>NW_021024760.1:3125825-3182253 GCF_004153795.1 Camellia sinensis
AAAAGAGAAAATTGGAGATGTCAGAGAAAATTACAGATAAGGAAAAATTACAGAAAATTGGACATGCCAAAGAAAATTTGACATGCCAGAGAAAATTAGACATTAAAAATTAGATGTCAGAGAAAATCAACACAGCATCATAAACATGGGAGAGAAATTTTCAATAATTGTTTAAATTACATATAGAAGTAAACATGCTAGAGAAAATGAATGATAGAAAAAAGTAAACATGGCAAGCGAAAGAAAATTTCCATTCCACAATTAGCAAGATAAAATAAACAAAGTAATGTAAACATGCCACTGAGAATTACACCATATTGAAATGAAGAATTGAACAAAATAAACATACCAGAGAAAAATACACATTCCGGAGAAAATTACACATTCTTGAGGAAATTTTCATTCCAGAGAAAATTTCAATTCATTATATTAAAATGCAAGAGAAATTTACATACACAACCAGAGAAAATTAACCATGATAGAGACACTCAAGGGAAGAAAGTGGCGTGATGTGGTCAGAGAAAATTATAAATACCAGAGAAACTTAGACTGGGGCAAGAGAGTAATAGACATTGCAGAGAAAAATACATATTCTAGAGAAATTTACAAAGCAGAGAAATTCATAGACAAAATCACAGAAACATGTTCAAGAATAAGATCAAAATTCAGAGAAATAACTTTTTCTCAAAATACACATGGCAGAGAAAATTCAAAGAAGAAACATTCATTCCAGTCCATAATATTAAAATTTCAGAGAAAATTAAAAATGATAGAGACACACAAGGGAGGGAAGTGATGTGATGTGGTCAGAGAAAATTATAAATACCAGAGAAACTTAGACAGAGGCAAGAGAGTAATAGACATTCCAGAGAAAGATAGACATTCGAATTAAAAATACATATTACAGAGAAATTTACAGAGCAGTGAAATTTATAGACAAAATTACAGAAACATGTTCAAGAATAAGATAAAAATACAGAAAATTGTTTTTGTGAAAATAAACATGCCAGATAAAATTGAAAGAAGAAACATACATCAAGCAAAAATCAGAGAAATTCAAATGCCAGAGAAATTTACAGATAAAATCACACGAACATGTTCAAGAATAAGTTCAAAACACACAGAAATAACTTTTTCCAAATTCAGGTAGCTTTTTATTACGAAATTGAAACCCTAATTTATGGAAGGTTAATATAAAATGCTATTAACTGTGTTTCCAGAGAAAATCTAGTTGTATTGTAGAAAAAATGACCAGCGTTAGGATGAAACTTGAATGACGAGCTGATATGGCCCGAGATGAAGATGCGACGTGACGAAGATGGACTGAGATGATGATGAGCAGTGAAAACGAAGCTTTAACCTAGGTCAGAGAAATTTGTGAGGAAGGAATGGGAATGATTTTTGGAGAAGATAACGAAGCTCTAATGTCGATGGTGCAGATGATGTTGAAACCCTAATTCTGCTGTTCTCCTGCTCGTGAAGATGCTGGATGTTTGGAATGGAACTCAGACGTCGGAATGAGTTTCGTTTCTGTGTTGATTTTGGCAAGGGTATTTTGGTCCACAAAATAATTAAAAATGCGCGCCAAGTTGTTCAGGGACCTGATGCATCACTATTTTTTTGGGTGTCCTTTATGCTCTAAATTGTTATTATTAGGGACCTTAAAAAAAATCTTCCTTTTCTCTATTTGTCAAGGCATGACTATTTAACGAAGTTACACTAGTTTTGTATCTCTTACTTACCAATAAGGAAATAATAATATTGCTACAATTGCCACCTTTTGCAGAATTTTGCTTAATGTGAGAATTTATTTATTCTGAATATAATCCATTAAACATATACAGTGTGTTTGGTTTGAGTTTTCTAGATTAAGTTTTTTGAAAAATAAGTTTTTTGATTTTTGTGTTTTTTTGTTTTTAGTGAATATTTTAAAAATTTTAAACATTTTTTTTTACTTTTTTAGATGCACCTTACTTAGATGTATCTAAAAAGTAAAAAAAAATGTGAAAAAATATTTTAAAAAATTAATAAATACATAAAAATACAAAAAATGTACTAAATTTTTGTATTTTTTTTTGTATTTAGTGAATTTTAAAAAAAAAAATTTACAATTTTTTTTTTTACTTTTTAGGTGTATTTATGTTAGGTGTGTCTAAAAAGTAAAAAAATTGGCTAAAATATTAAAAAAATTCAGTAAAAAAAAACACGAAAAATAAGAAAGTAGAATTTTCTGAAAAGTGTTTTTTGAAAAATGGAAACAAGCAAGCTCATAGGTATTCGCCTTCTGCCAGTCTCTTCCACCGACCAAACTAGGGGACTTTTCTCAAATTAAGGCAAAATAGCAACTTATTTCTTAAATTAGGCTTAGTTTGGACGAAATTTCTAAATTAAGCTAAAACGCGGATACAAACCACGCTTTCACCGTTTTTGTGGCCCTCTTGTGAAAAATTTATAAAATCGTAAAAACGTGATTACAAACCACGCTTTTAAAGAAATTTGATTTATACATAAAGCGTGGTTCCTAACCACGCTTTTAAATAAAAAAAATTTTCTTCAGAAAACGTGGTTGCGAACCACGCTTTTACTATGCTTTTAAATAAATTTTTATTTTTTCAGAAAACGTGGTTCACAACCACGCTTTTACTGTTTACCAAGAAAAGCATGAATGATAACCACGCTTTTAACCGAAATCCAGTTTTAAAGGAAAGCGTGGTTCGTAACCACGCTTTTAGGAGCACCCACTGTTGATTATTATTATTATTATTATTCAATCCAAATTCTATAATTCGCTCAATCATCTTGTAGATCTCTATATATAAATTATTCATATAAAATATCGTATTGATAAACAATTTTAGCTACCAAATTTTATTATTTTAATATTTAAAAATAAATTATGTAATTTTGAAATTATGCTTCGCATCCATTATTTTTTAAAAAAAATGATAAAATTATATGTACGATTATCAGATCAATTTGATATTTACATAAATAATTTATACATAAAATTTTTAAAAAATAAACAGCATGCATTGTCTAAAGGGTAGTGAATTGTGTAAAAAATGTAAATTAAATATTTGCTTAATTTACCTGTTATTTTTTAAATTGTTATTTAAATATAAAATTTAAAATAAATTTTTATTTTGTTTTGTTATATAATTCAAATATAATTTAAAAAAGATCGATGATGGACAAAAATAAAAACAACAAATAAAAAAATTAAAAATTAAAAATTAAAAATTAAAAAAGAAAAAGAAAATAATGGTCTCGAGACACACATTCTCCCAGAGAACATTTTGCGCAGTTTCAGAGAGATTTTGTCGGGGCTTCTCCCAAAATAAGCCTCTATACTAATTTATTTCCCAAACTAAGCCTACTTTTGCAGAATTTTCGAAACTAAATATTTGTTGTTCCCTTAAATTTTTGTTGCCACGGAATATTTAAATAAAACTTCACACAGCATATATAAAGTATCTAATTTGCTAATTACTACTATAAACAGGAAAACAAAATAAAGGTATGACTATAACACTTAGAACACTTATAATACTTTAGAATGCCATAGCTCGTTCAAACATAAGTATCCCACAAAAATAATTTGTGGAAACATTCAATATAACACAGAACATAAATAAAGTGACGAGTATAATACTTAACAGTTACATAGACAAATACTAGACAAACCTTTCACAAACTTATTGTCGAAAGAGTTATTTTAACACACACAACATATAATTATGGATAACCTAATATAATTTAGTAGACAGATAGACGCCTAATCCTTGCTCAAATTGGCAATCTCAGAGTCCGAACAATGAGAGAGTTCAAGGTCAGAGAGAAGTGCAGGATCATCCTTGATAGCCGCAGCATTTGGTGATGTTCCGTTCTTCTTGGCATCCGACTTAAGTATAGATAGTTCCATATCGCGGGCTGACCTACGGCACATTTGAGAAATCTCACATCGAAGTCTTTCACATAGTCGATCAACATTATCTAGATCTTCCTTTTGGATCTGAACTGAATGTGCTTTCGGCACCTTCAGTTGATTTTCCTGACATAATCTTTCCATTTGCACTCGCTTTATAAATAGTGCGGGTCACTTCAGAAGTCTAGCGCCTGCTAAACCATATTTTGTTTGATTATCAGATGGATCCTCCACGAAACCACATGGATCTCGATAGTACTTGGGCATGACAAAATGTCGCTTCCCAAACCTATCATGATAAGCACAAGAGGCATTTAACAAAGTAAATGGTATTTCATCTTCAGCATCACCACTTCCCCTTCCCGTTCCTGTTCCTCAGCATGAACTCTCACCTTTTTCGAAGTTCCTACCCTATGCGAGTTGCCTTCTCGTTTCCCTTCCTCGTCGTGAACTCTCACCTATGCGATTCCTACCCCTTGCCGTGAATCTATACTCCATTTGATTTTTTCTCAATAGATGAACGATAGTTTTCTAGGGCGAACTGAGTGGAAAGGTTGTGTGTTTACCATCACTCCTTCAGTCCTTTATATAGTTGTTTGTCAACACTATTGCCATGTGGTCGTATTAATGTGACTTACATGAATTTTGAAATGTGAGGAAAAAACAAAGTATCTAAGTCGCGCTGCATAAAGTCACATGCATCATTGCATGTGAGGAAAAAAGTCACAAAGTATATAATTTACAAAGTTAGATAGTCACATACATCACTACATTACTGCACAAAGTCACATGCATCACTGCACAAAGTCACATGCATCACTGCATCACTGCACAAAGTCACAAACATCACTGCATCTAAGGTAAAAAGTGACATGCATCACTGCATCGCTGCACAAAGTCACACAGCATCTGAGGAAAAAACAAAGCATACAATTTTATTACGTTTGTTAAAGTCACTGCATCACTGATAAATGTTGGACGTATCACTACGCCGAGCTACAATTTATTATCGTACCATAGCTACTGTGCCCATGTGAATTTCTGTAATTCATAATGGGATGAGGGGGTGTCAAAACAAAACAACAAAACAATTAGACCCTTTGTGTTTAAAAAGTCACCCTACGCAGCTCCAAATAGATTCATAAACCTTGAAGATAAAATATTATAGAGTTAGAATGTATTGAAGATAAATTTGTAGCAGAGTTAGAAGGAATGGGTTTTTCGATGTATAGAACTTGAAATTAACACATAGTTAACTTGAAATTAAATTGGTCAAATTTCTCCAATTAAATTAAATAAAATATGTAAGGTGAAAACTGAAATTAAATATATTGTCAAGGTAAAATAAATTGAATTATATTTGTAAGCGGAAAAATTAAATTAAATTTCTAAGCGGATTTGAACTTTGCTTAAAACCTTAAGATATGCACTGAGTAATAAATAAAAGTCGAAGTGACAACTCCTATATAGTTGATGCATAGTTGTTCAGGTCATAAAAGTTGACGTGACAACTCTGATGCATAGTTGTTTACAACAACTATGAAATTATTTTCTCAGTCGCAGACAGCACTATAAAACACACCCACAGTGAAATACCTAGATGTAGAACATGTACCTCAGTCAAAAACTTATGTTGCTTGGGGTTCTTCGAATACTGAGAGGAGTAAAGTTGAAATACAATCTCAAACCAGGCATGAGAATGAGTCACCCACATTCAAGTAAGAATATGTTGAGCATGTACCTCAGTCAAAAATTTCTGCTGCTTGGGGTTCTTCGAATACTGAGGGAAGTAAAGTTGAAATACAATCTCAAACCAAGCACGAGAATGAGTCACCCACTAATATCTGAAGTTGTAATAAAAATAGCCAGTCCAATGGTGGCAACGAGTCGGTTGTTGAAAAAAATCAGATTTTGGGGAACGACACAACGTCAAAGGCAAATGGTTGAGGGTCCAGTAGAGGGAGTTGGGGTTCTTCGAGTGAAGAGGGCCACGGTGATAATAGGAATGAAGGAATATGGAGTTGGAAAATTAAAGAATTTGGGTGCTGGAGGAACTATTTATTATTACAGAATTTGGGTCTAGTTGGAGGGTTAAATCTATTCTATTATTAAAGGGGAACACCAATGTTGGTGTCACGAATCTGAAGCCTGGCTTACAATTTTTTTTTCTATTTTTCCTAAAATGACCATAACTTGTTAAATAATCTATTATTTTAAAACTTATATCAAATTGTAATTATGGGTAAAATCGTAAATTACCAACTCAGTAAATAACTTCCAGGTTTTGTACGCACGTTGTAATTATGTGTGCGTACGTTGTTTAAAAAAACCAATGTTCATAAAATTTTTATTATATTATCAGGTTTTGTACCTTTTTTTTTTTTGGGTAGTCTTATGTAATTTGAAATTTGTGTGTGTGTGTGTTTAAAAAAAAAAGTGTTATTAAATTTTTCATTATGTTATCAAATTCTTTGAGAAAAAAATTACAGAATAATAAATAAAATTTATGTAATTACTTATTTTGTGTTTTTTGTAAAGAAATAATTATACACTTAAAAAAATTATTTAAAAAAAAACTGTATAAAAAATTATATAGTTTATTATTGTAAAACGAAAATCCACATGGTACCAAATGCAGCACAACTTTAATCTCTTATGTATATAATCATCCTGTTTAAACCCATTGTGACATCATGATTTGAATATTTGAAGTATTTAGGAAATCATCAAAATAAGTAAGAATAAAAAATTGAAAAATTCTATTTTCGAATAAATAAATATGGCATATTTATATCCTTTGTACAAATTTGATTTACAAAAACTATAACAAAAACTATAAATAAAAAAAAACTATACACTCCATATCACACCCGCTAATGCCCTAACCTGTCCCCAGTCCCACAACCCCGACCGTGGACCTCCCTCATTGGTCTCCTGCCGTAGACTTTCTGAATATGTGGGTCCCCCAATTGTAAATGCGTATCCTGTGGCACTCTCTCCCTTGCATGTGGCCCTCCACTGATTGCCTGTGTAGCCTGTGAGTGTGACCCTCCCTCTCCTACCTGTGCTGCCCCTGATCCTGTCTCTGGCCCAAGATCAGATACTGCTGTGAGTTGTGAAACTCCCTCATCTGGTGCAACTGTATCACGATCTGCAGCTTGACCTCGACCTTGACCTCTGCCTCTACACGCACCCCGACCTCGGCCGTGACGTCCACTACAACCATAACCCTGGCCTCTCCCTCGCGCTCTGGGAGGGGCTTAATATGGGCCTCATCCTCAACGTGGAAGATGTCAGTGAGAACTACATCATGTGTACTCATGGTCGCGGTCGAACTAGTCCCCACAAAAGTAGGTGTATGTAGTATGGGACTATGTGATGTACATATATCAACCCCAACACTACAAACAACTGAACTGTCTGGCGGTGGTAACTGGGTGGGTGGGGTAACAACGTCATGCATGTATCGAGACGGTGTCCAATCAGGATCAGCTACATAAGGTATGCCAGTGTGTTAGATAGGATGTACGTGGAGGGAATCTGGAGATATGTATGGGGTAGCATGTAGTGGGGTGACTGATGTCCAAAGACCTGATGTGGCCGGCGCTAAAGTGGAAGGCACTGACGTGGACGACACTGATGTGTTTGGAGCTGCTGCTGCACTGTGTACATCGTAGTGGCTAAAATGCAGACAATCTCCCCGATAGGCATGCTGGATCGCCTTGTACAATAAGTCTCAGATCTCTGCAAGGCATGCTGTCCATGACGTCTGAAAAGGGCGTCCTCAGCCAAGTGATATGACCTTCCAACTCTAACCACCTGAACAAAAATTTGGACGTATTAGGCTACAGTTGACTGAAAGTAAATCAATTATGATCTTAATAATTATCTGACATATACTATAATACTCACCAATGCCTCAAGATAAGGCCCAACTCCTTGATATCCGGACTCAGATAGGTGGCTCGGATTACCGACTAATAGGCGTATATGTCGCCGATACCACAACATGTAAGGGTTGAAAGAGGGGAGCACCTCATCGCTCCAGTCAGCCTGTACAATATTGTCCCGATGGGCATCCCACAACTGTATATATCGCATATAAAACAGACTCCAATCAGTGCCAGCTCGGCCACGCCTATCAGTCACATACACACTACAAGAAAAAACACTTTTGGTGACCACTTATTTTTTTTTGGTCGCAAATAGTCCACTTTCTGCGACTAAAATCTAACTTTTGGCGACCATAATTTTTTGGTCACGAAAAATCACCTTTTGGCGACCAAAAAAAAAGTTAGTTGCGGAAAGTATACCTATTGGCGACCAAAGGCTTTTTTGGTCACGGAAGATCAACTTTTAGAGACCAAAAAAATATTGGTCGCGGAAAGTATACCCTTTGGCAACCAAAGGCTTTTTTGGTCGCGAAAAGTATACCTTTTGGTGACCAAAAAAATGTTGGTCGCGGAAAGTATACCCTTTGGCGACCAAAAAAAAAGTTGGTCGCAGAAAGTATACCTATTAGCGACAAAATGCTTTTTTGATCGCAGAAAGTATACCCTTTCGTGACCAAAAAAAAAGTTGGTCGCAAAAAGTATACGTATTGGTGACCAAAGGCTTTTTTGGTCGCGAAAGATTACCCTTTGGTGACCAAAAAAAAAAAGTTAGTCACAAAATGTTATGGCGGTATAAATTTTAAAACTGTAATTACATGCTATTTTTCTGTTTAGGCATTAAAAGTTTTATAAAATAATATATAACCCAATTTTTATGGATTATATATTTTCTCTACCAAATATGAACAAGAAGCATGTTATTGGCAGAGTGGATTGGGTGCATGGTGACTCCTTGGTCAAGAGTTCGAGTCTTAGGCAGCGCAAAAGAACTAATTTTTTGGGTCAAGGCGCTGACTTTTGGCGACCAACTTATCTTTGGTCGCTAAAAGTTCCCTATTGGCTAATATGAATTGGACTTTTCGTGACCAAAAAAGTTGGTCGCCAATGGTCACTTTTTTTGGTCGCTAAAAGTTCCCTTTTGGCTAATATGAATTGGACTTTCCGTGACCAAAAAAGTTGGTCGCGAATGGTCACTTTTAACGACCAAAGGCTTTTTTGGTCGCAGAAAACTATCTGTCACGAGGCTTTAGCGACCAACTCGCGACCAACGTATTTTGGTCGCGAAAAGGTTTTAGCGACCAAATATGGTACTTTTCGCGACCAAACATGTTCGTCATGGAAAGTGTTTTTTCTAGTAGTAACAACCGCCACTCGATGTCGAACCGATCCGGCACAGACTGGACCCCGACCAAACTGTCGGAGGACACGATGGGGGAGATGCCACTTAACCACGTCAAAATAAATAAGTGGCACTCTCGTCATCCATATCTCCTGACCTAGTCGGTAGTAGTCGGGGAGCGTACTAAGGAGCTTAGCATAAGGCTGCCAGATAAACTACAATAACGACAAGTATATTAAAATTCGCTCGTGAACTCAAAACATATACAATGAACAAGACAACTAAAATTGAGTGAAAAATTTCATACCTCGCCCTCGATCATCCGGTCGAGCTAGTCTCTATAAACGACGACGACGTGGGTCGATACGACCTCGTGGCCAAAGTCAACCCTCCACCGGCTACCTCGAGGTCCTGGTGGCAACTGCATGTCTCCCTGGCCCATGGGAAGCTCACCAGAAGTAACCACTTGTTGCCTAGATGGGGCAATGCGAATCAATCTCTCCCACGGCCAAATCTGTAATTGTTTGAACGTAATTACAATACTGATATATGTCATACAATATGAATTGATATGTAATAAAATTCTTACTAACCTGTAGCAAGACAAGTGGTCCTCCGATCTCCTTCGCACCCACCTAAGCTGCTCGACATAGCATCCTATACAAGCATGCCAAAGCCGCACCACCCCAGCTGTACTAGCCGATCTCGTCAATGTCTCTCAGCAGTGGCAAGTACATCAGCTTGAGCAGGTTCTATGACTTATCAAGGAGAAGTACCCCCCTAATAAGCCACAGAATATATGCTCGGGCATGCTGCTGTACCAACTTATCTGGAGCCTGATCTGGAAGAGGACCCAACTGCTCGGCCAGCTACCTCACCTTCAGTCTACCTGCATATAAGTCTGCAGGTGTAGGTGCTACTCCCAATAGCTCAGCACATAGGGCTATCCACTGCTCCCTCGTCAATGATGGGTCAACTCCAGTAACTGCTCGCCCATCAATCCGTAGACCATATAGGACAGATACGTCCTGCAATGTGACGGTGGCCTCCCCGATTGGGAAATGGAATGTATGAGTCTCTATGCGCCACCTCTCGACGAGTGCAGTGATGAGTGGGTGGTCCAGTCTAATATGCTCGATACGGTAGACAACATAGAATCCTGTGCGTAGTATATACTGCAAGACTCTATGGTCCAACGGATGCTCCTACAAGCCAAAATCTGTCCAGCGGCATGTCAACACGGTGCGTGCCTCGTCCTGTATAACAGAGAAACTAGTGTAAATAATAGCATTATCACGTCATATAAAACAAAATGCAGGGTATTTTAATTGTAAGCGTAAAGTCGAACAAACGTTATTGCATACCGGATGCTCCCATATACTATCAGCCCGATGTGGATGACTGAAAAGTGGGACCTCTTCAGGTAGATGTGCCATGAAGCCTGTACAAGTGAAATACTAGATCATAACAATAAAAATCTCATTTAATCATAACAGAAAACTGTAATTATTCTATAAATTACGATTTGTAAAAGAAAAGTATGCTCAGCTATTTCAAAATTTAAATTTGTGTGATACTATATATGGAAGCAATTCACTAAAATGTAATTAATTTTTATTTCAAAAACCTCTATTGGTTAATTGTAATTTAACTATAACAATTAAACTCTAATTAATTCCATACACGACGACTTGAAAAAAAAAATGTGCTCGGTTATTTTAAAATTATAAATTTGTGTGCCACTAACATGGAAGCAATTCACTAAAATCTAATTATTGCATATTATGTGCCATTAAATATGATAAGCAATTCAACAGAACCTATCGTTATCATATTTGTACTTTAAGATTTAAAATTATGTGTCATTAAATATGATAAAAATTCAACAAAACCTACCGTTATGTATGCTATAACTAATATAGGAATCTTTTCCAAAATAATTTTAGGGTCTCAGTTACATAAGCTTAATAATGACCATGAACATAGTGCAGTAACACGTGGATAGTTTTCCTCCATAAATATTTGCCAAAAAATTGAATGAGAAATTTTTTTTTTCCAATAATAGGTTGATGATTTCATTTATGGCATATTTGACAAAACTTAATTATTGATTTTGTAATGTTAAAAGTTTGAATAAATTATAAAATTTTTAAATTACATAAATGTGTTCATAAATTGTAAATGTGAACAATGGTTGCAACATTCGAAAATATTAAATTTATTCATAAATATTAAATTTTCAAATGGTAGAAGAACTATTTGATTAAGTATAGAATTTTGTAATACACATTTTCAATCAAGTACACAATAAAAAACTTAGGCCTATGTGCTACAGTTAAATGTTTTTGCATACATTTTTAGTTTAATTTATTTGCCTAGTATGTTAGTTGTAATTTTTTTTTAATATAAAACAATTACAATATATAAAGAATTAAAAATTAAAAATGATCTATTACAAATAAAAAATGATCTATTTAAAGAATTAACAATTACAATATAGTTTAACATGGGGTCATTTGCATTACAAGCTCAAAATTCACATGGGCTGTCCAATTACAATTTCAAAATTAAAAATCGCAACCATTTTACAATTTCACAATTCACGAAACTCATGTAAGCATTACATAGTCTTCATCGACCAAGCCGCGTCGGACATGTTCGCCTATCATGACCTGTCTGCTGGCACTCACTACAACGAGCAGTCAAACGCCTATCTAATATATCCATCTCATTCGGAATACGGGACATAGATTTATCGCCCCGTTTTACTTCTCGCAGACGAAGTACATTAGGCATTAAGGTCCACTGCGGATCATCCCAGTAATCTTGATGCGGTATTGGATTGAATTTAGTTTCCCAAACTCTTATGTATACAGGAAGCCTATATACTGGATCAACGTACTCGAATGGATTGTCATCGCATTCAGACATAACAGCAAGCATATGAGAACATGGATAGTGTCTTATCTCGTATTTGCCGCAACTGTACGTGGGTTGATTCATGTGCACAATCTGTGTATTGCGACCTCATTCATGGCAAAAAGATGTTTGCACCTCAAATACGTGGCGGGGCCTATCAGACAATATTGATACAAACTAATCAAGTTCATGTTTTTAGGTGTAATTAACTTCACAACATAATAATAACAATTTAGTTTACATTACAAACTAACCTGTCGTACGATATTAACTGGAAAGTATTCCCCCTTGTGATGCCCTCCTCGATAATTTTTTTACATCTCTCTAGGGTATTGGAACTCATTCCGTACATCTATTTCTGCTTGGGCTCCCATCTCGTCGAAATATTTTACCACTTGTCGAAATGTAAACTCAACCATAGCTACGATAGGTAAGTTCCTTGCACTTTTCAAGACACTGTTAAAGCACTCTGCGTCATTGCTGGTTAATAACCCCACCGATATCCACCGTCATACGCAAGGGCCCACTCCACAAGATTCATCTTGCGGACTCAATCGATTGCATCTTGGTCAATAGCCTGTATTTTTTCTAAGTAAGCATTACACTTTCGTCGTTGATGAGCACTCCCTGCTTTTCATAGAAGTTGTTTCAGCTCCTTATTTTTAAACTTTGCATTAAAGTTGCTAAAAACATGTCAAAGGCAGTGCCGATGATATCCAACAAATTGGAGCGACGGATTCAACCAATGCCGCCTCACAGTAGCTAAAATACTCTCAGCTCGATTAGATATCAAAGTCACTCCCTGTCGACCCATGACAATATGTTCCTTGATATTTGAAATGAAGAACGACCAAGACTCCAAACTCTCATTGTCGACAACAGCGAATGCAAGCGGTAATACTTTGCCATTGGCAGTGATGATGGTTGCTATAAGTAAGACACCAGTGTATTTGCCGTATAAGAATGTACCATCTATGGTAATACCAGGCCTACAATATCTGAATCCATCGATGACGGGTTTGAAAGAATAGAAAACAAAGTGGAAGACGGGCATAATGGTTGTACCTCTGGTATATCTATGCTTCCATTAAACGATGGTGCCAGGATTAGATGTCTGTAATGCATGCATGAATTTAGGCAACTGCCTATATGATTCATCCCAATCCCCGAATACCATTCTAATTGCCTTTGCCCTTGCATGCCACGTCTTCTTGTATGATATACTGTAGTTCATGGTCTTTTTTATATCTTCAATGACATTCTTAATTGACATATCAGGTTCATTCTGCATACGACAATCAAATATGAGTTGGATTATCTGGGTGTGAACACTATAAACAAACAAATATGTATATATATGTAAACATTTATTTTTTATACTCACCGCAACTTGTCCCAAAAGATGAGAAGCAATGCAACTGGAGTTAATATTAGTGTGGTCCCTGTTCATTCGTGGGTCTAAACAATGGTGAGGACCCCTGTACTGCTTTATTTTAAAAAGACCATGTTTCCTACTAAGAGATGCACGCAACCACCATCTGCAATCGTGCTTGCAAGCAGACACCCAAAGGTCACGCTTGGAGGTTACGACCTTATACTCTCGATTATTTGTTACATGGTACAATTTCACAGCATGTACAAGTTGCTTCTTATCAACAAAAACCATCCATTTGTCCAACTCTGGATTTTCAGCGTTCCAGGTCCGGTTACGGGGAACGACATCACGGCTACTCATGTCAAAATCACCACCCATGTGAATGTTCTCATAGAAAAAGATTTCAGGTCTAGGTGGAATGGGGGCATTTTCAGGGTCAACGGGAGCGTCGGCATCATCTTCATCATCATCATCATCTGATCCGACCAATAAATTTTCTTCATCACACATTTCATTCTCATCATCGTCTAGGGAGACATTAGGACTGTACATATCATTGTCAGCAAATTGTACATAGTTCACTGTTTTAGCCATATTACCATCAACTTCAACTGGAGTGGTGTGATAGCTGCAGGTGGGCACATCTTCTATGTCATTGTGAAATTCATAATCATATCCACCACGTGAATTTGATTCCACACCATGGCCCTCAAATGTCTGTTGTGTGTAGCCCACTGCATAACATTGATCTGATTCATACATAGGAGACCGAAATGCTGTCGTGTCAATCTCATGTGTCAACAGTGTAGTGAACGGACGAGAATCCATCTGTGTCATATTTGGGACATTGTGTACAACCTCTTTATCAATGTACACTTCCAAACAATTTGGTGGTTCGAAACTTGCACCAATACTTAATACGGTGTTCAACGCCTCATCGTCATTGATCGGTAATATCTTGTATTTGCTGATTACTTGCCACTGGTGATGAGGATATCTACATTTGAAGTTTAATCGGACACTTTCTCCGTAACTTACCACCTTGGACATGAACATCTCCTCCAAATTGCTAAGCGTGGTGCCAAGTTGTACCCCATATATCCCTTTCGGCTCAACATCATATGACACACTTTCATCGGGATCCCGAATTATGTTTCCCCTCCAGTAGAAGATAATTGGAACAGTCTCCATATACTTGCTTCAATGAAACAAAAAAACATTATAATATCAACGATATACTTATATCGGATTTTACTTCTAAAAGAATTATATGAATTTTAACTCATTCAATTACAATTACTTGTGAGGCAAGAACTTTATTTAAGTAATCACCAATTGTAATCCAACAATCATTATTGATTTTTTAATTAAAATATGAGTTAAAATAATTATTATGTTTTGGGTTTTTTAGCTTTTTAAGAAAAAAGCTTACAACACATAAAGAATGTTGGTTTGTTTTGACATAACTGTCTATGAAACTCTTGTGTTCTGCTTTTTTCATTATTTATTACGATTAACATCATGCACTTGTGCACGGTAAATGTAAATTTTTCTTTTTCTATGTTTCTTCTTCTTTATTTTGGTAATATTTAAGTGTTGATTTGATTTTTTTAAATTAACCTACTTTTATTTTTGTGTTGGTTATTTGAATTTGTTTAGACGGACACTTGGTGAAAGGAAGTTGTGGGAGTCAAAAGACAATTTATATTTTCCTATAAGTGACATTTATATCATAAGTGACATTTTCCTATAAAAATCAGCCCTCTCATTTTTGTCAATTTATATTTTCCAGGATAGAAGGAACTCTAGAGGTGAAACATTACTTCAACACAACTAAACATTACTTCAATTTATATTTTCTCCCATTTTTATTTTTCTCGCTATTTGTTTATTATTGTTTATTTTTAGATTAATTTCTTCACTTATTTTTATTCATATAAAACAACGGCTGAGGTTTCATCTCTACGTGGAGTTTTTTTTACTCCCTATGTGGAGACTCGTATCTTTTCTGCGTGAAGGTTCTTTTTTTCCATTTAGGATTTATTTTATATTTTGTACTCAGATTTATTTTATTACACGAGTTATTGTTAGATGTATAATATATTAAATCTTGTGTTTTTGTCATAAAAAAATAAATATAAAAATAAACAATTAAGACTTGTACTAAAATTTAAATTTCATATTGTCATTTTGACACAAATAGACATGCAATGTATTGTATTATATAAATGAAGGATGTCACATTTAAAAACTATCAGTATCACATTTAATATTTGCTTAAGAATTCATCAGAAACTATCTACAAATTTAAATATGAAATTATGAATTCATAACATTTGCATCTACTTCTAAGTTACATGAATTAGGTATATTTTACATTTGTTACAAAACTGGTATACTACCCAAAAAAAAACTCTCTTTTTGTCATCTTCAAAAACTTTTATGGTAAGAGCTCATCATAGGTCCACGTAAAAGAAAAATCTCAATCAAACCCATAGGAACAGACCACACTATTCAAATATAATAACTTCATTGAGTTTTGAATAGAGATGGTAATTTTTCCCAATATCACTTCAATGAGAAAATAGGGTGGGGACGGGGAAATTATATTTTCACACTTTAATAACTAAACAACTCTTACATCATAATCAAAATAATGTCATAATTGACCTCACAATATGTTATAACTAATCACATTATGTCATAATTCAACTAAGTTTTTGTTATGAAGATCTTTTATTAATTTTGGATAAATTTTATAAGAGATTTCTAATTTTTATGATAAACATTAGAATTATTAAAAGTGTACTATGCTATTCTATGATACAAATACAATGACGAATCTATGGTGTGTGATGAAAACAAACATAATTCTTTCTGGCAACTTTTTCAACATCGTCAACAATTTTCACCTTGTCCTTATTACCAAATAAGATTTTATCTTGGATCTAATACTTTATACCCCTTTGAAATAAACTTTTCACCAATTATCTCTACTATTTAATAATGAAATTAGACATTTGGTAATTGTTGGCTTTTTGGCTTTCGAAAGTTATTTTTGTAATTATGAGCATGCCAGCAAGGATCAATCAGCCCTTACAGAATTTTAATTGCCAACCAATTATTCAGATGATTGTATTATAGTTCTTTCAGCCTCAATGAAGAGGACTTTTACTGGTGGCTTGATTTAGGAGAATTTAAGCATAAGAACAGTTAAATAAAGAACAATTGAAGCATTTCATTAGTATGAAAAACTTACAATGATCCAAACTCAGCCTCGTAGAGATTTACAGCGACAACATACTTGAAAACTACTCCTATGAATGAAGTGTAGTGCAGGAATTTAAAGTACAAAAATGTAAAGAACAGGAAATATAAAAACTGGAATGAAATATGTAAAGTAAGACTTTTTTTTTAGATCTGAGCCTCCTCTCTTTCCTGGGGTCTTCCCTGCTATTTATACTCCCTAAAGATAACCATCGAACTGCACTTCAAACCGTCGAACTGCTCCTCTGTAATCCCTGATCATGCTGCCTTATGAATAGTTCCACTACGCTTTCATTTGCAGTTAGGCTTCCCTCCTATATTTAAATTTGAATGTGAGTAACCGTTGAAGCCACGTCACTTTGCATCTCTTTGTTGATCCACTACTACTCAGATCTTATAACAACCAATTTTAACTGCCACGTGTATGATCAGGATCGGAGACTTGACTGGTTTCCCCATATTACCCTTACTTTGCCATGCGTCGAATTATCACTGGCTTGCACAAAAATATGTAGCCAACATTACCCCCCCACTAATATGCCCAAGACTTGGTGATATTAGTGGATCAGGGTCTTTTCCCCACGTCTTAGAACGTGCATAGGTTTTGCATCTTCCCAGAAATGCAACTGTCACTTACCATCTGTATTAAACTCTCGTTTTAATCCTTTAAGCACTTCCACTGTCCTAGCATTTGAACAGACTGATACATTTCATGGCCGAAATAATTTTTTCCTCCAGTGATCGAGCACACGAAGAGTCATATGTCGATGTTGTTCCTCCTCGAAAGAACGTCCATGCATTTATTAGCCACCTTTATCCACCTTTCTATATTCAAGTCATGGATGCCTTTACAAATTACCAACCTTTGGATTACGAACACATTGCTCTTAATCCTTTGATTCAGAAAGTTGCAGGTATAGACATAAGAAGTTCTTCCTCTAACTCACCCTTACAGTTCGAACAAACTGCTCTCAAACCTTTGATTCGAAAAGTTGCAAATATGGACTTGAGAAACTCTTCACAAGTCTCTGTATGGGATAAAGCTGCAACTTCTTCCTCTTCTGAGGGTTCTAACTGGACAAGCTAGTCAACACTTGAGACCTGTGATTTGAAGGAGCGAATCAACCATCATTTTGTTGAGTTCACTGACCCTTTAGAGTTCCCTTCCTATGCTCGAAGTTCAGTGGTCTATCCCTATGCAGTCTTCTGTGTCTTCCACTGCAACTCTCTCTGCGTCCCTTATGTCTAATGATGAAGTTGATGTCTTCGAAGTAAGATTAGCTAGTCTCTTTGACATCCCCTCTACTTCTCCAACATTCGATGAGGAAGCTGAGCCATTAGTTTTGGCAGACTCTTTGCTAGAAATTTTTGAGAGCTTTTCTTCCTCCAGCAGCAAGCCTTCTGTAACTTTGATAGACTTAGATACCTGCCTGGACCTGTTAATTTCCTTTTTGAGGATTCCCTTCGAGGCTCTACAAAGGCCTATAATTAAAAATGGGTTTCTTCAGTGCTGCAAACTTGCTGAGCAGTCTGGTATGAATGTCTCAAGTCACCTATCCCAGGCAGCAGCTACTATCGACTTCTACATCAGCATCTGTCATGCTGCCAAGGCTGCGGATGAGAAATTGGTTAGAGACCAAAGTTTTGTTTCTCAAGTGCATACTGAAGTGTCGAAGCTTAAGGAACAACACTCCTCTGCCTCTCACTTTCGAACTCAACTACTGGAGAGGAAAGCTCAACTTGAAGAGGAGCTTTCTGCAGTGAATCAAGCCTTAGTCCGAACTGACATCAAACTGCAAATCACCAATCAAGGACTGGCCGATCAAAAGAGAGACATGGCTGCAGCTATTCAACTATTTTCATCATTTACCAATAGGAAATCTGTTGTACAAAAACAATTAAAACATTGTAATGATTTTTGGGCCAATTTGTGGCACGATGTACTTGACTTTTTATGAAAAACAAGTTCTTGTTTATCATCTTATGTTCTTGTATTCAGTGTTTATTTTGTGTTTCCCAAATAGTTGGAAAATAAGGCTTCAAATATCTGCCATTAATCTTTTTGGGATGCACATAACCATTCAAATTTTTCAAATGCTATGCTCCAAAAGGCAAAACTCTATGAATTTGATATGGTCCTTCCCAGTTAGGTGACCATTTGCCAAACTTATGGCTTTTAATTCCTATCGGAAGTATTGTCTTCCACACCAAATCACCTTCATCAAAGCCAACGTGTTTGACTTTCTTATTATAATTTTTGGCTGCTTTCTTCTTCTGAAAGAGAATGCTATTTAATGCCAGAATTCTAGCTTCATCTATGTCTTCTAACTCTAAGCACATACTCTGATAGTACTGCTCAGGATCCAACTGGTCTTGGCATCTTACCCTCAAGGATTTAACATTGATCTCCACAGGTAATACCGCATCATGCCCATAAACTAAGGCATAAGGAGTGACTCCTGTGCTTGATCTTGGGGAAGTTCTGTAAGCCCACAATACATCGAACAATAAGTTATGCCAATCCCTAGGATTATCTTCCACAACCTTTTCTATTCCTTTTTTCAAGGACTTATTGGATGATTCAGCTTGACCATTGGCTTGTGCATAATATGGGGTGGAATTAACAAGGCTAATTCCAAACTCTACCACAAAAGACTTTACCATCTTCCCATCAAATACAGCCCATTATTAACAGTTATAGTCTGTGGGATACCAAATCTATGGATTAAATCTTTAATGAATCCAATGACCTCAGTCGCCTTGTATGGCTTAGCTTCAACCCACTTAGTGAAGTAATCAGTGGCCACTAAAATGAAACAATGATGCTTCGAAGAGATCTACAGCTTTGTATGGCTTAGCTTCGACCCATTTGGTGAAATAATCAGTAGCTACCAAAATGAAACAATGATGCTTCGAAGAGGGTGGGTGTATTTTCCCCATCATATCCATGGCCCATCCTCTAAATGGCCAAGGCTTTACTACTGCATGTAGATCAGTTATGGGCACATGCCTTATTGTACCATGCTTTTGACATGCCTGGCAGCCCTTTGCATATTCTATGCAGTCTTTAAGGATAGTTGGCCAATAATAGGAATGTCTTCGAAGCAGCCATCTCATTTTTACACCAGGCTGATGTGCACCACAGATGCCTTCGTGAACTTCAGCCATAGCTATTAATGCTTCTTTTGGCCCTAAACATTCCAACAATAGACCATCTCCCCCTCTTTTGTAGAGATCATTGTTATATATGATGTATTGCATAGATTGCAATTTAACTCTTCTGCTGGCTTTTGAGGATGGGCCAGCCAAGTACTGTATTATTGGATGCCTCCAATCTTGTTCCTGTAAATCATTATGATTAATTTTCAGGACCACATTCTTTTTATTTAAGGGTGGTATAGATTTTTGGTATGTTGTTTGGCTTATGTCCCATTAGGTACCATCCTTCCTCTTGAAATTCGAGGCTTTCTGAGCCACATCATTAGCTCTATTATTCAAGAATTTTGGAACATGAGTTACATTTGCTATTTGAAATTGAGAGAGCAAATGTAATGCGACAACATAATATGGCAGTATAGTTATACTTTGACACTTGAAAATCCCTTTTACTTGGTTAACGACCAATTGGGAATCTCCAAATATGTCAACTGCATATACTTGTAATCCAATAATAATTTCCAATCCCACTATCAAAGCTTCATATTCAACTTGATTATTAGAACAAGCAGTTTCATCCACTCTGAAACCATGTGTGATTTCTATTCCTTGTGGTGACTTGATCACTATACTAATTCCAGTTAGGCCATTAGTTTTCGATCCATCGAACCACATTTGCCATGGCTCGACACTAGCCATACTAAGTTCCATTATCTCTTGACTCTCTATTTGAGATGGATGGTCTGCCAAAAAATTGGCTAAAACTTGTCCTTTCACTGCCTTTTGGGGAACATATTCTAAGTGAAATTCTGACAAGGCTAATACCCATTTGCCAATTCTTTCCCTCAACATAGGTCTAGATAACATATATTTAACCAAATCTGTGGTTGTAATTACCAAGACAGTTGTAGGCAAAAAGTAATATCTTAATTTCATTGCAGCAAAATACAACGCAATGTAAAGCTTTTCTACAGCTGAATATTTACATTCACAAGAATTTAAAAACCTACTAAGGTAATAAACAGCTTGCTCCTTGCCTTCTGCATTATCTTGGGCTAAGAAAGCTTCCAATGAATCTTTTGCTGCAGCTATGTACAACTTCAAAGGCTTAACGCCATTTGGTGGCATCAGTACTGGAGGGTTGGCCAAGTAGGCTTTGATTCCTTCGAAAGCACTTTGATGCTCCATTGTCCACACAAATTCCTCTTCATCTTTCAACCTTAATAAGGAAGAAAAAACTTTAGTTTTCCCTGCAGTGTTAGAAATGAATCTTCAAAGAAAATTAACCTGTCCAAGTAACTTTTGTAATTCTTTCTTACTTGATGGAGGTCTAGCTTCAATGATGGCTTTGGCTTTATTCTGGTCGATCTGTATTCCTTTCTTGTGTACTACATAGCCTAAGAAGTTTTCAGATGATGCCAAAAGCACACTTAAGAGGATTAAGCTTTAATTTGAACTTTCTCATTCTTTCAAAGGCTGCCTCTAGGTGAAACAGATGTTCCTCCATAGATTGGGATTTAACGCTTCAATGATGGCTTTGGCTTTATTCTGGTCGATCTGTATTCCTTTCTTGTGTACTACATAGCCCAAGAAGTTTTCAGATGATGCCAAAAGCACACTTAAGAGGATTAAGCTTCAATTTGAACTTTCTCATTCTTTCAAAGGCTGCTTCTAGGTGAAACAGATGTTCCTCCATGGATTGGGATTTAACCACAATGTCATCAATATAACACTCTAAATACCCTTCAATAAGGTCATGAAATATAGTGTTCATAGCCCTCTGATATATGGCCCCAGCATTCTTTAGGCCAAATGGCATTTTAACCCATTCGAAGGTCCTAATATTCCCAGGACATCTAAATGCTATCTTGTGAACATCCTCTTCCGCAATGCAGATTTGGTTATAACCAGAGTGCCCATCCATCATTGATAAAATCTGATGTCCTACTGAGCTATCCACCAGCAAATCTACTATAGGCATAGGATATTCATCTTTCGGAGTTGCTAGATTTAGGTTTCTAAAATTGATGCATACCCTCATTTTGTCATTCTTCTTAACTACAGGCCCAATATTAGATAGCCATTCAACATACCTGGCTGTCCTGATAAAGCCTGCCTTGAGTAGTCTAAGAATTTCTTCCTTAACTTTCTGGACCACGTCTGAACCCATTCTTCTTGGTTTTTGTTTGTATGGCTTGAAGTTAGGCTTCATAGGAAGCCTATGTTCCACTAATGACCTATCCAATCCTGATAGTTCATTATATGACCATGCAAAACAATCTTTATATCTTCTCAGAATAACCAACAACTGGTTCCTACTCACAGAGAATCAACAAGCACTTATATAAACTGGTTGTTGTTACAGAATCTTCCCCTTAAATCTTTAATTTCTTGTCTAAGGGTGTCTGTAATCTGAATACTCTACTGGAACTCCTTCTTTTGATTCTTCTGGCTCGAAGCAGTCATCTTGTGCTGCTTCTGTTTCCAGGCTCTTTGATCACCTTCTTTATCCTCCTCCTCATAGACAATGCTGTCACAGAGGTTTCTCTCTTCTGTATTTTCTTGGAAACCTTTGTTCTATGTTCCAATGGCCACAATATTTATCAAGGGTTAAACTCTGGCTTGTTGCTACTCCTGCTGTTAGCCCAATCGTCATGACTTCTTTCTCTTTGCTCCTGCACTTTCTGGACTATTGACTTTACATCTAATATTGAAAACTTAATTAAAGCCAAAGACCTGGCTTCTGGTGCTTCATCTTGCTGCCTATAACCAGGCATCTTGTCATCTTTAACGACCAGCTCTTCATCAGCACTCTCCTAGACTAAGTGCTTCAGGTGTGCTACTTCCTCATCAGCCGTTACTTCGGCTGAGCCATTGGATTTCATCAGTATACTGAGCGGTGCCACGCCCTCAATATACAACTTGGCTTCTGCGAAATCTGCACAGGCTATGAAAGGTTGAGGATCTGCATTAATTTCCTTCGTCTCCCCATTGCCTAGAGCCATTATCATTTTCTGATGCAAAGAGGAAGGGCACACATTTGTTAGTGTGGATCCAATCTCTACCAAGTAAAGCATTGTACTTCGCATTGCTGTCGATGACGAAAAACGCCGTCATGCAGTCCCTGGTTCCCACACTCAGGTTGATGGGTAGAATTCCCTGGGCCACCTGTTTGTCTCCAGTAAAACCAGCAATGGTTATACTGGTTGGGATCAACCTGGGATTCTTTTTCCCTAATTTTTTCAAGGAGGATTTTGGTAGTAAGTTCACCACTGCCCCATTATCCACTAGGACTTGGTTTAACTGTATCCCATCAAAAAAGGCCTTAATGTACAAAGGCTTAACATGCTGCGTCATAGAATTCGAGGGATATTCAAAAGGATACGAGAGGTTAATACTTACCACTTCTTCACTCTCATACTCAGCTTCCATTGGGGTAACCATCCTGGAATTATCTTGTACCATACTCGTTTGTGAGTCTTCACTAGAGATTGGAATTGGATCAATTTCTTGCCCCTCTTGATTCTCATCTCCAGCTTGAAATTCCTGCGGTTGTATGTGTACCATGTTTACTGATACTGGGGGAAACGAGCCAAACTGGATGGCTGGCCGTACCTGTTTCCCCTCTTGGCTACCTTGGTTAATTACCTCAGAAGCATCCTGCATGTTGCATTCTAGTACTTCATTGCTAACAGGTTCCTTCGAATGGTTTTCCTCGACTAGTTTTTCAACCAAAAATGTTTGTTTGGCCATGAAAGCTTCGAACATTTCTTCTTCCACCATTTCTTTCTTTTGGCTCATGCCAATTTCTTCTTCTGTCTCGCTACCACTCTCTATCAGAGCTTTCTCCAATCCTGCTAGGCTATCCTTCTCTCTGACTTTTAGTTCAGAATGAACTTTAGCCAACTAATCTCTGCTGCAACCCACCTTGCTTTGTAGAACTGGTTTGGAGTATGGTCTTGACTTTGATTCTTCTTTTCTTCACTCTGGATCAATGAAGAACTATCTCCACTTTCTTTCAAGTCTTGCTGGTATTGGGTGTACCTACGCTGAATTTTCCTCCTTTGTGATCTGGAAATAACGGGGACCATATCTGGTTCCTTCGTTCTTGGGTGTTTCAGCAATACCCAGTTGTTGGGGGCCACCAAAGGAGGCTTAACCATCCTACCTTGATTTCCAACATTCCTTTGGGTAGGCACTTCCCTAGGTTTGTTCTGCATCACAAACCAATCTGGAACCCCAGGTACCCACGAACCTACTGACCCAGATGTTGAACTGCCCTTTTCTTCCTTTGAGGTCACCTTCGAAGCTGGTTGTGAAGGCAATTGTTTGGCCCTGTCCCCAAGCTTTGAGCTTGACTCAGGCCTTCGATGATTGTGATCATTTTCTATCCTCCATGAAGCTAGTCCAGGGGGCCAATTTTTGGTTTTGATCCTAAAACCTGACCTCCTCTCCAATCTTCTTTCAGAATGACTACTCTCCTTTAGCATGCATTCTATCAACTGCAGGCTCAACCACTAATGGCTGCTGCCTAACATTAGCCGGATACGCCTTATATTATAAGCATTGGTTGGTTTGGGACGCCTCTGTACATCCCTATAATATTGCTTCCCATCAACTAGAAGGCCTTTCAACCACTTATAACTCAGTCTACACCTGGGACACATCCTCTGCATTACGGCTGCCTTTAGGGAGTTATCATTCAGTGCTTCTTCATTAGAGTCTTCCATCTGATATAAGAAATCTTGTCCAATAGCTGGTAGATTTCTAGTGTCTTTTTTGATTGCTGTCTGGTTGGCCACATGCATCTGTACATTGACTTCTTCCAATTCTTTCAAAGATAGGTTCTGAAAATCTGACATAATGACATTGGCTGCTACCTCTCCAATTTCTGGAAATGGATTGCTATCGATCCCCATGGCCTTTTCAGCTTTGGCTGGGAATTTCAAACTCCCTTTCCAAATTTGTTCTTGAATCTTGTCTCGAAAAACAACACAGGTTTTAGTCGAGTGAGACCAAGAATTATGCCATTTACAATATACTTTTCCTTTAAGTTCATCAAGAGATGGAATTTTTACCCCTTTTGGTAACTTAAGGAAGTTGGCTGCAAGCAAATGATCAAAAATGTCATCTGCCTTAGTTAAATCGAAAGAATACTTCATGTGGAGATCTTTCTTTTTAAACTGCTGGTCAATTGTCGTATCTTTATGAATTAATGCTTCACAGATCATAGGCTCTTTTCCCGCAATCTCTGCTGCATCAATCTCATAGTTAGGATCTTTGTAGTATGTCCTATATGATACATTATTTCGATCTTGTTCCTCTTCTAGTAATGCTTCATATCTAGATACTTTGTAAGTCAGTTCCATTAAATCCCTGAACTCTGTTGAATCAAACTTCTTTCGAAGCCTAAACTCTAAGCCATTGTGGGCCAACCTTACGAATTCTGGCTCTAGCAAGATTACTCTACATTTATTTCGAGCCCTCTTAAATCTGGCAATAAAATGAGTAGCCTTCTCTTCAAGCCTTTGACTCAATCTTGCCAAGTCTGCCATGGAAACTTCTGACTCTGATTGGAAGAATTGGGCATGAAATGCCTCTTCCATTTGTTGCCAAGTCTGGATAGAACCAAGTGGAAGGTTAATATACCATACAAATGCTCCCCCAGTTAGAGAGTTTGGGAATAGTCTCAACTTCATATAGTCATGATTGGTAAATTCACCACATTGAGCAGCAAACCTAGCAACAACAAACAAACAATCAAAAAAAAAAATGTAATTACAATTAAGTGGTTTTTAGGAAAAAAAAAATATTTACCAAGACATGAAAAAATATAAGGCTGTGTTTGGTTGTGATTTCAAATCACAATTCTACATCTTAATTCAAGCATTGTGTTTGGTTGTGATTCTCAAATGGTGTTTTGAGAACTCTGCACAGAGCATCTGTGTTACTCTGCAATCCTCATTTTGCTAAATGATCCACACACACACACGTTACTCCATACCAGAGCTCCAAAGTTACTCCATTCTTCATTAGTGTACACTCCTTGCACAAGCTTCACACTCCTTCCACAAGCTGTCTTCCTCATTCTTCCTTCTTCATTCTTCATTCCATTTTTCATTAGTTTACACACTAAATCTCATCCTCACTCATTGTTATGGAAGATTTACCTTCTGAAAATTCATATTTTGAGAAGCAGCTAACTGTTTATGAGAAAGGTAACCAAGGAAAGGTGAGTTTTGCTCCATTTTTTTTCCCAGCATCTTTCGGAAATCCAGGGTCGAACTAGTTAACATATTTCGGAAGTTGTATGCCGAATGAACTTCAAAATTTCGGCAGTTAACTGTTCGGAAGTTGTATGCCGAATGAACTTCAAAATTTTGGCAGTTTACTGTCGATATTAGAATGTCCATTAACTTGCATAGGCTGTTTATCTCTAGCCAATCTTTGCTGAGGGACATTTACTTCCTCCATGTGTCTTACATTTGTTGGTTGGTGGTTATTCATTCGATCCAAAAAGGATGCTGCCTACCTTTCCATTGTGCTTATTAATTGCTGTCCCATGGCATCTACAAAGCCACCCCACGGATTTACTGGCTGAGTAGATGGGACATTGGATGGTCCAATTCCTTGGTCTCGTCCAATATTACGAACAAATGGTATTTGCTTTGAAGTACTGGTCTGTTCGACCATAGGTTCCGATAAAATAGGAGTCTCCACAGGATGTGTTATCACATTATCCTCTGAATTAGGTATCTCTACCTCTCCTTCCATGCCTTCTTCCAAGCGTTCATTTTCTCCTTGTCTCCTACGTCTAGCCATTTTAAATGCATCCCACTGGGCGTGCCAAAAATATATGTTGGCTTTTTGGATTTCGAAAGTTATTTTTGTAATTATGAGCGTGCCAGCAAGGATCAATCAGCCCTTACAGAATTTTAATTGCCAACCAATTATTCAGACGATTGTGTTATAGTTCTTTCAGCCTCAATGAAGAGGACTTTTACTGGTGGCTTGATTTAGGAGAATTTAAGCATAAGAACAGTTAAATAAAGAACAATTGAAGCATTTCATTAGTATGAAAAGCTTACAATGATCCAAACTCAGCCTCGTAGAGATTTACAGCGACAATATACTTGAAAACTACTCCTATGAATGAAGTGTAGTGTAGGAATTTAAAGTACAGAAATGTACAGAACAGGAAATATAAAAACTGGAATGAAATATGTAAAGTAAGACTGTTTTTTTAGATCTGAGCCTCCTCCCTTTCCTGGGGTCTTCCCTGCTATTTATACTCCCCAAAGATAACCATCGAACTGCACTTCAAATCGTCGAACTGCTCCTCTGTAATCGCTGATCATTCATGCTGCACTTCCACTACGCTTTCACTTGCAGTTAGGCTTCCCTCCTATATTTGAATTTGAATGTGAGTAACCGTTGAAGCCACGTCACTTTGCATCTCTTTGTTGATCCACTGCTACTCAGATCTTATAACAACCAATTTTAACTACCACGTGTATGATCAGGATCAGAGACTTGACTGGTTTCCCCATATTACCCTTACTTTGCCACGCGTCGAATTGTCACTGGCTTGCACAAAATATGTAGCCAACAGTAATGAATTACTATCCTGTCAAGACCAAAATTTTATTTTAAAAAGGGTATACCATTTAGCATGAAATTATTTGATTCTTAAAAATACATTTATTAGTGGCATGAAATTTTTACATTGCAGTGTATATTAAATATATTTTTATTTTCATTTTTACCAACAAATGAACATAAACATGTTTAAAATATTGGACAAATTACAAAAAAAACTCCAGAGTTTTACGTATTTTTTAATTTAAACTCGAAAGTTTTAATTTCATCAATTTAAATATTCAACTTCATTATGTGTCACAACCTACACTCATGTCAATCTCAGTTACTTTGTTTAACAATTTTTTTTTTAAAATATATGTAGCAATATATTATTTACTCTTTTAACTTCTTGTAAAACCACTTTTAAACTTGACCATACTAGATCACAAACTATCCTAACCATCCATTTAAATATTACCATGCACCTGACATAGTGGATAAACTCTCTCTCCTTCCCCATCTCTTTCGCCATTGAAACCTACCTGTTTCCTGCTACAGCCTAACGCCATCAAAACCCACGCTGCCTCTACAATCATCCTTCCCTCCCCCTTGCCCCACAGCCCATCGCCACCCTTTAAATGCACTGTTATAATTTGAAAACCTGGTTCCATTTCTTTTGGTAAAAATACTTCACTCAAAAAATAACTTTTGCAAAGTTTCTTTCGTTTAAGACTACTCATCTAGATAGTCTTTTTCTCTTCACATGGAAACTTGGGAATAATCATCAATTATCTTCAATAAGATAGTTAATTTGATGGGTAATAGCCTTCCCCATTGGATTAAGCATCCTTATAATAATATAAATTTTTTAAAATGCTTAAAATGCATCAAACGAGTGGAGCCATCCAAGCACTACCATTAATTTAATTTTATTTATTTTAAAAAAGCCCTAATTAATTTTATAATATGATAACTTTTGTATATGATTAAGTCACTCCATGTGACAGCAAAACATTTCTTTTCTTAAAAAATAAACTCATGCAAATTGTTGTCTAAGTGCTTGAACCTTGTACCAATTACCAAAGTACAAAAGAAACTTTGAAGACCAGATCAAATTTAGGCAATTTGTGTTGTTTTTAAGACATACAAAATAGTTTTAGAACTTTTCTCATTTTACAGTTGTATATGAATTGAAAACATAACAATAACTATACTTCTTGTCTTAATTCTTTGTTCTCATTCTTTTTGAGGTTTGATATGCTTTGTTCATATGATCCTTTTTGAATTCATACACATTTATAGATGTCCTATACAAAAATGTTTATTGAATTTGAAACAAAAAGAAATTTTGGATCACACTGTGTTATTGAGTGACATATAATCATGTTGTGTTTTCAGAATACTAAATAATTTCTCGTTTACTATAGCAAGAGCATCTCCATAAGATTAATTAAACTTTTAGTTATATTTTTAACTCTCCCAAAATTTAAATCTTTTTACTTGCTAATAAGCCTTGTTCTATTAAATTTATTTGAGATTTTTTTTTCTCTAAAATATTTCGTACAAAAACATTAACATTTAAATCAAAAAAAAAAATGATTTATTTCCCTAATTTTGCTCCTCCCAATTCCATCATAATGATGTGAAATTAGAGAGACTAAATTGAATAAGAGAGAGGGGGAGAGAGAGGGAAAAAAAAGGAATATAAAACTATTTTACATGAGTCTTAATCACATTATTGAGATGAAATTAAAAGCCTCAATTAGAAGAAGAATATAGCCTATCTCTTAAACCAACTAGTCAATTCTTTGTATAATCACTTTACCTCACAGTTCAAACAACCTCTTTTGTGGATAAGGTAAACTATGGGTATGGATTATTAGGACTATTTTGGAAAGCCATCCTTTTCTTGTAAAATAATGATCCCACACATCTTTCTAACCCCCTTAATTCCAATTTCCACCGGTCCTGATCATATGATTGACGCGATGAAGATTCTTTTCACATTTGAAATATAACATGGGTAGAATTGTCATTTCCCTCCGATCCCATCAAAATAATAATGAAAGTCTCTAAATACCTTCATTAAATTTCTTTCGCACAATTACAAACAAAACAAAAAAAAAACAAAAAAAAAAAAAAAAAAAAAAAAAAATCAGATTTTAAGTTTTGTAACAAAATAAAATTTTAATTTTGTTAAATTAAATACTAAACTTTTGATTTATTTTTAAATTAAACTAATTGTCTATTTCGTGAAATAAAATCGATGAAAAAATAGATATTTTGGTTATTAAACTCAAAATGATATTTTAAATATTTTATGTGTATTTACACTGAATTTAATGACTAAAATACTCATTTTTCATCAGTTTTATTTAATAAAAATAGGCTAATGATTTGGATTGAAAACAAATCAAAATATGATAGTTCAAATTGATAAAATTTAAAATTTAGAGTTTATTTTACTAAACTTTTGATTTATTTTTAAATTAAACTAATTGTCTATTTTCGTGAAATAAAATCGATGAAAAAATAGATATTTTGGTTATTAAACTCAAAATGATGTTTTAAATATTTTATGTGTATTTACACTGAATTTAATGACTAAAATACTCATTTTTCATCAGTTTTATTTAATAAAAATAGGCTAATGATTTGGATTGAAAACAAATCAAAATATGATAGTTTAAATTTAAAATTCAGAGTTTATTTTGTTATAAGGTTAAAAATTTTATAAAAAAAATTATAATTATCCAATTTCTTTTTACACATATTACATGCATTATAAATCTTTTGTACCTTACAAAAAAGCCCTTATACCTTAGAAAAAATGTGTAAAGAAATATTTGATGAGTGTTTTTAGAAGCTCTCAATAAATATACTATAGTAATTAAATTGAAATATCATTTGATATATCATCAAAATATTAGTATAAGATATAAAAAGTGATACATATTTAATCAATGCATTAATCACATATTGTATGGCATTGTAGACATGCCTGAACGTCCCAGCTCCGCGCGGCGAATGGCGTGAAATCTATTTTGTTCATTAGCTACTACAGTTCGGACTCAAAGGTCACAGTTCTGAATCTAATCTCACAAAGTGCAATGTGAGACCGATAAATCACCAAAGAGTCCAAATTTGGCAAATCATTTTGGAAAACTGATTTTTATAAAGAAGTGCCAAACATGGATTGCTTTGTCAGATACAGAGTCGCCACATAAATGTTTTTGTTTTAAGAAATTTAAGAAACCTTGACTCGTGTCTAAGGCCACGTATCCGTCATCACCAAAGTTGTCTCGGCTCGGGAACTTGGGTACGAGAGGGGAAGGTCATGCAATGAGCACCCCCGCTCGCCCGATCAAAGATCGGCCTTTACTAACATGATATTTTATTTTTGAAAACACATGTGTTCTTATTCCGGTTATTAACCTAGAATTACTATGTGATGCGCACAGCATACAAGTATAGACTAGATCGCCTAACAATTCCAATTCACAACATTTTCACATTCACAAACCCTATTCTACCAACATTTTCTTCAATTCACAACATTTTCACATTCATAAACCCTATTCTACCCACATTGTACCTACATTCACATTTTCACAAACACAATAAACACATAAAATTCAAACAGAGACAGAGACAGAGACAGAGACAGAGAGAGACGCCATACCAGCGAGAGAGAGCAGCCCATGGACGGAGAGAGAGCAAAGAGACAGAGTGAGAGCAGAGAGAGAGTGTGAGAGCAGAGGGAGCGAAAGCAGAGAAAGAGTGACAACAGAGAGAGCGAGAGTGAGAGAGAGCCTGAAGTCGAAAAAACCTAAGTGTAAAAAGCGTGGTTGCAAATGAGGGGGCTGGGGGAATTTTATATAAGTTGTAAAAGGGTGATTACAAACCACGCTTTTATTTAAAAGTAGATTTTGGTTAAAAGCGTGGTTATCATCCACGCTTTCTTTGGTCAACAGTAAAAGCGTGGTTCGCAACCACATTTTCTGAAGAAAAAAAAAATTATTTAAGGGCGTGGTTAGGAACCACGCTTTATGTATAAATCAAATTTCCTTAAAAGCATAGTTTGTAACCACGCTTTTATGATTTTACAAATTTTCCGCGAGAGGGTCACAAAAACGGTGAAAGCGTGGTTTGTAACCACGCTTTAGCATAGTTTGGGAATTCCGTCCAAACTAAGCCTAGTTTGGGAAATAGGTTGCTATTTTGCCTTAATTTGGGAAAAGCCCCCCAAACTAGCATTACTTTCCAAACTCAAGTCTCTGTTATATCACCTAAGTTTGAAGACCATAAGCTCTCTCCATACTCTTTTTACAGGTTTTAATCCGAATTTATATCGATGATCCAAACCGTCTATCTCATAAGCCTCATCATCTATGTAAAAAATCAACTTTATCAGAAAATTATAAGTATGAAAATAAATCGCATTTTGTTTTATAAAATAAATGGTAAATATAATTAAATTTAAACCATCTATTTTATAAAACAAAATGCGATTTGTTCCTATGATTATAGTTGTCCGATGAAACTCATTTTTTGCATGGATGACCTTCATTGCAAGGCTTACGAGACAGACTGTTCAGATCATTAGTGAGGGTCTAAATTAAAACCCATACAAGGAGTATGAAGGATATAAAGAAATGAGTTATGGAGAGAAACTCAGCGGCATATATACATACTCCTTGTATATTAGGTTTCTCTTGGTTTACTTATTTCCTTGTTGATTTGTTTCCATGTTTGGTCCTCTCCCTCACTATATAAAGGGGATTGTATATTCATTCATTGTCAATTCAATATACCCCTCTCCCTCTCTCTCTCTCTCTCTCTCTCTCTCTTGTAACACACAAGATTATTTCTTATTGCTAGTACAAGTTGGTTGCAGCAAAAAGCATTGAATGGGGAGAGAATTTACAATGAATGGAAGAAAGCTCACCAATCCAACTCAAATTCAATCCTAGAAATTGGTAGTCTATGAAAGAAAAGTGAAGGACATGGAATCAATGAACATCATCATAATCATCATTGAAGTATGCATGCTCAAGTGCATCATGGGCTGAAATTCTTCTAGCTGGATCCAAGCAGAGCATTTCCTGGATGCAAATGGGCACAATTAACAAAAACTACATGGTCCAAATGAGTGAGGGGAAAAAGAATAAAAAAAAAAATTGGCACAAAACATTTACCTATAAATAAATAAACTAAACATTTTGTAGAAAGAAAAAAGGAAGTAACATAAACATTTTATTAGAAAGAAAGTAAACAAAGCAGTACTCTATTTGTTTCAGCCGAACACAGTTTCCTATGAAGAACTTTTTTCTATGTTTGTTGCAACGTTGAAACTAATGTGCTAGTGGTGGTAGTGTTCATGTGGTGGCGGCAGTTAACGCTTTCCACCGTACCAAACGTAAGCAAATGCTGAAAACATTTTTCAAAAAATGTTCCTTGTCAAAACAAATGGAGCATAAGTGAGAGAGGGAAAAGGAAAAAAAGGAAAGAGAAAATTAAAAGAACATTATAAACTAGAGAAGACAGTTCAACTAAAGGCTGAATTTAAGATGGATATGGACTGAGCAATGATTGTCTAAGGCTGGACCATTAGGCTCTAATTTCATTGCTATCCAAAACAAAGCTAGTTGTTGCATTTATGGAAAATGTTTCTTCCAATCACTATTTCTCAACATACATTAGAAAGGAACTACTTACAGAAAGAAGATCAACTCCAGCCAGTTCAAGATTAGGAACAAATTCCACCAGGTTCTGCATCAAAGAAAGGGAGCGATTACGAAATCACAACTTGACTCGCAAAATGAATAAACTGAAAAGAAACTGATATTACCTTAGGAATCCACTTGGGAAAGTAAGTCTGGTAATACGGTAGTGAGGAGACTCCAGGCCATGTTTTTTCATTTGGTTTCCCCATAATCCTTCAATAAAAGAAATTGAATATAGTGAAAAAAGAAAAATGATACACAGCGTGCACAAACAAATGTACTTGTAAGCCATACAACACCTGAATATTTTAGTGAGTTGACCAATCTTGGAGCGACCATCAAACAGAGGCCGACGCATAGCCATCTCAGCAAATATACAGCCTACAGACCACACATCAACAGGGGTGGAGTATACCGGGGAGCCAAGGAGGATTTCGGGTGGCCTGTATGACAGAGTTACTACCTGAAGAAGAAAATTACCAATTATATTACATTCATGCACACTAACTGAAATTTAAAGATCAAAATACGAAGATCAACTTCATTTTAAGGCAATTGTTGTTACAGACGGCCTCTAGGTGAAAAAAATATATCTATATTGAAACCTTGAAATACATCTTTCATTATTCCATTAAGTCATGTTTATGACGATTGTGCTTCCTCCATCAACAAATGTTAAAAGAAGAATGTTTCATTAACCAGTGTACTTGAGGCCAGAAAATAAAAAGGAAAAGAAAACCATATGTGAAAATCCACTAAGGTGAAGGTCAAATTCTCACAATTGCCATGCCAAAACTGAAAAAATCAGATGAAAGCAATGTGGATTAGAAGCAGCAATAAAAATAGACAATTTAAAGGCTATCAGGTGAAATGAACTTAAAAGCTACAAGAAATACCTCCGGAGTATGTCCGCCAAAAGGAATATCAAATTTCTTGGCCCATTCAAAGTCTGCAATCTTCACTCTGTAGCCATTGAGATCTAGCAGTAAATTGGAAGGTTTCAAGTCTCGGTGGAGAATTCTGCGCTTATGACAGTAGGAAACACCCGAAAGAATTTGACGCAGAAAATTCTGCAAAAAGGGGTAAAAAAAAAAGAGAATCAGAAGTAAGCCAACATCATCATAATACACAAATGAGCAGTACATAAAATACAATATGGAAAAATTTGTCAACAACCTTTATTCTATGTTTATCCATAGATTCCTCAGGATAAATCTCCATGAATTTCTTCAGATCAAGGTCCAGAAGTTCAAAAATGATATAACATTCATTGTTAATATTGCTTATTACATCCAGCAACCTGTTACATCTAGATCCTGTTAAGTACTGTTAAGAAAATACATGATGAATTATAAAAAGTACTAAGGATGCAATCTATTTATCAAAGAAAAAAAATATACATCACCTCACTGGATTCAAAGGAAATCTGTTTATCGTATGGTGTGTTCATAAACCATGCCTAAGGCAGATTTCGAGTTTCAAAAAACATCTTCATGAACCCCGACAAAAATACAAGCAAAGATGTTTTCTTGCCTTCAGTTTGAGCTCATTTGATTTGTCAGATGTGATATGGAAAGCATTGTCTAATTGGTGATATGACAGGTTATGAAACAAGTTTCATAATTGGTCACACAGAAGTTATGAGGACTTTTATTATTTTGTGTGAATTGTCACCAGATCGCATTACTTAGATGCATTATTCCATTTCCTTTGAAACCATAACACAGTTGTCATGACATGCTTAATCTGATCTTTAGTGACATCCTTAGGTGACGCAAGCGTATTAATTGTAATGTTGCATGAGGGGAGGTTCCTGCCTATGTTACTTGGAACACAAATCGTTTCGGTAATGAGGAACAGTAACGGTAACGTGGTACGACACGGGTAGGCTTATATAGATCACACTATTGGGATTTAAGGTGCTAACAGTGAGTAATTTTCTTCTAATAATTAGACATCTAAACAAACAAACAACACCCAATTAGTACCCATTAATGGTTATTTGGGAGGGGTTAGATTAGGTACATACCTAACCTTTGGCATAAATGCACAAAGTGATTGTCCTCAGAGTTGACCCATAACCTCAAGATTAGTAGCCAAGGTTTTAAACACTGAACCGGTGGTTTCCCTTTAGCAATTAGACATCTAATATACAACAAGATTTTAGGAGTTCTTCTTCTTCTTCTTCTTCTTTTTACTCCACTCTCTTTAGGTTTTAATTCATTGTATTGATTTTTTAACCGTTAAAAAATAACTTTTAAGAAAATACATTGAAAAAATAGTGAGATCACCTTGGATGATTGCTAAGTCCACCGTTTCAAAAAACAAAAGTCTATCATCTTTCAAAATGTGCATTCCAAACAGTAAATTGCTAGGGTATCATCACAAAGGTAGTGTTAATTATCCAAAAAACTCAATTCCATGTGCCTACACACACACGCGCGCGCACACACAAAAAAAAAAAAAAAAAAAAGCTTAGAAACATTGATCTCATTTTTAATGTACTTTTAGTAAGCAAAACTCCAAGGAGAGAAAACTTACTTGACAATGTTGTCATGCTCCATCTCTTTCAGCAGAGAGATTTGTCGGATTGTGGTACTTGGGATACCATACTTGTAGTGCTTAGAATGCGTCTTCTTTATAGCTACAGTCTGATTAGTCTTGAGATCAAGACCTCTGTGAACAACACCATGGGCTCCGCGTCCAATAACCTCACCCATCTGATACTGCCAAATCACCAGCAAGCTTTATTGACAAATATAACATAAATTGATGATGATGATGATATTGAACTGCATAAGCACAAACAGATCCTCTACCTTTTCCATTTGATTGGATCAAAGCTATTGAAGGATAATCAGAAGATGTTGGGATCTACATGAAACAGGACCAAAATTTTAGGATTATGCTCAATAGTAAAAAAAGATAGTTAAAAATATTAAACTCAAGCATACATTAATGTAAAACAAACATTCCCCCAGAAAAATTAAAAAATTAAAAAGAAAAAATCCGGCAAACAAGCATCACATATGCAATGAACAGAAAGAGAGAAGTAAAAAAATTGAAAGAGAAGAAAAAATCCACTAAGGCGGATTTGGATAGGAATTCGGAAAGGGAAAAGAAAAGGATGGGAAAAAGGCAAGTGAAATATAAGCTAATTTTTTTCTCTATTTCCTTCGCCTTTTCCGTTTTCTTTCCAAATCTCTATCAAAATCCATAATCCAAATACAACCTAAATATATGATAGATTGATTTCAACTTGACTTTTGTTAAATGGCAAACCCAGATATTATGTGTGTGAAAAGATGAGAAAGTGAAGCCATTGAGTGATTATATCATATAACTATCCATATAATGTTGGAGATCTAAGATCCCGCCCAAGACCTTTCACAAATCATACCAAGTAGAAAAGCAACACACACCCAAAGAAGACAATATTTAACGTAGTTCGACCCAATGCGTACATCACGGGAGACTAACCGGAGATTCACTATATAATGGAGATTACAATGGAAGAGGAGGGAATCCACATCCTCACTCTACTCCCACAAGGCTCCCCTCCCACACAGAGGGAGCCTCTCTCTGCCTCACTCTCTCATGATAGTCACACGTCTCCCTCTCTCACACAGAGGGAGACTAGCTCACTCACACTAAGCCCTCTCAACTGTTTCCACACTCACACTAAGCTCACTCCTCAGCTTTTCTATTCATACACCAAGGAGGGAAGAAGGTTGGCTGACACTATCCCGCAATCACTCCAGATTTTCTGTACCACTCCAGCGCCTCTGACAGTTCTCCGTGTGCGCCATACTTCGCCGAATTCGGTACCTCCATTCCTGAATTCTTCATCGGCATGCACCGTTCCTCACATGGGGTGATATCCATATCCAACATATAACATGTGTATGTATATGTAGAGATTTGTATATCTATTTATATTCATTCGTCAACATCTTCAAAAAAATAAGGAAATTGAGAACATAAATTCAATAAACAGACCCAACAATATTCAATTCAAACTTGAAACCAAAACAGCTATATAATACATACATCCGTGGATATATATATATATATACTGAAACAAACACTTCGATCGAGGATTTTGGATAATCAGAAAATTGAAAACAATAGGCAGAGAGAGAGAGAGAGCTTACTTGATGAAATTGTTTCCCTATAAATGGCTCTGTTCGTAGTTGAGATTTGAGAGAGAGAGAGAGAGAGAGAGATGGTTGAGCGCCAAATGAGATGAAACTCCCTTTAAATATGTCACCCTATTTTCCAATTAAAAAAGAAAAACTAAAAACTAATTTGTAAAAATAAAAAAAAAATGAAAAAAAGAAGAACCCTCATAATTTTTAGGAAATATTACAAAAAAATAAAATAATCAGGATTTGAGTCTTGTAATAAAATATTTTTTTTATTTTTTATTTTATCAATTTAAATTGTAATCTTTTAATTTGTTTTGATTTAAATTATCTACTTATTTTCATTAAGTAAAATTTAGGGGATTTTTTTTTAAAGGCCCTAGTATTAAGAATTTATAGTATAAAGGATACTCAATATTTTCATAATGTCTAAGGTCCCTCAACATTGATCCAAGAAAAATTCGATCCAGAGAATTTCTCTAGACAAATCACAGAGAAAATTTCAAATTTATCTGGACACATCATAGAGAAAATTCTAAATTTCTCTGGACACGTCACAGAGAAAATCTCATCAGATAATTTCTCTGGATTCAACCCAGAGAAATTTTCCTCTCTATCCCAGAGAAATTTACTCAATTCTGGAGAACATTCCCTCCAACCAGAGAAATTCACTTGTATTGTTTGCAGTTTGATAGCATTAGTGATTTGGATGCATATTCACAGAGAAATTTCAATTCAAACCAGAGAATTTCTCTAGATCAATCCAGAGAAAATTTAACTTAAACCAAAGAAAATTCAGTTCAATCCAAAAAATTTCTCTGAACAACCCAAAGAAAATTCAGTTCAACCCAAAGAATTTATCTGGACCAGAGAAAATTCAACCTCTGTTTATTTTGATGTTCCAGAATTTTGGTCTCACAAGCCCCTTACCAACGGTGGCCTTGGCAGTTACAGCCTTGTTACCTCCCCATCTCTCTCTCTCTCTCTCTCTCTTCTGGGTTTTTTTTTTGGGTTAAGCTCTCTTCTTGTTCTTAAGGTAGAGATAAAAGAGGTCCTCGGAAAAAAAGCTTTACAATGAAGTGGGTTGAAGATTTTTGACAAATGTTAGGAATGGGGTAAATCCACAGTCATCTTCTCCAGCAATTAACCCACCCAAAATTCCGACCAATTCCACCAAATTTTCGATCAATAGGCCCAATCCTTCAACCAAATCCTCCTTAATCAAACTGGGTTTATACACCTACCACCGCTTCCGTCAAAACCCAAACCCAAACCCACTTTCACTGCAACATCAACATGAAAACTTCTTCTCCTTTTTACTTCACCAAACTTCCAAATCCTAACCATATTTCAAGACACAAATTTTGCATTTTTCAAATCCTTTGACTGCATTCAAATCCAATTTCACATATTTCATTTGAATTCTCCTCTGAAACCGACCTCTCGGAACTCAAACTCTTCTTTTTCTTCGTTTTCTTGTTTAGTGGTGACTTCTTCTACTTCATTTTCGGTCTGCCCTGCTGTTACTCCATTCTTCCCTTTCTTTTCTTCGGTCGCCAATGGAGATTTGAGTGTTGGATTTGAGATTTGACTCATTCGAGTTGACAGCGGGGCGGAGAAGGTTGTCATGAAGGAGGTGATCGATTTTGTGAGGCTGTTGGAGGATGAGATTGACAAGTTCAATGCTTCTTCGTTAATAAAGAGAGAGTGGAGAGAAAGGAAGAGAGGGAGAGGCCAATTTGATTTAAGAAAATCAAATTTGTTTGTGATAACGTGTGGGTGTGGGGTTGAGGGATATTAGAGACTATAAAATAATATTGTGAATTTTTTTCATTATTAAAAATGAGAGAAGTATCTTAAATTAATTTTTCTTAAAATATATAGAAAAATTATATTTTAGCTATTATATAGTCAATGTAAAAATATTTAAAATATCATTTTTTTATTTAAGAAAATCAAATTTGTTTGTGATAACGTGTGAGTGTGGGGTTGAGGGACATTAGAGACTATAAAATAATATTGTGAATTTCTTTCATTATTAAAAATGAGAGAAGTACCTTAAATTAATTTTTCTTAAAATATATAGAAAAATTATATTTTAGCTATTATATAGTCAATGTAAAAATATTTAAAATATCATTTTTTTATTGAGTTTGATGGCTAAAATGTATTTTTCCCGTTAATTTTGCTTAATAAAAAAAAGAAAATAATTTAAATTGAAAATAAATAAAGAAAAATTATGATTTAAATTGATAAAATTAAAAACTCGACATTTATTTTGTTACAAAGTTCAAATCTTGGAATTTTTTTTTTGTAGTTTTTCCTAATTTTTATATCTTTTTTGGGGCAAATTTTTAAAATGTTTTTTTGATACTTATTTGTGTCAAACTAATTTTTATTTATTTATTTTTTAAGAATTAGAAATTAAATTATGAAAACCCAACCAAACAAGTTTGGTAGTCTAAAAGAGCATGTGCAAATTGTGGAAGAAATATTTACTCTTTAGCTAAACTTTAAAAAAATAAAAATAATAAAAATAGGGAGGGTTATTGGAGATAATCAAGTATTATGCAGTCGTAAAATTTAAAGAAGCAATGTGTAATTTTTTAAAAATTTGAAGGCAAACTGCATTTTTTCTCTCTGTCTAATGAAAGTTTAATGAAGCACTTGTAATAGTTTGTATCTCTAACTTACCAAATAGACAATTTAAGGTACACAAATCCAAGGAATTGGGATGTTATTGAGTTGAGATAGACTATATGAATGTGTTCATAGAAGCTAATTACAATCTAAACAATATGTAAAAAATTTAAGTGGGGAGAAAATTTACACTCATAGTCATGGAATTATGTTTGCAGAAGAGCCAGTTGGCCTAGCACAAGTTGGTTGCAGCAAAAGCTTTTGAGTGGGGGAGGAAATTTACAATGAATGCAAGAAAGATCACCTAGAGATAGTCTGTCAACATAACAACAACAACAGCAGCAAAGAAAAGTTATGGACATGGAATCAAGGAAAGTCATCATAGTTGTCGTAGTCTTCTTCTTCTTCGTCTGCTTCTTCTTCTTCTTCTTTGAAGTGTGCATGCTCAAGCGCACAAGGAGCTGAAATTCTTCTAGCTGGATCCATGCAGAGCATTTCCTGGATGAAAATGTGCAAAAATTAACTTAAACTACATGATGTTCCTACCAAGAAAGAAAGTAGACATTTTGTAGAATCGAAGAAAGTAACATAAACATTTTCCTAGAAAGAAAGTAAACAACTCTGTTTGTTTCGGCAGAGACTGTTTTCCAAAATAAAAATTTCGTAGAGAAATTTTTCTATGTTTGGTTTTGACCTTGAAACTAATGTGCTAGTGGCGGTGGGTGGTGATGTTGTGGCAATGGCAGGTAGAGTGGTAGTGATGGTAGTAGGATGGTGGTGGTAGTGTGGTAGAGATGGTAAAACTTTAGTTTGGAAAATGCTTTTCACCTTTCAAAATTTAAAAAATTTCTCCCAAATGCAATAAAGGTTTTTCAAAAAGCTTTTCTATAGAAACAAATATAGCATAAGTGAAAGAAAGAAAGAGAAAACTAACTGAACATTATAAAGTAGAAAGGACAGTGCAACTAAAGGTGAAAAATGGATATAGACTGACACTGAGTAATGATTAATTGCTATTCAATAGGATCATTTTCATTGCTATTCAATAGGATCACACATAAGGAAAATGTTTCCTCAAATCACCATTTCTCAAAACACATTAGAAAGCAACAACTTACAGAAAGAAGATAAACTCCAGCTGGTTCAAGATCAGGAACAACTTCAAACAGGTTCTGCATTGGGGAGGGGGGGAGGAAGGGAAAGGGATTACAAATTTATAAATTCAATTGCAAAATAAATTAACTGAAGCAAAGCCGATATTACCTTAGGATTACAGCTGCGAAAGTTAGTGCGGTGGTAGTACGGTAGTAAAGTCACTCCCGGCCATGTTCTTTCATTTGGTGCCCCCATAATACTTCAATAAAAGAAACTGAACATAAATAGGATTGTAGTAGAAAAAGAAAAAGTAAAAAATGATACGTGTGCACACAAACAAATGCATTTGCAAGTCATGTAGCACCTAAAAATTTGATGCAGATGATCAAGCTCAGTTTCACCAGCAAACAGAGGCTGACGCATAACCATCTCAGCAAATATACAGCCTACAGACCACATGTCAACAGGGGCGAAGTATACTGAGGAGCCAAGGAGGATTTCAGGTGGTCTGTACCATAGAGTTACTACCTGAAGAAAAAATTACCATTTATTTTACATTCATGCACAGCAATTGAAATTTCAAGATCAAATTTAGACAGTCTCTAGGTAAACAAAAACACATGGACAAGATTACTGAAACCTTGAAGGACATTTTTCATCGTTCAACAAAGTCACGTGTTTATGAAGATTACAATTCCTCAATTAGCAAGTGTTAAAATAGAAATGTTCTATTAAGATTCTCACGATTGCCAATCCAACAATGCAAAAAATCAGATGAAAGCATCACGACCATTTAAAGGCTACATTCAATCGAAATAAACTTGCACTCTATTTTGGCAGAAAATGTTCTTTTCTTTTTGGAAAATGTTTTTCGCATTTACTGGTATTCAGTAACGGAAGTCAATAGAAAACGTTTTCCATGGTCAACCGAAAACAAGCTTATTTCCATATTAAAGTTTAATCAACACCATTGCCATCACTGCCACCACCCCCACCATCACACTACCACCCCACCACCACTAATACAACCCCACTAGCAAGTGCATTAGTTTCAAGGTTGCAGCCAAACACAGGAGAATGTTATTTTGAAAAATATATTCTGGAAAGATGTTTTCGGCCAAAACAAATAGAGCATAAAGGCTACAAGAAATACCTTCGGAGTATATTCCCTAAGAGGATTGTGAAATTCCCTAGCCAATCCAAAGTCCGCAATCTTCACTACAGAGGCATAGAGATCTAGCAGTAAATTGGAAGGCTTCAGGTCTCGGTGCATAATTCTCTTCTTATGACAGTAGGCAACACCCGAAAGAATTTGATGCAGAAATTTCTGCGAGAGAGAGAGAAAGCAACACATTATAATAAGACAAACAAGCAGTAAACAAAACATTCCATTGAAAAATTTATTGACCAACCTTTATTATTCGTGGATCCATAGAATCGGGATAGGTGTCCATAAATTCCTTCAGATCAAGGTCCAAATGTTCGCAAATGATATAACAATTATTGTTAATATCGCTTACTACTTCCAGAAACCTGTTAACTAGATCCTGTTAAGTATCTGTTAAGAAAGTATATAATGAAATATATAATTAAAAAAAAAAAAAATAAGTAAAGAAAGAGACTAGTTCGAAATCCATGCGAATTTAACAATAAAAAGACATAAAAACTTACATGTTAGAATTTCCAAGGAAGGCATTACATTCAAAAAGTATATACTCGATGAGGTGAATTATAAATTTAAATCTTACACAACCTTAATTCAACCAACCATTAATTTACAAATTCACTCATAAGAGAAATGGGAATCTTTCTCCGATATTCAATATAAATATAAATTCTACACAAACTCAATAGTGATTTGAGTATGAAAAAGGTTTCATAGTTGGTCACACCAAAGAAATGAGGACTTCTATTGTTTGTCACGCACGCCTATGTGCACTAGCTGTCACAGTATCGCTTTAATTGAATGCATTATTTCCTTTCCTTTGAAACCATAATACAATGGTCATGGACATGTTTAATGTTATCTTTAGTGACATTCTTAGGCAAGGGAAGTGTATTAATCATAATGCATCATCACAAATATACATTGATAGATTTTTAATGAAATTTTTCTTCTTTTTTTTTTTTTGGGTTAAAGAAATAACTTACTTGACAATGTTGTCATGCTTCATCTGTTGCAGCAAAGAGATTTCTCTCATTGTTGTATGTGGGACACCATCTTTGGGGTCAAAATCATATGTCCTCTTTATAGCTACAGTCTGATTAGTCGTGAGATCAACACCTTTGTGAACAGCACTATAGGCACCGTGTCCAATGACCTCACCTATCTGATACTGTCAATTCACCAGCTAGCTTTATTGACAAACGAAACATAAATTGATGATGACATTGAAATAGATAAGCACAAATAGATCATCTACCTTTTCCATTTGATAGGCTCAAAGATACAAAAGGATAAACCAAAGATGCTGTGATCTAGAAATTTGAAACATAACCAAAATTTTAAGATTGGCTCTCAATTGTACATAAAAAAATGATCATGAAAAATCTTAAACTCAAGCATACATTAATTACAAATGAGAAAAACAATAGGACAAAAAATAAAGCTTATGCACCTCAAGGATTAATGTAAAACAAATATTTCACCCACAAAAAAATGCAAACAAGCATTCCATATGCAATGAACACACACACACACAGAGGAATCTAATAAATTTCGTATAAGAGACAGCTTGGAAGATGTTCTAGAGTTCATAGAAATAATGGATAACTTTGGTCGTAATTCGGTGCTCTATTATATATATATATATATATTATGTTCCTCTAATCTCTATCTATCTATATATCTATCTCTCTTTATGTATGAGTGCATGTGTTTTTCCCTTTGTAATAATGCATGTATTCACTCTCATCAATAGTTTCCTCAAAAGGCCTCATTATTTGTAAAAAAAAGTCCTTAAAAATTATAATTCCTTTTGGTCCTCGCAATTCAAATAAATTATTTACAAACCAAGGAGTCAACTGTATAGGACCCAGAAATTATATGTGTCAAAAGATGAGAAAGAGAAGTCATTGAGTGATAATCTCATATTAACAATGTATATAGCATATTCATCCATCAAGAAACTTAAAAAAACAAAAAACAAAAAAAAACAAAAAACAAAAAACAGAAAAGGGAAATTGAAAACATTCAGGAACAATAAATCAAGAAATTCTGCAGAAAACATCAATTCAAGAAACAGAATCTGTGACAACCCCGCCACGTATAATATTTTATATTTGGTTAATTAAGGAGATTTGGGATTTTAATTAGTCGTTATCCTAATTTAGTTTGGGATTTATGATAATTGTGGAATCTGATTCGTATATGATTCTTTTAAAGATTTATTTTGCAATTAGAAATTAAGGGTCCAAATGGCTTAAGGACGTGAAATTAAGAAGTTGAATCAATTTAATTTTTAATTACGGACCCATTTGGGAGTTTAATTAAATATTCGATTCAGTTTAGTAGAATTGAGATTCGATTAATTAGGTCTGAATTGGAGTTAATTAGGTTAATTAAATTATGAGGATTGAGAATTGTGATTATTACGAATTAAATTTATTTATGGGGTGTCCAGTTTGAATATGTAATTTATTGACGAAAATTTGGAATCTGATTAGAAATTGAAGGCCTAAATGGTTTGAGAAATCAAAATTGATGATGACAATAATTTTAATTTAATATTTGGAGCCTTTTGGGAGTTTGATTAAAAAATAAAAAAATAAATAAAAAATTCTGATTCAGATTAATAAATTTAAATATTATTAATGGGACATAAGTTTTCAAAACAAACTTATATATATACAGATGTGACGTCAAAAATACATTAGTCTTATGTCACCCAATTACATAGATAGGCTCAAAGGGTACTTAGCCCAAGTACAGATATACAAAACAAGCTCAACTAAAGCCTTGACATAATCCTCTCAAAAGGAACCTCGTCAAGAGGCACGGTAGTTGGTTGACAAAACAGAAACATAGGCTGTCAACTCTGGGCCTGGTCACGTACCTGCTCACCTACATACATAATATAAATAGTAAGTTAGAGTCCAATGAATAATAATAGAGTAAAGAGATTTAATGAATGTTGTTCATAACAGTTATAGAAAACAAAATTCAATAGTTCTCAGAAATGAATTCGTAATTATGTTCAGAAATCATAGTACATAACAGATACAGTTTCAGAGTCGTATTCATAATTAGAACTTGTAGTTAATCATACGTGGCACATTCATTAGCACTAGCAGAAACAGTTGACCCATAAAGGGACGACCATAAAGGCATACAGTTGACGTGCACAGAGACGGTACAGTTGGCTCATGAGACGTACAGTTGACCCATAATTAAGACATAACAGAACAGATAACAGATGTCATTTGAAGTTACGAATGCCATTTCAAAAACATTGGACAACCATTCATTCATGAAGAAAATAATATAAATAGAAACATATCATCTTATATCATTCAGAACATACTTATAATTGAACATAGCTTTACAAGGTTATTACTCACAGATAACAGAGGCTCCAAGGTAAACAGACAGAATAAGCAAATCAGATGTCTTGCAACACATGACCTACATAACATAACAGATACATACATTAAAACACACGTCCGGAGTGTACATAACTTATTTCATTATTTTTAGTATGTTTCTAGCCATTATCCTCATTATGGTGTCTACGCTTGAGCGAACATGCAAAACGTGAGGGTTCGCTCGAGCGATCCGTAAATTTTGAAAAAGTACTGGTTGCTTGATTTTCACGCTCGATGGACGCTCGATCCTCGCTCGAGTGTGAGACTCAAACTCTTGCTCGAGCGTGACTCTCGTTGCTCGAGCGTTCTGCAAAAATACTTGAACTTCTGGGAGCTTACATTTCACGCTCGAGTGGACTTATGGTCGCTCGAGCGGAAGTGCACGCACTCAGAGTGGTCGCTCGAGTGTGGACTCCTACGCTCGAGCGTGGAAACAGAATTCTGGAATTTCCATATTTGCTTCCAAAGCTCAAAACTCAATCTTTAAGCATCAAAACTTGATTTTTCAGGGCCAAAACTTGAGGAACACTTAGAAATTCATAATACATCATGAATTAAGGATCTTTTCAAGAAATCATGGCCAAATAATTTGCCAATTGTGCAAAAATTCAACTTAAAATTTATGAATGATCCATGAACATGACATGCATGAATTTCTTTGAACTTAAGCTCCTCAAAACATGATCAAATGCTACAACACAACATGAAACTTGATCATTTCCCAAAATTAAGGTGATTTCAAGACATGCATAAGGGAATTCTTGAAAATTAAACTCAAAATGTGAAAAGATATACATGCATATGCATGGTACGGCTCAATACTCTTCATTTCTAACTCAATTTTTGCATCAATCAACATAATTCTCTTGTGTTCATGCATTATAGTCTAGATTTCAAGGCTTAAGGATAAAATTCTTACCTAGAGACTTGAGTCCACAAGTGTTGAAGTTGAAACTCTCAAATCCTTTTCACTCTCAACAATTTCTTGCAAGTTACCCTTTCTTCCTTGATGAACTCACTCTCACTTTTGGTCTCTCTTCCTTTCCTCACGTTTGTAGATCAAAAAGAATGAAATGAGAGTGTATGGGTGCATATAAGAGTCCACTAGTGCCTTAGTTAGGCTTGGATTTAAGGAATTCATTAATTAGTCTTCATTGAGCACTAATTACTCTAATTTAATCGTTCCGAAATGAATTTCAGTTAAACCCACCATAAAATTCTAAAAATTTCAATTAATACATAAATCAAGTCAATTTCTGAATCGGATGCCGATAAGGCCTTCAATTCGCAAACCGAAATGAAAACATTAACAGATCTTTCTATGTTAAACAGATATATACACACATATATGGCAACATATGATGCAACATTTCACTTCAATTATTTATTAGGCGTAATTAAGCATGAATTAACGTTAATCATGGGTCGAGATTGTTACAGTCTTCCCCCCTTAAAGAGTTTAGTCCTCCAAACTCGAATTACCTTCATTTTGGAAGAATACTGGGTCCAAAGGGAACAGTTCAGGATATCTTTTCATCATGTCTTCTTTTGTTTCTGAAGTTGCATACGTTCCTCCATGATTCTGCCAATCAACATTCACTAACGGAATTTCCTTGTTTCTTAATCTTTTGATTCGGCGATTCACAATTTGTATTGGTCTCTCCTTGTATGTATAATCATCCTTTAAAAGTACATGAGTCTGCTCAATCACATGTAGTGGATCTCTCAAATACTCTCGAAGCATAGATACGTGAGAAACATTATGCATATGTTCCATGACTAGTGGTAAAGCTACCCGATATGTCACTGAATTAATCTTTTCAAGGATTTCATAGGGTCCAACATATCTTGGTGCCAATTTGCCTTTCACGTCAAATCGTGTTTGGCCTTTCATTGAAGTCACTTGATAAATACGTGATCCTCGACATCATATTCCTTATCTCGCCTTCGGACATCTGCATAACTCTTTTGGCGGCTTTGTGCAGTTTTCAACCTCTATCGAATCAATTTCACATTTTCAGTTGTTTCTTGCACAAGTTCTGGTCCCAACAATGGTCTGTCACCTACTTCAACCCACCAGATAGGAGAATGGCATTTCCTTCTATACAAAGCCTCATAAGGAGCTATCCAAATACTTGAATGATAGCTGTTGTTATACACAAATTCGGCCAATGGTAAATAGATCTCCCAATTTCCTTGGAAGTCTAAGACACACATCCTTAACATGTCTTCCAAAGTTTGATTTGTTTGTTCAGTTTGGCCATATGTCTGTGGGTGGTAGGCACTACTCAATCGCAATTCAGTCCCCAAAGCTTGTTGTAAACTCTGCCAGAACCTTGATGTAAACTTAGAATATCTGTCAGACACTATAGATACCGGTACATCATAAAATCTCAAGATTTCATTTATATATATGTTAGCTAACTTGTCTGCATTATAAATAGATTTGACAAGTAGAAAATGAGCAGACTTAGTTAAACGGTAAACAATGACCCAGATAGAATCCATACTTCGGGAGGAGCAAGGCAATCCCACAATGAAATCCATGGTAATGTGCTCCCATTTCCATTCTGGTATTGGAAGTGGTTGTAACAAACCTGCGGGTCGTTGATGTTTAGCTTTAACTTGTTGGCAGTCTAAACATCTAGCCACAAAATCTGCAATACCCTTTTTCATTCCCGGCCACCATAAATTCTGCTTCAAATCATGATACATTTTTGTATTTCTTGGATGCATAGCAAATTTGGAGTTATAGGCCTCAGTCAGAATGCATTTCCTCAAATCATCATAGTCCGGCGCACAAAGGCGACCCTGAAATTTCAACATATTGTTCTCAAGTACAAACTCAGGCCTTGGTTTTGAGTCAATTTCATCCATGATCTTTTTCAAGAATTCATCTTGTGGTTGTTTCTCCTTAATTTCTTCAATGATTGCAAGCTGAGCGGAAATAACAGCTAAGATTTCACCTTGTTCACGCATCACAATCTTAATTTCATTCTTTTCCAGGTCACATAACAATTCTTTCTAGCCAGTGAGCAAACAAGACAAATTCCCAATGGATTTTTGGCTCAACGCATCTGCAATGGTATTTTCCCTCCATGGATGATACAAAATTTGCAGGTCATAATCTTTAATCAATTCTAGCCACCTTCTTTGTCTCATGTTCAGTTCTTTTTGGGTAAAGAAGTATTTTAAGCTTTTATGATCTGTGTATACTTCACAAGTCACTCCATACAAATAATGGCGCCAAATTTTTAAAGCAAAAATTACGACGGCTAATTCAAGGTCATGGGTTGGATAGTTGTTTTCATGAGGCCGGAGTTGCCGAGAAGCATAAGCAATCACTTTCCCATTTTGCATTAACACACACCCCAAACCTTTGTACGAAGCATCACTGTAAATTTGAAACCCATCAGTACCATTAGACAGAGTCAAAATTGGTGCAGTTACTAACTTGGTTTCAACTCTTTGAAGGCAGACTCTCTTTGATCATTCCAATAAGATGAGACATTTTTCTAGGTTAACTGGGTCAATGGCATAGCAAGTTTTGAAAAGTCTTTCACAAATCTTCTATAATAACTAGCAAGTCCCAGAAAACTTCTAACTTCTCTCACGTTGGTTAGTCTTGACCAGTTGACAATAGCTTCAATTTTCTGTGGGTCTATTGATACACCATTCTTGTTAATCACATGTCCTAGAAATGTCACATTATCAAGCTAGAATTCTCATTTAGAAAACTTCGCATACAACTTTCTTTCTCTCAGGATTTGCAAAGCGATTCTCAAAAGATTCTCATGTTCTTCCATGATTTTGGAGTAAATCAAGATATCATCAATAAAGACAACAATAAATTCATCCAGAAATTATTTAAACACCCTATTCATTAAATCCATGAATGCCGCAGGTGCATTAGTTACCCCAAATGGCATTACGAAAAATTCATAGTGCCCGTATCTAGTTCTGAATGCGGTTTTCTCCATGTTTTCTACCTTAACCTTTAAATGGTGATACTTAGATCTAAGGTCAATCTTGGAAAACACTTGGGCTCCCTGAAGTTGGTCAAACAAGTCATCTATTCGGGGAAGAGGGTATTTGTTCTTAATAGTTACTTTGTTCAATTCCCGATAATCTATATATAACCTCAAAGATTCATCTTTCTTCTTGACAAATAGGACTGGAGTGCCCCAAGGTGAAGTGCTCAGACAGATGAATTTCTTGTTTAACAGTTCTTGAAGTTGAGTTTTTAATTCTTTCAATTCTGAGGTTGACATTCTATAAGGGGTCTTGGAAATTAGTTGTGTTCCTGGAGTTACTTCAATAGTGAATTCAATTTCACTACCAACTAAGTCTTCAGGCAAGTCATTTGGAAACACATTGGGAAATTCACAAGCAACAGGAATAGTTTCCACATCAGCACTATCAGATGATGCAGTCAGTATACAACACAAGTAGCCCCTACATCCCTTCCTAAGCAATTTAATAGCTTTCATGGCCGAAATCAAGTATGGGGGAGGAACTATCCCATTTCTAGTAAAAATAAATTCAAGCATACCAGGTGGTCTAAACACAATAGATTTACTTGCACAGTCAATGGTGGCACGGTATTTAGTCAACCAGTCCATACCTAGAATACAATCAAAATGATCAATGTTCAAGGGTAACAAGTCAATATACAATGTCATATCACTAATCACAATATCACATGCCGAATAAACATAAGCACATGTCATAGAATCTCCAGACGGTGTAGATACAGATAACACATATGGCATAGGTTCTAATGGTTTAGTTAATTTCTGAGAGAAAGCATGCGATACAAAAGAATGCGTAGAACCAGAACCTATCAGTACACATACATTTTGAGAACATATAGGGTGTATAGCTGACACCACAACTTCGGTGTTCTGTACGTCACCAGGCATTAAGGCAAACACTCGACCTTGTCTTAGAGGTTCTTTCCCAGTATTAGTTCTAGCATTTGTTTTTGACGCAGAAGCATATCCTGTTGAACTTGCTATAGGACGGTTGGTATTCTCTGACTCGATTGGACAATCTTTTATCACGTGGCCCGTTTTGCCACACCAGAAGCAAGCACCAGATACCCGATGGCAAACTCTTCTGTGTCTCCTCCCAGACTGAGTACAAATAGGCTTTGATCCACCACTTTGACTTGAGCTGCTAGAAGATCCTGTATTTTGTATCTTATTTCCAATAAATGAACAGCCCTTTTTGAAACTGTTTCCAGATCTTTTCCCCATCTAATCAGTTCGTGGGGCAAGAGTTGGTTTCTTTGCTGCCAAAATGGCTTCCGCCATTAATGTCTTATCCAATACATTCACATACGTAGGTAGGTTGAGAACTCCTACCCGATCTAGTATATCTAAGTCCAATCCACCCTCAAATTTGCGGGCTTTCTTATAGTCCGTGTCCACCATGTGAGGAGTGAATCTGGCCAGCTCAGTGAACTTAGCCTCATACTCAGCTATAGACATTCTGCCTTGTTTGAGTTCCTGAAATTCTGAAACCTTTCGGTCCCAGAATGTCACGACCCAAACCCGCCCCTATGGGTTTAGCACCGTAACCGGCCAGTAATCCGAGATTACTGAAGGCCTGCTTAACAGTAATATAGAGTACAGGGGCTGGCGGAAGCCAATACAGTAATTAAACAATGTCCAATGAGCTGTGACAGTCTGTATGCCAAAAAGACTTATTATTCAAATATATATACAGTTGAACAGAACAGTATGCACATATATACAATCAATCGGTCAGGGACCTAATCCCTATTAAACAGTACAGTACAGTAAACAAAATAGTTACAGAGACAGAAGGGGAAACTAAACACCCCTAAGCCATAACTTGACAGGTTCGGAACCTCGCATTGAGGCACATAGGTTGGCTTGACAAAATTGGAGTTTACCCCGACGCTTTTAGCTGCGATCTGGTGCCTGTACACCTACATATATATATATATACAGTGAGCTAAAGCCCAGTGAATAACACAATGCGTAAAGGGGTTAAGAATAAATGTCCTTACAGTAATGAAAACAGTTCATTAAATCAGTATTTCAGTATTTCAGTCGTTCAGTCAGTGCAGTCATATGTGGTACATCCATTAGCATAACAGTACAGTAAACACTTAAAAGACCGAACAGTAAATGATGGCCATCAATCATCAGTTCAGTAATAGTAGTGGTCCAACGAGGGAACCGACAGAGATCTCTGTAGCAGTATCAGTAAACATGTAGTGCTAAGGATGCCACTAATACAGTTCACGAATATAAGGACATACATTCATTCAGTAACACAGTAATATCAGTTCAGAAAGCAAGTACAAGTTTCAATTGTTCAGAAATAATCATTTTTGAACATATCTTTACACAGATGTTAACTCACAGAAGTTTCTGGGCTACAGTAAAGCTAGAGCACTCCCCAGTCGCCAACCCCTAACACAGTTACAGATTAACACACACTAAGCCTACACATTGGGAAAGATAACGCTTAATCCCTAAATGCGCTCGGTTGTGTTTCTACATCTATATCCTCCTTAAGATGTCTTAAACTAGGCCTAAGATGCCTAGAATGAGATGAGGATTAAAGATGCACTTTTAAAAGCATTTTTAACTTTTCGGAAAACAGGGGTCACGCTCGGACGCGTATTTACTCCCGCTCGCGCAGACATGCAGACAAAGGTTTCCGCTCGAGCGTAGACTTACGCCCCTCGAGCGTTCTCAAAACAGAACAAAAGTGCTGGATAGATGAAAATCACGCTCGATTGGGCGCTCGACACCCGCTCGAGCATGAGAACACAATGTCCCGCTTCGAGCGTCAATTAATCCTCGAGCGGACTTTCAAAAAGAACAAAAATGCTGGGAGCACGATTTCCACGCTCGAGCAGCACAGTCACCCGACTCGAGACGTTGAGTCCCAATTCTGGAAATTCCAGATTCGAACCTCAAGCTCAAAACCAAGTTTTAACATAAATTTCATCCTCTTGGGCCAATTTTCCAGAAAACATATCAAAACTCATACTATATGATGATCTAAGGCTCAATTTGTAAAATCAAAGCCCAAGGGTGTTTCAACTAAATCCAATTCAAACCAATTTCATGAATACGAAAACATGCAAACATGCATGGTTAAAACCATTTCAAAGCGTCAATTTGATGCTCTAAGGAGCCAATTGTTCCAAAACAAGATGAAACACATGGACTTAACATAGCCATGAGCATGCATGAGACAATTCTCCATGGAATCAATCTAAATTCAAGCAAGTCAAACATGCATGCATGGAATGAGTTCCAATTCAACATTAATGAACCAATTCATGCCTTAAATCACTAAAGCTCAAGAATATGCAGAATAAGTTCGAATACACAATAAGAAGGTCAATGATTTACCTTAAAGGTCTTGGGATTATGGGTCAATGTTGCTAAGAACCTCAATTCTATCTAGATTCAAGCCAATTCCAATGAAACAAGTTGAAATCAACTCTTCTAGCTCCTCTCTCTCTCTAAGGTCGGTTTGTGTGCAGAAGTGGAAGAAGAAATGTTTTGTTTGAGTGTATGAGCGAGATCAAAAGGGGTCAAGTAGTGGGCCACTCTAGTGCAAAATGTAATAAGACAACTATGCAATTTAACTCAATTTTAATCTAATTTATCATACCTAATCAGTTTTCAGATAAATATGCTATAAAATACATAAATTACGATGATCATAAAAACACTAATCGATTCCCGATTTGGCGCGCCGATAAGGCTCAATTAGCATTCAAACATAAAAAACACAAACAGATAATCAAACAATCAAACACGATAGACATACAATTGAACAGATATACTAGTCAATTCAGTCTTTAATTTCAGTCAGTAGTTCGATAGTTTATTAGTTCACTTATCAGTCAGTTTAACGTAATCAGTAGTTTATTAATATTTCTATAAAAAATTAATCTCAAACTCAATTTTTTAATTATATCATTTTCAATTATTTAAGAAAAGTTACACTAGCTATGTATATAAAAATTTAGAGGGCCAATTACATTTTTCTAATCATCTTTCTTGGTAAAATCATCAAAAGTTATTAAGCAGTGCAGTTTGATATTTAAGTTGTAGCGAGTATAATCTTTTCATTATAAGTTACTTTTTGCGGAAAGGCAGCGCTTTTAAGATTACTTCTTAGCTGGTGTTTAATAAAATTAAAACTCAAAATTAAAAATTAATATTAAAATATGATTACATGAATTTCTTTAAGCTGAAAAAATATGTTTGATAAAAATTTAGTGTTTAACTAAAAATAAGTTATTTGGTTGTTTATAAGATCAAATTTGAAATTTATTATTTTCAATTTTTATATTGTGATTGTTGGCTTTTGTGGCTTTCGAAGGTTACTTTCGTAATTATGAGTCATGCCAGCAAGGATCGATGCAGTCCTTAGATTTGTAGTTGCCAAACAATTATTGTCAGTCGATTGTTGTATGGTTCTTTCTTTCGGGCCTCATAAAAGAGGACTTTTACTGGTGGCTTACCTGGTAATCTTGACTTCAGAAAACTTGAACATACAGAAAATTAAATAAACTGAAATATTTCATTAGTATGAAAAAACTTACAATGATCTTAGTTCCGTAGAGAATTACAAGCATGGCAGCAAGTATACTCGAAACTACTCCTATAAATGAAGTGCGCGCGAGAAACTTAGAAAGTAAGGAATATAAAGGACAAGGAAAATAACACTGGACTATGTAAAATAATTCTTTAGATCTTTTTGCCGTCGCTTCTCCTGAAGTCCTTCCTGCTATTTATTACTTGCTCCGAAGATAACCATCACGAATTGTATTCAACGCGTCGAACTGCTGCCTCCATAGTCGCTGATCATTGCCCCTACCTATAAGTAGTTCCACTACGCCTTCACTTGCAGTTAGGCTTTCCCCGCTTATATTTGAATTTGAATGTGAGCAACCGTTGGACAGCCACGTCACTCGTACGTCCTCCTTTCGATTGAATCTTGCTACGTCAGACCTGCTTATAACAAACACAACTTTAATGGCCACGCTGTATCGATCAGAGATCGGAGGACCTAACCGTGGTCCTCCCATATTACGCCTCGACTTCGCCCACGCGTCGGATGTTTCCACTGGCTTAGTGACAAGAATGTGTAAGGCCAGAACATTACGCCCCCGCACTAATATTACCCTCAAGACTGTGTGATAGTTAGTGTAGTAGAGTCCCTTGGTTCCCAGTCTTAGAACTGTGCATGTGGTTTTGCATCTCTCGCAGAAATGCATGACTGTCACAGCACATCTGTTTTGGAATACTCCTGCCAGTCTTGATCCTGAAGGTAGCTTCTCACTGTCTTATTATGATCGATCAGACCTGATTTTACAATTTCATGGCCAAATTAATGTTCTTTCTCTACCAAATAGATGAAGCATACGAAGAGTCAGTATGTCTATCGCTATTCCTCGTCGAAAGCGATGCATTTAATTAGCCACCTTTTAAACCCCACCTTCCTATATTCAGGTCATGGACGCCTTTGGCAACGGCTTACCGACGCTTTGGATTAACGAACACAGCTCTTAATCTTCGATTCAAAGAAGGCTACAAACAAAGTACATAAGAATTTCCTCCTTCTTGAACATACCTTACCAAGTTTTTTTTTCCGAAACAATCCCCCCCCCCTGCTCTCAAACCTCTGATTTCGTAAATTGCAAACATGGATTTGGAGCAACGTCCTCTTCGCAAATTTCTGTATGGGATAAAAGCTGGGCAGCTGCTTTCCTCCTCGGCTCTTCTGGGGACTCTGAACTGACAAACTGTCGTTTACCTGCAGACTTCTCGATTTAAAGGAGGCTGTAGACGTCCCCGAACGCCCCGTGAGGGTTAGCTTCCGTTCTGTCATTTTGGGTCACTACAGCTCGGACTCTTGAATGTCAACGATCCCTATATCGAACCCAAAGAGTCAAATCCGGCAAATCATTTTGAGAACTGATTTTGAAAAAGTAGTGCCAACATGGACTGCTTTGCCAAAGATACAGAGTCGCCCAACTAAATATTTATTTTGGAAATTTAGGAACCCTGACTCGGTGCCAAAAGCCACGTGTCGTCGTCACAAAGTTGCCTCGGCTCGGAACTTGGTACGATTGGGGAAGGTTCACTTCGTGAGCACCCCCGCTCGCCCGGTCATAAGGACCGGCCTCTACAAACCATGATATCAATTTTTGAAAACATTGGAAGTTCTTATTCTGGTTATTAGCCCTAGTTACTATGTGAATGCTACAGCAATACAAAATAGACTGAGTCGTCTGAATTGGAAAACATTCATGCTTGTTTTGAAAATGGTTTGCTACCCACAGGTAGGCTTTAAAACATTTGAATGATTTATTCCAATTCAGATAACCCAACTTCACCAACAGGCATTCAGCGCAGTTATAATCAGTAAGCACATGCCTCATGGGTAAGCATGCTATTCATGGCAAGTCACTCCACGTATGCAAGGATGCTAAACGGCATAAAACTCACCGAGTATCCAAGCCAAAATAGAATTCATTAGAAATTATGTATAATGCCTAGCCTATACAGAAATGCCTAAGCAGACAACATGCAAAATGCATTAAGCAGGCTCGGCTTTCTATAAGATGGGCATATGAAATGTTACAACTATCATGTATTTCAACTTTGAAATTGAAAGCACAATGCCAGTTAGTATGATGCGCCGAGCCGCGATCATGTAATACAGATGAATGAATGCACATGCCTGTCAATAATCTTGTATGCTATTTAAATATGCC
>NW_021024760.1:3182303-3207133 GCF_004153795.1 Camellia sinensis
ACATTGCTTGCAAACACTTCGAGTAAACTGAGATAATGTCCCACTCATTATACAAATGAAATCGTATCTTTATTAAAACTCAACCCTTGGCCTCAATAAATTTATAGATTTTCTTTTTATACATATATCATGATGAAATGTATCATTCACTTCCTTTAATTCAAAAATTATTTTCGAACTTTGTAATAAAGATAGAGGTAAGGTAATTTCCATGGTAAGTATACTCACCTCTAAAAATAGCAAAAGTGTAGATTTGAAACTCTACAAATTAATTTCCAAGAGGTGTAGATATGCCTTCCTCCAATCCTAACAATTTAGTAAATAGGATCTCAAATTAGGAAAAGCTTTCAATGAAAATTACAACATCTACAAAAATGATCCTAAATAAAATTATGCTAAGGAATGGCAAGCTAAAGAACTCCTCCAACTTTAAGTCACCCAAACAAATAACTTATCCAATCTCCATAACACCCATCCTTTGAACATCTTTGAGTTAGTAACTTTTTAAATATCCAATCAATTTATATGCACAATACCACCATCAATTTACTACAAAAGTCAAAAATCAACATTTTTGTATAAACTCAACAACTTAAGTAAAATCTCTTCAATCACTTATAAAATTCCTCCATAGAACATAGAGATACCCAATCCATCATTTATCAACTCAATTTCAACATATAAATTCCCTAACACCAAAATCCCCAATTTTTACATCACATTCAAACCCTAGATTAACCCAAAAATCTAAATCTCCAAATCAACCATCAAATTGACCATTTTTTTTTTTAAACATGTAAAACATTCATGGAAACTAATTGAGAGTATAAAATTCAACAAGCAAACCCCAAATCATAATAGATCTAAAACACAAAAATTTCATCATCTCTAACTCAAAATATGTAAAACCTTCAACTAAACTTTTAGAGAAAGATTCTTACCAAGTACAAGCCTCTAATCCATCAAGAAAATAAATCCCATGCTTTGATTCTTCAAAAGATTAAGAAAAATCTAGAGTTTGTGCTTCTATTGTGTTATTTTCGGATGGATTCAAGGAGTGCCGACCGGACCCATTTTCCGGCGAGATAAGGTGGCCGGAGGTGGTGGAGATGGTGGGTCAAGGTGGTGGTGTAAGGGTGGAGCAAAGGTGTGGTGTTTGGCCTCCAAGAAAGTAAAGGAAAATGAGAGAGAAAGTAGAGAGAAGTTAGAGAATGAAGAATGAAGAAAAAAAATCTGCACTTCTAATTTTTTTTTTTTTTTGTGTTGAAATGGGGGGTTTGGTTACACCTACCATCAAGTTTGGAGTTGGGTTTAGATATCCTAAATGGAGTTTAACATAGGAGTGTGTTTGGCTCTAGATGAAAAGTTGGGAATATTATAGAAATCCATGCGAATTTAACAATAAAAAGACATAAAAACTTACATGTTAGAATTTCCAAGGAAGGCATTACATTCAAAAAGTATATACTCAATGAGGTGAATTATAAATTTAAATCTTACACAACCTTAATTCAACCAACCATTAATTTACAAATTCACTCATAAGAGAAATGGAAATCGTTCTCCGATATTCAATATAAATATAAATTCTACACAACCTCAATAGTGAATTGAGTATGAAAAAGGTTTCATAGTTGGTCACACTAAAGAAATGAGGACTTCTATTGTTTGTCACGCACGCCTATGTGCACTAGCTGTCACAGTATCGCTTTAATTGAATGCATTATTTCCTTTCCTTTGAAACCATAATACAAAGATATCCTAAATGGAGTTTAACATAGGAGTGTGTTTGGCTCTAGATGAAAAGTTGGGAATATTATAGTTATCTTTAGTGACATTCTTAGGCAAGGGAAGTGTATTAATCATAATGCATCATCACAAATATACATTGATAGATTTTTAATGAAATTGTTCTTCTTTTTTTTTTTTGGGTTAAAGAAATAACTTACTTGACAATGTTGTCATGCTTCATCTGTTGCAGCAAAGAGATTTCTCTCATTGTTGTATGTGGGACACCATCTTTGGGGTCAAAATCATATGTCCTCTTTATAGCTACAGTCTGATTAGTCGTGAGATCAACACCTTTGTGAACAGCACTATAGGCACCGTGTCCAATGACCTCACCTATCTGATACTGTCAATTCACCAGCTAGCTTTATTGACAAACGAAACATAAATTGATGATGACATTGAAATAGATAAGCACAAATAGATCATCTACCTTTTCCATTTGATAGGCTCAAAGATACAAAAGGACAAACCAAAGATGCTGTGATCTAGAAATTTGAAACATAACCAAAATTTTAAGATTGGCTCTCAATTGTACATAAAAAAATGATCATGAAAAATCTTAAACTCAAGCATACATTAATTACAAATGAGAAAAACAATAGGACAAAAAATAAAGCTTATGCACCTCAAGGATTAATGTAAAACAAATATTTGCACCCACAAAAAAATGCAAACAAGCATTCCATATGCAATGAACACACACACACACAGAGGAATCTAATAAATTTCGTATAAGAGACAGCTTGGAAGATGTTCTAGAGTTCATAGAAATAATGGATAACTTTGGTCGTAATTCGGTGCTCTATTATATATATATATATATTATGTTCCTCTAATCTCTATCTATCTATATATCTATCTCTCTTTATGTATGAGTGCATGTGTTTTTCCCTTTGTAATAATGCATGTATTCACTCTCATCAATAGTTTCCTCAAAAGGCCTCATTATTTGTAAAAAAAAGTCCTTAAAAATTATAATTCCTTTTGGTCCTCGCAATTCAAATAAATTATTTACAAACCAAGGAGTCAACTGTATAGGACCCAGAAATTATATGTGTCAAAAGATGAGAAAGAGAAGTCATTGAGTGATAATCTCATATTAACAATGTATATAGCATATTCATCCATCAAGAACCTTAAAAAAACAAAAACAAAAAACAAAAAACAAAAACAAAAAACAAAAAACAGAAAAGGGAAATTGAAAACATTCTGGAACAATAAATCAAGAAATTCTGCAGAAAACATCAATTCAAGAAACAGAATCACAACTATTCTAAAGGGAGAGAGTGAGGAGATTGCAGAGCTCTGATAGTTTGGATAAAGAAAAACCCTAATTGCAAAAAGGTTAATTAATGATAATCAAAATGGACAGAACTTGTTAAATTCATGCATATTATATATATACTCAAACATATGTATCGAAATGTGCATATCTCGATCAAGGATTTGAGAATCAGATAATTCAAAACGAACTAGAGAGAGATAGAGAGAGAGAGCTTACTTGATGAAATTGAGAAAGAAATTGTGCATACACAGAGAAGAAAAAATAAAAAAATAAAAAAAAAACTGCAAACAAGCATCCCATATGCAATGAACAGAAAGAGAGAAGTAAAAAAAATTAAAAGAGAAGAAAAAATCCACTAAGGCATATTTGGATAGATATTCGGAAAGGGAAAAGAAAAGGTTGGGGAAGAGGCAAGTGAAATATAAGCTAAATTTTTTCTCCATTTCTTTTACCTTTGCCTTTCCTTTTCCAAATCTTTACCCAAATTCATGATCTAAACACGACCTAAATGTATGATTGATTTATTTCAACTCGACATTTGTTAAATGGCAATCCCAGGTATAATGTGTGTCAAATGATGAGAAAGAGAAGATATTGAGTGATTATCTCAGATTAACTATGCATATAACATATGTACGTATATGCAGAGATTTGTATATCTATTTATATTCATTCATCAACATCTTGAAAAAAAATAGGGAAATTAAGAACATTCAAGAACAAGAAATCAAGAATAATGCAGAAAACATAAATTCAATAAACAGAACCAACAATATTCAATTCAGACTTGAAACCAAAACAACTAAATAATACACACATCCGTGCATATATATATAGGAAAATGATTGAGAGCCCTAAAAAAGTTGCCCCTAATACCCCTAATTTCCAATTTTGGAAACTGTTTTTTTTTTCTTTCTTTTTTTTTTTTATGATCTAAACACGACCTAAATGTATGATTGATTTATTTCAACTCGACATTTGTTAAATGGCAATCCCAGGTATAATGTGTGTCAAAAGATGAGAAAGAGAAGATATTGAGTGATTATCTCAGATTAACTATGCATATAACATATGTACGTATATGCAGAGATTTGTATATCTATTTATATTCATTCATCAACATCTTGAAAAAAAATAGGGAAATTGAGAACATTCAAGAACAAGAAATCAAGAATAATGCAGAAACAGTGAAACCCAACTTTATACAGAGAGAGAGAGAGAGAGAGAGAAGAGAGAGATGGTTGAACGCCAAATGAGATGAAACTCCCTCCAAATATGTCACCCTGTTTTCCATTTTAAAAAAAAAACAACTAAAAACTAATTTGTAAAAATAAAGAAAAGAGGAACATTCATAATTTTTAGGAAAAATCACAAAAAAATTAAAATAAAATAAAATAAAACTCACAGTTTGAGCCAGTAACAAAATAAACTCTTAATTTTTAATTTTATCAATTTAAATTCTAATCTTTTGATTTGTTTTTAGTATTAATTGTTTATCTATTTTCTTTAAGCGAAATTGACAATAAAATGGTATTTTAGCTAATATAGTCAATTTAGGTATACAAAAAATATATAAAATACCATTTTCATTGAATTTAATGACTAAAATGTATTTTTTTCTCTTAATTTTACTTAACAAAAATAGATAAATAATTTAAATTAAAAAAATCAAAGGATTAGATTTTAAATTGACAAAATTAAAAATTTATGATTTATTTTGTTACAAGGTTCAAACCTTGAGATTTTTTTTCATAATTTTCTCTAATTTTTATATGATTTTATCTTTTTTGGGGTAAAAAAAATTTCTAGTTTTGAAAATGTTTTTTTGATATTTATATTTGTTAAACTAATTTTTATTTTTATTTTTTAAATTAGAAATTAAATTTTAAAAACTCAACTAAACGGTTCAATAATTTAAAAGAGCGTTTGCAAATTGTGAGAGAAATAATGGAGAGTATTTTTGAGAAATAGTTGAAAAGTGCCAAGCATAAAGAATTTACTCTTTAGCTAAAATTTTTAAAATTAAAATAAAAAATAAAAATAGGGAGGGTTGTTGGAGATAATCAAGTGTTATACGGTCATAAAATTTAATGAAGGACAACATAATTTTTTTTAAATTTCTTTAGACAAACTGTTTTTTCTCTATCTGTCAGATGAAAGTTTATTGAAGAACTTGTAGTAGTTTATATCTATAACCTATCAAACAAACAATTTTGTGGGATATCATCACCCCATGTGAGGGGTGATTCTCCATGTGAAGAAGGAGTTGGCTATGTGCAAAGCCAACACACACATGAGCTGCCATGTTAGCCAACACACAAGAGAGTTGGCACAAGCTGGCCATGTGCTGGCCAGCCCCTCTTCATCTCCTATTCTGTTAGTGTATAAATGGAGGCTGAGGGGAGAGTTTAATTGAGAGAGAGTGAGAGCAGAGGAAGCCACAGAGAGTGAAATATGTAAGGCGGAGAGACCGTCTCCCTCGGTGTGAGCGAGGGAGACGGGTGAGTGTGTGAGTGAGGAGAGTGTGAGCTCCTCCTCTATTGTAATCTTTCTGTAATATTTCCATTGTTATAGTGATAACCAGCTACTCTCCCGTGGACGTAGGCATTGAGGCCGAACCACGTTAAATATTGTGTCTCCTTGAGTATGGGTGTGTTTTTCTGCATGGAATAATTTCTACAAGGTCTTGGGCGGGATCCCCGATCCCAACAATTGGTATCAGAGCCTCGTTGGAGGCGTTTCGGAACAAAAACAGCGTGTTGTTTGAAACTGCCCAGAAATCAAATTGCTCGAAATCAGGTTTTGAGCATACTAGGAGCAAGGGCTCGACGAGAGGAGTCCAGAAATATAAAGCAGACACCCAACCGAGGACGGACGCGCCCTCACGCGCCCCTGGAAGTTGGCGCGTGAGTCCCAGTCTCTCCACGCGCCCACACGCGCCGTGCAGGCACCCGGCGCGTAGTCCCAGTCTCACGCACGCGTCCCACGTGCGGTTCAAGGAAGACGACGACTGAGGGAACAGCGCGTGCCCTACACACGCCATCAGCACGCGCGCCACGTCATCTCGCCACGTCATCACCACGTGGCACAGTTGTCAGCCAGGGCTGCCACGTGGTCGCCACGTCAGCGTCCAATCATCGACACGTGGCAGACACGTCATCGCCACGTCATCACTCTGAGGAAAAATCCGGTGCGGCGCGGCTATGGTGCAGTCGCAGATCTGAGGCGTACAAAATGTTTTGGCTAGATCTAAGCCATTTAGAGTCCGTTTTTGGTGATCCAATAGTGGTTTCCGACTATTTGGAGTATTCCGAACACATCCGTACGGTCAGATTTTGGAGATGGAGTTTCTGTAAAAAGAAGGCAGATTAAAGAGACGAACGGCATCAGGTGCAGTGGACGGAATATTCTGTTGGTACACGGAATATTCCCTGAACTTCTGAAAATTGCAATTTGGCCCAGAATTTTTAGAAAATTGTGGTGTGGCCCAGCTTTCGGAGATTTGTTTTCAGTGAGGTCCCTGGAAGTGCAGCGAAGGTTGGTCCTAGCTAAACAGACCGCTCCGGACGCAACCGCGAGGTCAGAATAGTGAAATTCTGAACGGTTTGGAAAGATTGTCAAAACATGGGAGTTTGCCATCTTCAATACTCGCAGGAAGGTTGCCGGATATTATGGAATGTTGCGGATTCACTGAAGAGGTTAGAATGGGCAGATTCTGACCAGATTGGACAACCAGATACAGATTGAGATAGATCATTGAAGACCAGAAGGGATCAGGCTTGATTAAATGGCAGATCGAGGGAGATCAAGATTGGTCAGGGGAGATCAGAGGATTGCAGAAATAATTATCTCCGGAGTTTGTTGGAGGATCTGGTTCAATCAAAAGAGAAGACCATTCATCGACGGATAGATGATTTGGCAACCAGTACAGGCTCAGGGAAATAATGTGGCTGTTGGAGCTACTGTATACGAGAAGGTACTAATGGTATGTGGACATGTAGAACAATAGTTGCAGAGGAGCATACTAAGCGCAGAAGTACAATTGCAGACGTGCAACAGTGCAAGGGTACGCTAGAGTGTCGTACAGAGGCGCGAGAAGAGTGTGCAGCAGCGGGTTGTTGACAGTTCACAGGAACTTCCAGACAGAGAAATTGAGACAAGTAAAACGCAAGAGTGCGTGCCAAGGAGTGGCAAGTCTTATTTCTCTATGGTGGTTTCTTTAGTTCCATGGCAGCAGATGATAGAGTTGATGCAGATCTCTCAAGCAAGCTTGACGCAGGGAGACCAGAAGCCATGGGTGCGAGCACTATGCACGGAGTTGCATAGTGGTAACTTGTACAGACCGGTGGAAGTTGTCTTGACAGAAGGGCTAACTGTCAAACATCAGTACGGACAAGTGAGACAGAACCGAACATCAGGGATTGCAGCACAGACAACAAGCGTATGTGGAAACGCCAAGAGGTTGTTCAGAAGAGACATAGGGCCCAGCAGACATGGCAACCAAAGTGTACAAGAACGCATGGAGGCAGTTCGGAGGTGCACAAGACGGAGCCATTGCGGCCAATTTTAACGACAGCTCAGAGCAAAGAGACCAAGACAGCAAAGCATGTCCCAGGAAAGAAAGTTTCTTTTGCTCCTGAATTAGAGACATATTGGGATCTCTCCAAGACTGGATGGAAGGGAGAGATGCCATCTCAAAGAGTTGCAAAGTAAAGCTTTGCATGGCACCCCAGTGAGGGGGTGCCGGGCACTCCAGGCAAGGGGGTGCAAGCATCTCAGTGAAGAGATGCAGACTTTGTTGAATTTGGGCGTGACAAGATTAGCAGCAATGTGTACAGTGGATCACCTCACATGGGTTGAGGGGGTGATTTGTGGAATATCATCACCCCATGTGAGGGGTGATCCTCCATGTGCTGCAAGTGTTGGCAATGTGCAAAGCCAACACACATGAGCTGGCCATGTGTATTACCCTAGAGAAAATTCATGTTCTTGTATCTCTGGTGTATTATCTCTAGCTTTCAAGGGATGCAGCGTCTCAGTGAGGAGATGCAAACTATGTTGAATTTGGGCGTGACAAGAATAGCAGCAATGTGTGTAGTGGATCACCTCACATGGGCTGAGGGGGTGATTTGTGGGATATCATCACCCCATGTGAGGGGTGATTCTCCATGTGAAGAAGGAGTTAGCAATGTGCAAAGCCAACACACACATGAGCTGCCATGTTAGCCAACCTTTGGCCATGTGAAGCCAACACACAAGAGAGTTGGCACAAGCTGGCCATGTGCTGGCCAGCCCCTCTTCATCTCCTATTCTGTTAGTGTATAAATGGAGGCTGAGGGGAGAGTTTAATTGAGAGAGAGTGAGAGCAGAGGAAGCCACAGAGAGTGAAATATGTAAGGCGGAGAGACCGTCTTCCTCGGTGTGAGCGAGGGAGACGGGTGAGTGTGTGAGTGAGGAGAGTGTGAGCTCCTCCTCTATTGTAATCTTTCTGTAATATTTCCATTATTATAGTGATAACCGGCTACTCTCCCGTGGACGTAGGCATTGAGGCCGAACCACGTTAAATATTGTGTCTCCTTGAGTGTGGGTGTGTTTTTCTGCATGGAATAATTTCTACAAGGTCTTGGGCGGGATCCCCGATCCCAACAAATTTAAGGGCCACAAACACAATAATGTTTCTAGAAACCAAATCCTAGGAATTGGGATGTTATTGAGTTGAGTTAGACTATATGAATGTGTTCATAGAAGCTAATTACAATCTAAACAATATGTAAGAGTTTTAGGTGGGGAGAAATTTTACACTCATAGATGTTTGCAGAAAAGTCAGTTCCTTCCCAGCACAAGTTGGTTGCAGCAAAAGCTTTTGAGTGGGAAGGAAATTTACAATGATTGACAGAAAGATCACCTAGCCTGTCAACATAACAACAATAGTAAAGAAAAGTTATGGACATGGAATCAAGGAAATTCATTGTAGTTGTCGTCATCGTAGTCGTCGTCTTCTACTTCTGCTTCTGCTTGTGCTTCGTCTTTGAAGTATGCATGTTCAAGCGCACGAGGAGCGGAAATTCTTCTAGCTGGATCCATGCAGAGCATTTTCTGGATGCAAATGTGCAAAAATTAACATAAACTACATGATGGTAGTGGGATGGTAGTGGGATGGTGGTGGAAGTATAGTGGCGATGGTAAGTGTAGTGGCAATGGTAGAAATTAAGTTCCAAAAAGGATTTTCACCATTCAAAATTTAAAGAGTTTTTTGCCCAAATAAGCCTATTTGCCATTGATCATGAAAAAAGTTTTTGTCAAACCAAATACTAGAAAATGCAAAAAAAGTTTTTCAAAAAGCTTTTTCTGTCGAAACAAGTATAACACAAGTGAAAGAAAGAAAGAGAACGCACCGTTTGGGAAGATGGTTTCGGAGTTTTTTGGCTATTTTAGCCACAAAAGATAAAATAGGCTATTTTAGCCACAACAAATAATACATCACATCCAACCCATAATTATTACACTCTTCTCTCACAAAAAAAGTCAAAAAAGCAAAAAAACAAAAAAACTCTTCCCAAACCAAGCTTTTTAACCCAGGTTAAAATAGCCAAAAAAATCTAAAAAGCCAACCTACTTCCCAAATGAAGCGAACATTATAAAGTAGAAAGGAAAGTGCAACTAAGGGTGACACAGAGTAATGATTAATTGCTATTCAATAGGATCTATTTTCATTGCTATCCAAAACAAAGCTAGTTGTCACACATATGAGGAAAATGTTTCCTCAAATCACTATTTCTTAAAGTACATTAGAAAGCAACAACTTACAGAAAGAAGATCAACTCCAGCTGGTTCAAGATCAGGAACAACTTCAAACAGGTTCTGCATTTTTTTTTTTGTGAGAGGGGGGGGATTACAAATTTTTGGGGGGGGGGGGATTTACAAATTTATAACTTTCAATTGCAAAATAAATTAACTGAAGCAAAGCTGATATTACCTTAGGATTACACATGCGATCCGGTAGTGAACTCACTCCAGGCCATGTTCTTTCGTTTGGTGTCCCCATAGGTGATGAAGCTCGGTTTCACCAGCAAACAGAGGCCGATGCATAACCATCTCAGAAAATATACAGCCTATAGACCACATGTCAACAGGGGCGAAGTATACTGAGGAGCCAAGGAGGATTTCGGGTGGTCTGTACCATAGAGTTACTACCTGAAGAAAAATAACATTTATTTTACATTCATGCATAGAATTGAAACTTCAAGATCAAATTTACAGTCTCTAGGTAAAAGAAAACATATAGACAAGATTACGGAAACCTTGACATACATGTTTCATCATTCAACAAAGTCATGTGTTTATGAAGATTACAATTCCTCGATTAGCCAGTGTTAAATTAAAAATGTTCTATTAAGATTCTCACAATTGCTAAGCCAACAATGCAAAAAATGAGATGAAAGCATCATGGATGAGAAACAGAAATAAAAACAGACAATTTAAAGGCTACTTTCAGTCGAAATGAACTTGCACTCTATTTCGGCAGATTTTTTTTTTTTTTTGCCATGGTGAACCGAAAACAAAGTTTAACCAACACCGTTGCCGTCGCCGTCGCCGTCGCCGTCGCCGTCGCCGTCGCCGCTGCCACCCCCACCATCACACTATCACCCCACGACTACTAATACAACCACTAGCTAGCACATTAGTTTTAAGGTCACAGTGCAACCAAACATAGGAGAATGTTATTTTGAAAATATATTCTGGAAAATGTTTTCGGCCAAAACAAGTAGACGTTGAAGGCTACAAGAAATACCTCCGGTGTATATTCCCTAAGAGGATTGTGAAATTCCCTGGCCAATCCAAAGTCCGCAATCTTCACTACAGAGGCATAGAGATCTAGCAGTAAATTGGAAGGCTTCAGGTCTCGGTGCATAATTCTCTTCTTATGACAGTAGGCCACACCCGAAAGAATTTGATGCAGAAATTTCTGCAAGAGAGAGAGAGAGAGAGAGAAAGCAACACATTATAATAAGACACAAACAAGCAGTACATAAAACACAAGATTGAAAATTTAATTGACCAACCTTTATTATTCGTGGATCCTTAGAATCCTTGGGGATAAGTCTCCATAAATGTCTTCAGATCAAGGTCCAAATGTTCACAAATGCTATTCATTGTTACTATCGCTTATTACTTCCAAAAACCTGTTAACTAGATCCTGTTAAGTATCTATTAAGAAAGTATATAATGAAATATGTAAGTGACAAGGGTGCAATCTTTTTAATTGAATGCATTATTTCCTTTCCTTTGAAACCATAATACAATGGTCATGGACATGTTTAATGTTATCTTTAGTGACATTCTTAGGCAACAGTGCTGGAAATTTGACATTTAGTGGCGTTTAAAAAACGCCGCTATAGGTGTAAAAAACGCCGCTAATTATTTTCATGACGTTTAGCATAAACGTCAAAGACGCGACTGTCGCTATAACATTTGATGCTTTAAAAACGTCGTTAAATAAGCATAGGCGGCGTTTTTAAAAACGCTGCTAAATGTTGTAAACACTGTAAGCTCAAGTTATCTAACGTTTAGCGACGTTTTAAAAACGCCGTGATAGTTTTTTTCTTATTTTAAAAATATGACCGTTGCGCTGTTGTGGCGTTTGGAAAAACACCGTTATAGCTCTTCATTTTTTTTGTTTGTTTGTTTGTTTGTTTGGTTTTTTTTTTTTTTTTTTTTTTTTTTTTTTGTTTTATTTTTTTAATTTTAATAAACATACTTGTAATAAAGCTGAAAAATAGCAATAATATGGATAAACCTATTTCAATATATTAACTAAATTTAGGCAAACATTGCATGATTATTCTAAACTAAAATCAAACAACAAACACAACCAAAAAAATAAAAGAAAAAAAATATTATATCACACAGTTGTTAATTTCAACCAATAGTCATAACCAAAAAAAAAAAAAAAAATAATTTGTCTATAAAGACCGAACTTCAGAGCTCCAGAAAACATCCACACAAATAACACCAATACGCACCTGCAAGGAATGATAAAACATAACTAAAGTAACTATGGTAAATTTGGCCATAAATGACAATGCTAACCAATAAAATAATAGATGAGAAATAAAAAGAAATGAAATCTTACGGCAAGTAATTTCTTTCATCATATCCACCAACATATAGAGTATGCCAGTAATTTCTTCCATCATATCCACCAACAACATATAGAGTATGCCATTTGTTTCTGCTTAATTTCTTATTATAGATATGTTTAGATGTCAGGAACATTACACCAAACCAAAATAAAGAAGGCATTAGTTCCCTTGTCAACATCAATTTCCACATAGCACAAACCATAACCAAGCCATAACCATTATTCATGTTTTACTACATTTCTTTATTTAGTATTATTTTTCCAAAAAAGACTAAAACCCCCATCAATAGAAACTTTAAGCCTATTGTTGGCAACTGAATTGAGCTCTATATTCCTTTTCTTGATGGCCAACTTGGAATCCCAATTTTGTGCATTAACAAACAAAAGTTCATATGCCAGAATCCTCTCCTTGAAGAGGAGCTACAAAAATTTTGTTGAGTGTTCTAGAAATTAGGCTATCAAATCCCAAGGATTTTAACAACAGCAAATTATTTTCACAAGCCGATCAATAGAAACTTTAATCCTATTGTTGGCAAGTCACCAACCAAACAAAGGGGAAAACACTGACCAGCCTTCTTCCAGTATGACATTGCTCGAAAATGCAATCTCCACTCAGAGATCAATGGCTAACTCCCCCATGTATTATCTACAAACTAGTAGCCATCATGAAGAAACCAAAAATAAAATAAAATAAAATTCAAAACGCACTAAGATAATTGAGAGTAAGAGATAAATCCAATATGTATTTATTGCAGAAAAAAAGTTCATACACATACCAAATGTAACTCCATCTGCCGTTTGCATGGTTCCTACAATGCATCCATTAGTAATCATACACATACATATACTTCAGACATTAGACTCCCCCCAAACTTTCCCCATTATCAGTATGATGAATTGCAGCACCAAGTGCATTCCTAGAAAAATTTGATACATGGAAAAATTTGATTACAGCACCACATTTCCATTTCTCAAAAAGGGCAAGGAAAAAAAAATTAAAGGTAAAGAAAAAAAAATGAAATGAATTACATTACAAAATGGACACTAATTTACACAAAACAGGACGCTTGGGAGTAACGGTATCAGCTAAAACAAAAATGTTAGTGCATGGATCACTTGCAACACAATTAAAATGGCTTACTGACCAGGCTGAGAGCTGTTGTGCCCAGCAGCAGCAAATACAGCTTACCCTGCAATGGTTTCAAAATTCAAGTTACATTCTCTAATTGAAATTACACAGGATGAAACCATACACCAAAACTATGATTGAGACTTGTAGGTTTGTAGATGGAAAAAGGTTGATGCAATAGCATTATCAAAATTGTAATTCATGTAAGCTAATGGTATTTTTATCAATTTAATAGCTCTGAAATACACATATTGACATTACAAACTTCTGTTTGAAAAAAAAAGACTTCAGTTTAAGTGGACACAACCATTCAAAATTGTGCTAACAAATTAAAAATGGAAAATTTACCTCAACTAGATGAACATTGGAAGCATGACTTAAGAGAACAAAAGCAACAGAGACATTCCAACCTACAAATATCGAACAACTAAGGTCCCTCTGTCAACAGAGATGTCAAAGATCAAGGTGAACAAAAGAGTAGTCAAGCAAGTAGTTGGTAAATCCTTACAAATAGTGAGGTCTTGTTATTGTATCGAAATCCTTTAACTACTATTGCCACCACAAGAGTCTTTATGACAATCACCAATATAACGGCTGCTAGTAAAATATCAATGTGATTCCACAGGAAATGAACATGTATAAGCATCCCAATGCTGGCAAGGAAAAGTGCAGCAAAGAAGTTGCGAATGGGTTTAATCTGTTAAAAAAGAACAAACTCCATATTAAAATCAAACACTATAATGACGTCATGCCATATTTAACGATGTTTTAAAAACACCATTTTGTCACTTCTCAAATTACATGATTCAAGATAATACTATCTTATCAAATTCTAAAGAATAGAGAAAGTGTCAAAAAAATCACTTGATTAACATTTCAAACAACCTACTAGAGTCAACTAATTTACAATGAAGAGTTGCACTAGTAGGCTAACCTATCCAGCCATGAATTGAAAAGCACTGTGAGAAAGGAGTATATATATATATATATATATCTATGTATGTATTATGCATTTGAACAAAGGAGTTGTCACAATAAGAGCAGAACAAATCCAAATGCCTGAAGTATGCTTCATATCACCAGAAAAGTATCACCTCACCATGGCTAGATGAAAGCCACAGAGTTACAAAAATTCTTATAGGGAGGACCACATATCACACAACTTACAAAAACTGTCATATCAACAGTGCTTTGCTTTGGATCTTTAGAATCTTGTCCATCCTGTAAGAAAAATCAGTGAGATTACTGATTGATATCTGATATTGATATCTGACTCAAACTTTAATCCAAGTAAATCAATCTAATTGATATCTGATATTGTAATAATATATTATATAAAAAGGATAAATAGAAAATTTCTTAAGGTAGTACATGGTATAATATTAATATAGATCTTAAAAACCCTTGTTTTCATATTACTCTCGGATTGGATAGAACTCAGATAATGGATTTTGGTGAATTCTAATTAAGGTAGTATTACAAAACACACTTGGATTTGAATTTGATTTTGAATCATGGAATGTGTACTCAGATTCAAATCTTGCCGAATCAGCACTTAATCTGACTCATCGACAGCCCTAAAGGGCAGTAACTATTATGACACCGCCATCCTAGCATCTATCTTATTAAAGATGTGTACCATGATGATAATGTTGGTAATACAAACCATTAGCAATGTTACAGACATCATGACTCGACAGTCACAAGGAAGGCTTGGATTCCAAAAATTATGAAGAGAACCCCACCTGAGAGTGCAGCCTGCATCAAAATCAAGACTACATGGTTATAGCTAATTTAACAAAAAGGACATCGAATGTGATACAACAAAAATGAAAATTTTGTTAATTATAATTTTCTCAGATATCTGAGATGCCAAGCTCTTTCCTCCGAGGACAGCAGCAATAGTACAAAATGCTTGTCCTCTGTTAAAGGCAAAACATAATCGGTCCAACATAAGGACACTAAGAGACCGAAGTGACCATGCACTTGCCATGTGAAAACAGTTAATGAAAAATATTCATAAATCAACTTAACTCTCTAACAAAAAATTTAATTCTCTGTACCAAAAGAAATTATGATATTGATTTCTTCGTATGTACCTAAATATCTTTATACACCTTTAAAGCCTTAAAGAGAGGAAACATAAATCAATATACTCATCGTAGCCGAAAAAGTTCAGAGTTAAGCAAAAGGAAGTGAAAATTATAGTGAACATGATCTTTTTTTGGTCACTATTATCATAGGAAAATCAGAAACAGATAGATCACTGGTAATGTTATGTTTTGTGTAGATTTAAAGGATAATTTTGAATTCTGATTATTCTTAATCAATGAGATTATGCAATCATGAACATGAGAATATGGGGTTAACTTAAGCTAGAGTGTGAATTAAGTGGGTAACTGACATTGGTGGATAAAGATAATTACGGGTCCAGAGCCAAAAGCTCTGTCAAAATCCCTTACACATTACATATACATACATATATGATATATGAGTAGAAAAAAATTGATTATGAGGTAGACCCAGATGGATGAAAAGTGAGTAATGATGATCAACGATGATAAAGAAGAAGAAGAAGAGAGAGGTGTGAATGTGATAGTAGTAATGATGGTCAACGATGAAGAATAACAATGTGCGCATTGGAGCCTATTAAAACGCTGATAACTGAAAAGCATAACAAGACCTTCCATGCTTACCTCTTTTCTACTCTTCAGAAGCTACAGAACATTGCCTAAGGTATCTTTTATGGGCCCCACCTTTAAGGAAACCCATCTCTTTGCTTATATAAGGAACCACAACAATAAAATTTGTCAGAAGAGAGAGGCTAACAAATATTTTGACACATGGACTTTTTTAATACAAAAGAACAAATTTGATTGCTAAATAATCAAAGATTATAAGATATAATTTGCAATAAACCCATTTTTTTAATGCATGAATCTTGTGATAGTTTGTGAAAGGTAGAGGAAGATCTAATAAATGTTTAAAATTGATGAAGTACATGCTTAAATATAATAAAATTAGCAAAAATGTACCACAATAGAGTGAACTGTAGCAGGGAAGCTTTGCTTCTTTATTTGCAGGAATCTTAGCCCCCTTTTCCATGCGGGTACCTCCATGCTACGTTCGGCAGTAGGGAAATCCTTAGAAAAAGTGAATATCTCAGGATCAATGCTATACACAAACATACACTTGTGCAAAAACGATGAAGTAAAAAAAAGGAAAGTGCAAAAAATTGAATGTTCCCCATCTAAAAAGCATGGACACGGACATGCGACACTACACGGATACGACATGGACACGCCGATATGCTAATTTTCAAAAAATGCAGAACACGACACATGGGGGACACGCATAAAATATATAATTCTATGTATATTTATTATATGTTATATATATGGATATATCATTCAAAGATAATGAAAAATGCAATATGACACTAATTCCTATAAATTTATATGATTTTTGTTTTATTTTGTATCTTAAAGTGTTTTGTTCAAACTTATAATTAGTTTCACCTATGTCTAATTGATGGACACGTGTGTTTAAGCGATAAACACATGTGTCCTCCAAGTGTCCAAAGAGTGTCCGGATCTTTAAGAAAAATTAAAAAATAGGACACCTTTTGAGGAGTGTCGGACACGTGTTGGGAAAGTGTCCGAAGAGTGTTGGCGTCTGACATGGACACAACACGGATACGTCACCTTCTTAGAAGTGTCCGTGCTTCTTAGTTCCCCATTGTAATTGTTTTACAGAATACTAGTAGTTTGAACATTGATCATATATTACTGGAATGCCAATGTGTGACCTTTAACAAAAATAAGAGAATTGAATCCAGAACAGTTCACTATCAACTGTATTGAAGCACCACAACATTGAATCCAGAATTTATAATCATCAGTCTCCTTCAGAACGGTGCTGATGATCTATGGTGAAGCTGTTTCTAATGTCGAATTCTATTATTATGAATCTCACTAACCTGCACACCTGGAACTGGTTTGCCAACAGTGCCTCCTTTCCTTATGCCTCTCAAGGGAATAGAAATTGCCATCACAAACTACAAATATCAAATAATTAAAAAAACAAAGCCAGAAAATCTCCAAATAAATAAAATTTTAAATGCCCTTCCCCTTGAAGCCTATAGCCTGCAAAAAGGACTTCATGCAGACAGCTAGTACACACCTCAGTCATACCATATCGTTCTAAAATGTGTTGTTTAGTTATGGTTTCCCACTGTTGCACGACAGGATAAGGGAATGCAGAGGAGCCACATATTTGGAATTAGGGAAAAAAACAATTAGGCCTTTGTTTCAGCATTCACTATTCTGATCAGGTATAGCCGTATAGGAGAACAAGAGAACGAGATTGTACGGAACAGTATTGCACAATAAAAGAGTTACAATTTTATATTAAAAAAATAATATTTAAAAGGGAAAAAACCACTTAATATTAATCCTTAATTCCTATTTAAATTTTGTAATCAAAATTTCCTAAGAAAGAAGGTGTTGCAAGCTGATGGCATGAGACGCAACTTGCTCGTAGTTGAGGCAGAAGCCTCTTGTAATTTTGGATCCATTGCTTCATAACCTTGTATCAATCGAGTATACATAGTTGGAACCTACACATTACAAAAAGCATTGCAACAATAACATTACGACAATCCTATGAAATCTAGAATCAACACATTGTGGGCCATAAATGCTTCATAGTTTTTTTAAATAAAATATTACTTTGTTCCAAGTGTTCCCTGATGAGAAAAAACCAAACAGAAAAAACCAAAAAAACAAAGTCCCCAAACTGGGCCAGGTAGTGAGAATACTGGCAAATATAAACGACAATCACTGAACCACACAGAATATAGTATTTTAATTCATGCCATAAAATACTTGACTTACTCCCGTAAACACAATCATAGCATCATCCGCCTTATTTCCATCTTTCGGATATGATTCACGTCATCTTTGTCGATTGCCCTCACACTAAATTTTGGAATGAACTCAACCTTCAATAAAATAAAACCAATCCATAAAAATCAAAAGTGCTGCAACAGAACAGAACTTCAAATAAAAGGCAGGACTATTTTAGCATAAACAAACAACCTAAGTTTGAAATTGAAAGCCGACTTTGTGAAACAACTATGAACATAAAATAGAATGGATTTGTAACAACCCTCGTCACTATTTACCGATTAACCACTGATTACTGCTAAACTGAGACTGATTATGATTGGTAACTGAATTGATTGAACTACTGAACTGAATTGATTAAGTATATCTGTTTAATTGTATGTCTATCTGTTGACTGTTTGATTATCTGTTCATGCCTTTGTGTTTAAATTGCGAATTGAAGGCCTTATCGGCGGCTGAATCCAAAATTGATCGATGTTCTATGATCCTTAGAATTAATGTGATTTTATGGCATATTCAGTTAAAATATGATTTGATACGATTAAATTAGGTTAATTATTGATAAATTGCACAACTTAGACTTGATTGCAATATTGCCATCCTTAGTTGCCCACTACCTCAACATATTGAGCCTTGTACACAATTAGACAAACTTTTCCTCAGCCTCATTTGAGCACAAAACCGATCTAGAGAGAGAGAGGGAGTGAGAGAATTGATGTGTTCTTAAGGGATTTGCTTGGAATCTTGAGGATATTGTAGAAAACTTATAACATTGAGCCTCCATACCTCTAATTCAAGACTTAGGTAGGGATTTCACCTTCTCATTGTTGAATTCGAGCTAGTCCTTGCATGGTTCATGTGTAATTGAGGAGCAAAGTCATAATTTAGTTCTAACATGTTGAATTATAGCTTAACTCATGCATGCATTTTTGAATTGTTGAGTTGTGCGTTGATTTCATGGTAAAAGGTTACATGCATGTTCATATTGTGTTTAAGTCCATGATTTCATCTTGTCCTTGGAAGAATTGGCTCATTAGAGCATGAAATTGAAGCTTTGAAATGGTTTAAATTCATGCATGTTATGTTTGATTTATGTTCATGAAAATTGGTTTCAAATTGAGTTGAATTGATCTTCATTTTGGGCCTTGATTTTACAAATTGAGCTTTGAATCATGTTATTCTATGTATTTACAAATGTTTTCCAGGAAAAAGGGCCCAAAGGAATTGGTTTTAATGCATTTGAACTTGGTTTAAGCTTGGAAGTTCAAATCTGGAAATTCCAGATTTTGACCTCCCGCTCGAGCGGGGGAAGTGGCGCTCGAGCGGGAAATTCGTGCTCCCAGTACTTTGCACTGTTTTGATGTCCGCTCGAGGGAAATAATTGACGCTCGAGCGGGACCTTGTGTCTCACGCTCGAGCGGCTATCGAGCGCCTATCGAGCGTGATTTTCACACATCCAGTACTTTTGTCCTGTTTTGCAGAACGCTCGAGCGTGAAAGTCTACGCTCGAGCGGATACCTTTGTTTGCATGTCCGCTCGAGCGGGACCTCTGTTTTCTGAAAATTCTGAAAATGTTTTCTGAATGCGTCTTTGCATCCTTATCCCATCCTAGGCATTCTTAGGCCTAGTTTAAGACATCTTAATGAGGATATAGATGTAGAACACACCGAGGCAAATTAGAGATTAAGTTATTATCTATCCCAACTGTGTAGCTTAGTGTGTGTTCAATCTGTAAACTGTGTAGGGTTGGCGACTGGGGACGCGCTCTAGCTTTACTGTAACCCAGAACTCTGTGAGTAACAACTGTGTAAAGATATGTTCAAAATGATTATCTCTTAAACCAATGAAACTGTACTGCTTTTCTGAAATTGATACTGTTAATTGAATGAATGTATGTCCTATATTCTGAACTGTATTGTGGCATCCTTAGCAACTACTGTTTACTGTTACTGTTACAGAGATCTCTGTCAGTTCCCTTGTTGGAACCACTACTGTTTACTTGATTGATGGCCATTCATTTACTGTTCGATCTTTTAAGACCTACTGTTTACTGTACTGTTATTGCTAATGGATGTACCACATATGATGAATGACTGATATACTGAATTAACGAACTGTTTTCATTACTTAAGGACATTCATTCTTAACCTCTTTACGCATTACGTTATTCACTGGGCTTTAGCTCACTTGCTCATATATATATGTAGGTGTACAGGCACCAGACCGTGGTTAGAAGCGTCGGGGTAAGCTCCAGTTTTGTCAAGCCAACCACTGTGCCTCACTACGAGGTTCCGAGCCTGTCAAGCTATGGCTTAGGGGTGCTTTTAATTCCCCCCGCCTGTCTCTGTATCTGTTTTGTTAACTGTATTAGACTGTTATTGTACTGTTTAATAGGGATTAGGTCCCTGAACTGAATGATTATATATATGTACATATGTTCTGTACTTTTCATGTATATGTGTTATGAAAGGCCCTAAATGAAACATGTAGACTGTCACAGCTCAATGGACACTATTTATTTACTGTATTGGCTTCCGCCAGGCCCTGTACTCTGTTTTACTGTTCTTCTGTTCTGCAGGCCTTCGGTAATCTCGGATTACTGGCCGGTTACGGTGCTAAACCCATAGGGCCGGGTTTGGGTCGTGACAGAGTGGTATCAGAGCGATACTTACCACGAGTTATACCGCACACACGTGTCCAAATGAGCTATAGGGTGTCCTGGAAAAGTAATTAGGGCATCTTGTGAGCATGATAAGTGTGTGATATGACTGACTGAATATATGCTAAAGTATGAACCTGTATAAATAGTGACTGCTTAAGTTGATAATTCTTATAACTGCTTATAGTAAAATGGATAATGCAAACACTGCAAATGAAACCGAATCCTCATCCTCTGAGGCCAGAATGGCCAGACTGGAACAAATGATGGAACTGATAACTGCGAGACTGGATCAACAACTGAACCAACAGCCCCTACCTCCTCCTCTTCCGGCTGTACCAGAACAAAATGTGAATGTGAATGTACAAAACATGAATGCTAATGATGGGGACATAATTGCACTGACCCATAAGTTCAGCAAAATGAAACCGCCGTCCTTTCAGGGAGGCCTAGAATCGTTGAAAGCTGAAGCTTGGGTTCTCGAAACCGAAAAATTATTTAAGGTTTTTCCGTGCTCTGAAGCACATAAGGTACTGTTAGCCACCTTTACATTGCAAGAAGAAGCTAGAAGGTGGTGGATGCTTATCCGTAATGACAATATTGTTATGACTTGGGCTCAATTCAAAGGAGCCTTCTTTGAAAAGTACTTCCCTCAGTGTGTTAGGGACAGAAAAGTAACTGAATTTGAACAGCTGAGACAGGGCACAATGTCTGTTGCTGAATATGAAACAAAGTTCACCGAGCTTGCTAGATATGCACCACATATGGTTGACACTGACTACAAGAAGGCCAGAAAGTTTGAAGGCGGCCTTAATGTTGCAATACTGGATAGAATTAATGTTCCAAAATTACCAAATTATGTAAATGTTCTTGGCCGAGCCTTGATGGCTGAATCAAACATCGAGGCACTGAAAACTGAAACACCAGCGTCTGAATGACGTGGTAAAAGGCAGGGTTTCAAATTCAAGAAAGGCAAGCATAACCCATTGAACAAGAAATAGAATACGAGGTCAACAACTAGCCCCAGCCAAGGGAGTGGTTTCATACCACCCTGTCTGAGTGTAGCAAGAAGCACAAAGGGGTCTGTTACAAAATATCTGGAGCCTGTTACAGGTGTGGCAAGGTGGGCCACATGGTTAAAGACTGCCCCTCTGCTCCACAAGCCAATAGTAAAGCTACACCAAGCATGGCAGCATTAACTGTTGTACCAAAACCGAACCCCAAAGCTACCGGGAAAGAGCCCATGAGGCAGGGCCGAGTGTTCGCCCTAGTACCGGGAGACGTGCAGAATACTGAGACCGTTGTGTTAGGTATTCTCTCTATTTGTACTCAAAATGCTTATGTACTGATTGATTCGGGGTCTACACATTCATATGTGTCGCATGCTTTTTCGCGAAAACTGAATAAACCATTAGAACCCATGAATTATCTGTTAGCTGTATCATCACCCATTGGGGGATCTATGACCTGTGCATATATGTACCCTGCTTGTGAAATTATTGTTGGAGATGCACATTTGTTTATTGATTTACTGCCCCTGAACATTGATCATTTTGATGTAATATTGGGAATGGACTGGTTAACGAAATACCATGCTACCATAGACTGTGTAACGAAACAAGTAGTTTTCCGCCCATCGGGTTTACCCGAATTTGTGTTTAATAGGGTTGGAGTAGTACCTCCTCCGTATTTGATTTCATCTGTGAAAATTGTTAAATTGATTAGAAATGGGTGTAAGGGATATCTGCGTTCTGTATTGACTGTATCCACTGATGATAATGCTAACGTGAACAGTATTCCTATTGTCAGAGAATTCCCAGATATTTTTCCAGATAATCTACCAGGGGATTTGATTGACAGGGAGATTGAATTTACCGTTGATGTGATTCCGGGAACACAGCCAGTATCTAAAGCTCCTTACCGAATGGCTCCAACTGAACTGAAAGAATTGAAAGTGCAACTGCAAGAGTGTTAGATAAGAAGGTCCATCAGGCCTTAGCACGTTCGCCATGCGGGCGCTCCTGTTTTATTTGTGAAGAAGAAAGACGCTCACTAAGACTGTGTATTGAACTACCGTGAACTGAACAAGGTTAACTGTGAAAATAAAATAACCCATTGCCACGTTATTGATAGACTTATTTTGATCAGTTAACAGGTTGCTCAAGTGTTCTCTAAGATCGACCTCAGATCAGGATACCACAGTTGAAAGTTAAACCAGAGGACATTGACAAAATTGCTTTTCGAACGAGGTATGGACATTACGAATTTTTAGTTATGCCTTTCGGAGTTACCAATGCACCTGCTGCATTTATGGACCTCATGAACAGAATCTTTAAACCATACCTTGATGACTTTATTGTAGTATTCATTGATGACATACTGATTTACTCCAAAAGTATAGAAGAACAAGAACATCATCTGAGACTTGCCCTACAGACCCTAAAAGAACAGAAACTTTATGCTAAACTGTCTAAATGCGAATTTTGGCTTGATCATGTTATGTTTTTGGGGCATGTTGTTAGAAAAGATTGAATTTTTGTTGATCCACAAAAAATTGAAGCTGTAGTAAACTGGCCTAGACCAACAAATGTGACAGAAGTTCGAAGCTTTTTGGGACTAGCCAGGTATTACTGAAGATTTGTCAAAGATTTCTCCAAAATTGCCTTACCGTTGACTCAGTTAACTCAGAAGGGGATATCATTTGACTGGACGGACCAAAGGGAATCAGTATTCCAAGAGTTGAAAACTCGACTTGTAACTGCACCGATTCTTACCCTACCTTCAGGTACGGATGGTTTTACTGTATTTAGTGATGCTTCTCATAAGGGTTTGGGATGTGTTTTAATGCAGAATGGGAGAGTTATTGCTTATGCTTCCCGACAATTGAGACCGCATGACAAGAACTACCCGATCCATGATCTGGAACTTGCTGCAGTCGTATTTGCACTGAAAATCTGGCGTCACTATCTGTATGGGGCGACATGTGAAGTATATACCAACCACAAGAGTTTGAAATATTTCTTCACACAGAAAGAATTGAACATGAGACAACAGAGATGGCTAGAACTGATTAAAGACTATGTCCTACAGATTTTGTACCATCTGGGAAAAGCCAACACCGTTGCCGATGCACTGAGTCAGAAATCGATTGGAAATTTAGCCTGTTTGCTTACCGGGCAGAAGGAATTGCTTTGTGACCTTGAAAAATTTGAAATTGAAATCATTTTGCGAGAACAAGGTGGAACGTTAGCTGCTATTTCTGCTCAACCAGCACTGATTAAAGAGATTAAAGAGAAACAACAACTAGATGACTTCTTGAAGAAGATCATCGAAGAAAGGGAAACTAAACCAAGACCGGGTTTCAAATTTGAAAGTAATGTACCGAAATTTCAAGAAAGACTGTGTACCAAATGATACTGAATTGAAAAAAAGAGTTCTGCAAGAAGGCCACAATTTAAAATTTTCCATCCATCCGAGGAATACGAAAATGTACCAAGACCTGAAACTGAATTTCTGGTGGCCGGGAATGAAGAAAGAAATTGCTGATTTTGTATCGAAATGTCTTTATTGCCAGCAAGTTAAAGCCGAACATCAACGACCCACAGGCTTATTACAACCCTTACCCATACCGGAGTGGAAATGGGAACATATCACTATGGATTTTATTGTGGAATTGCCTCGCTCCAGTTAAGGTATGGACTCAATTTGGGTTATTGTTGATAGACTGACTAAATCTGCTCACTTCTTACCTGTTAAGACAATTTATAATGCGAACAAACTGGCTATACTCTATATTGATGAAATCGTTAGACTCCATGGAGTGCCTGTGTCCATTGTTTCTGACAGGGATTCGAAGTTTACATCGAGATTTTGGCAAAGCTTACAGACTGCATTGGGTACTGAATTGAAACTGAGTA
>NW_021024760.1:3211414-3227698 GCF_004153795.1 Camellia sinensis
TTTTTGTGTATATATTTTCTACAGACCTTAAAATTCTGATGGCCAATTTTTGTATCAAATACATCTGATATATATAAACAACACATGATAGAGTTTGCATGTAGGTGGGATCCTTAGGGATCTCTATCTTTTAGTTGTGGGGATAAAATAAAAGATGTATCTTTTATTTTAAATATACAGGATACAACTTATCCAATTTTTCATTAATTATCTTTTAAATAGATAATATAGAACTTCCACTAATTGCAATAATGTCCATCAACACATTACAATTAAACCCTAAAAGTAGAGAATTACAAGGGAGGCCCTTTCTTACAATTAATCACAAATTTCCTTCCACCAAACTATATTCCACATAAGCTATTAGGTATGGACAAATGTATCACCATCAAAAGCCCTAACTCATGTAACTGAATTCTAATTTTTTCTTCTTCTACTTGGACCCTAAAAGCATTTTCCAAAAATAGTATTTTTACAATTATATATGTGTAAAATATTTTTACGAAAAAGTAACCGACCGGTTTTCTTTTGGTTCAATGGTAATAGAAAAAATTGCTTGAATATACTTTCTCACTTTGAGAATGGTGGATTCCATGTTAAGCGCCTATATAAATCAATTACCACTCACATAACCCAACATATCTGTGTATAGCCTTTGATTCGGCGCCACCGATTGACAATGTCAAAGTTAAATGAATAGTTAATTAATTTATATAAGCCTCTTAGGTCAAAGGAAAATAAGTGTATTGTAATAGAACTACCTTTTAAATTGGCAGTGATCATTCCATAGGTATTCTCAAAACCGATCCTGTTCAGTGCATGTACTTATTGCATAACACTCACTTATTTGCCTAAGGTCACTACCTCAATGATGGCGTTAATCATTCTATCATATAGCAGCAAAACAGATGTAGGTCATAGTAGTGTGACGCCCAATCAACACCCACAGCCTAGAACATTAATTGGGTCTACAAGGCACCAAAAAATCATAACTCCCAACTTTTGGTTCATTAACCATTATCATGTTTTTCTACAATGTTACCCAAGGGACCTTATGTTCACATCATATGTAACATTAAATATAATATTACCCATAATAACAAACAAAATGCAAAATATAAAATGCCAAGCAATTTATATAATCAATTAATAAAGTCAATAAATTGGCTTTTGAGGGCACAGATGCTAACACTTACTTCGATTTCGTTAGGGCTTCCCTTTGGCAGTTGATTAGCACTGCTTTTACCTGGCCCTGTTTCGGTTTCCACCAACTGAGGCTCATTCATGGCTTCGTCAGCTTGAATGATGGTGCTCTTGATCTTTTTTGTGCTTCGGATGAGATGATCTTTCTCCTCCATTGAGCATCCATGTTCATCTCGTCGATCCATCATTTACAAAGCTTCGTCAACGGTCATTTTCTAGAGAGCGAAAAAAAATTGTAGGGTGGGTATAGTTTCAATCACTACCAAATGAGAGTATATGAGCTTATATATTTGTACTCATTTGATTAATCAATGGACAAGGTTTTCTTCTCTGTTATCAGGAATACCTTTAAATTTGTATATCTATATTTTGCTATGAATATGTAATATTTTTGTAGACATAATGATGTATGATATAGATGACTTTGATTAAAAGGATGTCGATGTATGAATATGGGGTTTCACTAAAAACTTTTGAAATATTTTGAAAGTTTTTGTGTAAAAATGGTCATTTGTTGTTGGTTCTTTGATTGATGAAGAAAATGAGAAAAAATCCCAATTTTTTTTTTATAAAACCCTACTTTGTGATTTTGGGTTTAAAGGAAAGATTTGAAAACAAATGGATATTGTGATGAAATAGAGTTGATGCTATGTTGATACACTTGGAAATCTTATGAGGATATGAATTTTGGGGATTTTATTGTCATGATGAATGATTATGGAAGCTTTTGGAAATTATATGATTGTGATTCATTTTCTCTATGGATTAAAATGTTTATTTCTTATGAAATTAAATGGAACTCTAGGCAAATTGTTAAATTTTGCAAACTCATGCATCATATTGCATTTCATGGTTTTGAACTCTTATTGGTCCATTGTTTTGAATGTTGGAATATTGGAAAAGGGGAAAACGACATAGTAATCTGGGTAGTGAGTTAGTTTTTGAAATATGTGTTGAGTATTGTATTGATACCTACACGGGGAGTCAAGGTGCCCAATTATCCTATCACGTGCTTGATGCCAGATAAATGTGGGAAATGATGTTTTCAAGGTGCTCAATTGCCTTTCTGTGCTTATTGTCGAAAAATATGAGAAAATGTTTGTTTTAGGTACCCAACTGCCCTTTTGTGCTTGATGCTAGCAAATATGAGACTATTTTGATATATATATATATATGGCTCATACTTTGGGGTTCTAGTGCGTGTTTACCACCCCGTACTTAATATTGGTTTGTTTTGAATAAAGGTGCATTGATGTATCATTCTTTTGCATAGAACAAAAAGATGAATTTTGGGCATGACATTGCATTAACATGATCATACTTATATTAAATGTTTATATATCTCGTTAAATGTATTTCTATTAGGCAATTTTGATCATTCTATCATAATTAACACTTTCAGGCCAAGATGATAGAGTTCTACCATGTTGACTAGATAATGGGGATATTTGGCGGAGCATGGACGCTCGTTTTGATGTACTATTCGCGATATAACTACCAGCTAACTTGTCTGGATAGTATTCTATTTTGTGTAATTAAGACCTTTGTCTCGAAAGATGTAAGCAATTAGGGTATCCTTATTGAATCTCTCTCTAACTCATTTTTTTTTTTGAACGCATCTCTCTCTAACTCTTTGAACTACTAGTGTAATTATTTGTATTTTGGAAAGTTATTAATATATTGTGGACATGTAATTTTTTGAGAAGTTCAAGAAGAAAGAGAAGTATTTTTAGATCATCGCATTGACGCATTCTATTTATACCTTTATTAAACACTAACTTCTATTATGAAATGAAAATAAAAATAAAAGGGTTGATAGTTATAAATGATTAAAATATCGAGGCGTTACAATGAGAGAAGCCCAACCTAAATTATTATAGAATTGGACTATCTCCAGTCTAGTCATTAAATTAGACAATCCAGTTTGGTCCATTTTGGGTCCTTCTCGATAATCTAAACCGTTGAATGTGTAGAACTTGGCGAGTATTTCATCTTTGCAAAAAATCACATTGATTAGATATCAATAACAGCTTGATCATATCATATTTGTGTTAACAATTTATTTTTAAAATTATACTTACCATTGACACAAACATAATATCATCAAGTAGCTATTAATATTTGATCAACGTGAGTTTTTGTAAGGATGAAGTACTCGACGATTTTTACATATTTGATGGTTTGAATCATCGATGCAATCTCTGTGGTAGGCTTACGAAGGCCCAACAACACCCTCCAGTCTGATATAGGCGGGAGAGAAGCCATCTCTATTATTATAATGTGTATAACTTGGTGTGAATCACTTTGCTTAACCATGAATAGATGATTTTACTGTCAAAAACCATTTTAATTTAGGGCTAATTTCCTTTCAATCCAAGATTTGGATTGATGGTATTGTTTAGATCTATAAAGTTTATTATAGATTTCATTTTGATAATTCGAACTATTTATTTTATAAGATTTTTTGTGAATATTATCTACACACAAAATTAGACCGACTTGATAATTGTAACATATTCAATTTATTGTATTTGTCTCAAAAAAATAGACGGTAAATATATTTTTGAAAATAATTTTTTTATATTTTCAGTGATAAGCCCTATAAATTGAATACATTATAATTATCAGATCGACCTAATTTTTTATTTAAACAATATACACAATTTTTTTTACAAAAATGAAACTCATTATAAATTCCAAAAGTCCAGACAGTACCTCATAGTCCAAGGGGCAATCGTTGATTTAAACTAAGAAGTTGCTTCGTAGAAAGCCAACTAATCAACACTTTGGATTCAAATTTCAAAGCACGAAAATGGATTATGAATGTACCAAAAGAGATTGTAAGAGAGAATGAAGTCATTGTGTGCTGTTTAAGTTTTCAAACTTTTCCATGCTTCAAACCTCCTTAGGCTACATTTGAGAAGGAGGTTTGGGGCTATTTTAATCACAAAAATTAAAATAATTTATTTTAGTTATAATAAATAAAACATCATATTTAATTCATAATCATTATATTTTTCTTTCACAAAAAAAATTAAAAAAGTCAAAAATTTAAAAAGTCCTTCCTAATCTAAATTTTTTAATCCAGACTAAAATAACTAAAAAATCAAAAAGTCAAAAAGTCAACACATTTTTCAGACGGCGGCCAATAATCTTTGGTTTAAACTAAAGTAAAAAAGTAAAAATCTACCAAATCAATTGGAATTTAATGCACTTGTAGCAAGAATTCAAATTCATGATCATTACTATTTGGAATTTAAGAGATTATTTGGGAAGTACATGTTTAATATATTTTTTAATTTTTTATAAAAAAAATATAAATAAAAAATAAAAAAATAATATAATTCAAATAAATATACTTATTTAAGTTATTTCCAAACCATCCTTAATTTATGTGCGAAGAAAACACAAATTTTAATTGATTTAAAATTATAAAATTTATAAGGATTTTGGTATTGTCACTTTATTTATTTATTTTTTAGTTAATTACCTAAAAGTTTTATTTACAAATATTATAGTAGTTCAAGTCTTATTTAAAAAAAAAATTCAACTAATAAATCCTATTTAGTAAAATTGAGAATATTATCAATTTTTTTTTAATTTTTAAAACTAAAATTATTATTAATTTCGCATAGATAATTGTTTCACTAACTGATAAAAAAAAATAGAGTACGAGATTAGACGTTTTTGCCCTTCTACTTATTGGTTTGATTCAACTATTCAATAAAATCAAGAACATTATCAGTTTTTTTCAGTTTTAAAACTGAGAATATTATCAATTTTTCATTTTTAATTTTTTTCCAGTTTTGCACAACACTATTCCATCATCATACTCTTTTATAGATACAAAATTTTTAGTTTTGCCCAAAAAAATAATTCAATTTTTTCAATTTTTTTTTAAAAAAAAAACATAAGCTTGTTTGGTTTTGTTTTTCATAAAACACTTTTCAGAAAATTCTACTTTTTTATTTTTCATATTTTTTTGTTTTCAATAATTTTTAAAAATATTTTAAGTAATTTTTTTAAAAGTTTTTAGACACATCTAACATAAATACGCTTAAAAAGTATAATATTGGTGAAACAAATCTTTAAAAAAATTCACTAAATACCAAAAATACAAAAAAAAATCTGAAAAATCAGTACATTATTTGTATTTATTAATTTTTTAAAATATTTTTTCACAAATATTTTACTATTTAGATACATCTAAGTAAAATGCATTTAAAAAAGTAAAAAAAAAATTGCTTAAAATTTTAAAAATATTCACTAAAAATAAAAAAAAATACGAAAAATAAAAAAAAAACTCAATTTTCAAAAAACTGAATTCAGAAAACTGAAACCAAATAAACTTATTATTATTTTTTATTGCACAATTTTTTTTTTTAGTTTTTTCAGCTTGAAAGTTGATGTTTTAAAGTTTTAAAAATCAAAATAAATGTCAAATCATCATATAATTTTATAGATAATCATAAATGATGAACAATCATTATTTGAAGGGTAATTCTGACTATTAAAAATTTAATGACACTTAAAAGTTTAAAAAATCTTAATTAAGACTTAATGAAATATAAATTCATAAATTAAAATTTTTGTATAAATGTATTTTTTTTTAAAATAATTTTTTACAACTTAATAAAAGTAGACTTCACAGTCATCACATGAAATGAGTAAGCAATAAAAAATGTTATAAAAAAAACTGTTTCGTTGTAATACTCATCTATAAATTTTGGTGGAATTAATATACTTTTTAAATATGAGTCGATAATTTTAAATCAATGACCTAATATTATTGACACATTTTGTCATGTATGAATAAATTCTTTTTTTTTTTTTTTGTTACAGGAAAATCTTCCTACTCTCCCGCAGGTCTAAGGCAGCGCCCATTGCAGAGATTACCAAGGTGTCCTGTTGTCCGTTCCGAGATAGGAGACTATAACCTGGGAACTTGTCCCGACCTCCCAAGACAAGCTCCTGTTGTCCGTTCCGAGATAGGAGACTATAACCTGGGAACTTGCAGAGATTACCAAGGTGTCCTGTTGTCCGTTCCGAGATAGGAGACTATAACCTGGGAACTTGCCCCGACCTCCCAAGACAAGCTCCTGTTGTCCGTTCCGAGATAGGAGATTCTGAGATAGGAGACTATAACCTGGGAACTTACCCTGACCTCCCAAGACAAGCTCCTGTTGTCCGTTCCGAGATAGGAGATTCCGAGATAGGAGACTATAACCTGGGAATTTACCCTGACCTCCCAAGACAAGCTCTGCTTAAGTCAGGACTCGAGCAGGGAGAGAGCATTGGGTCCACACTAAGTACTGTTGTAACAACAACTTGAGGCTAATCTCCTAATCAACTGCCCTATGCTCAGGAGATTGTCCCAAGGGGTTTTGAACTTGGGACCTAGGGTCTTAACCCCCAAGCCTTTACCAAGTTGCCAAACACCCTTAGGTTAAATAAATAAATTCATTTTGGGTGTGAATGATTGTTATTGTCAATTTGTTTGGCTCCTATAAATGATTTATTTATAGGTTATTTAAATTAAAATTAAAAAAAAAATTATACTAAAACAGAAAGTTATGGTGTTTGGTAAAAATGTCACACAATAATTCTAATAAATCTAAAAATACAAGCCATCCAAATAATCAACTAATGCAAAACTCTGTTATATTAATTGATTTTATGATTGGTTTGGTGTCCCTAATATTTCACCCTATTAATTATTTCTCAATAACGAAGTAATTTTATAGAATTCCTGTCATCATCATTAATTAGTCATGTTCCGTAAGGAAACATGCTAAGCCATGGATTATTGGGCTATTGGTTTAAGCTTTTCAAGTTGGTTAGGTAAGAAAGAACAATAATGTTTAAAATCAACCAAACAACTTGTTGTCAAACCAAAGTTGTCAACAATAACAAATTGAAAAATGTTTGAGGGCCCGAAAATCGCGGCTCAAATTTGGCTCGAAAGGCAAAACGACGTCGTTTTGCCTTTCGAATTTTTTTTTTTTTTTCCCTTTTCTTTCTTTCTTTCTTCCTTTTCTTTCTTTCTTTCTTTTCTTCTTCGTCTTCTTCGTTTGAACATAGGCAAGAGAGAAACAGAGGCGAGAGGCGAGAGAGAGAGAGTCGTCGTCGTCGTCGTCGCAGGTCGTCGGCCGATCGTCGCTCGCAGCCCCGCAGGTCGTCGGCCGATCGTCGCTCACAGCCCCGCAGCTCGTCGGCCGATCGTCGCTCGCAGCCCGACCTCCGCCTTTACCTCCCCCGCCTCTGCCTCTGCCTCCAACCCCATTTTTATAGCCCCTTCCAGTTCTGCTTCTCTTTCTTCTCTTCCTTCCTCCTTCTCTTCTTCCTCCTTCTTCCTCCATCGCCTCTGTTTTGAGCCAAATTCGAGCCCCGGTTTTCGGGCTCTGTACCGGGGCTCTAACAAATTTAAAACCAACAAATTACTACCCAAAAAAAAATAGAGAAAATTTGTGATAAATCCAATTTAAGAAAAGTATAAGGCATTAGATCCAGTGCATATTTTTTTTATTAGTGAGAGGTCTATATTTTGTGAAATAATTTGATGAGGAGTCCTAAAGAACATTTTGTTTTCAATTTTACCCTTTGACTTTTTCTTATCTATTTGACTTTTTATTAACTATCTGTTTAAATTTATATCTATCTATTCAATTTTTTTTGTCTATTTGTTCAAATATTTTGTCTATTTGTTCAAATTTATATCTATATGTTCAATTGTTTCTCTTATCTGTTCAATTTTTTTCCTTTAAATTATGTTTATCTATTCAATTTTTTTTGTTAATTCTATCTATCTATTTAATTTTTTTCCCTAAATTCTATCTATATGTTCAAATTTTCTTATCTGTTAAAATAACGATTTCTTATCTATTACTCAAATTTTGAAGCTCATTTTTCCTATTTGTTTGAAATTCACAACTAATTTTTCTATCTGTTAGAACTACCCACCACCAACACTCAAATATTACATAAAAATTCACAAACTATTATTATCTGCTTAAATTTTGAACAACTTTGTCTTATATCTGTTCAAAATTTGAACCAAATCTCACTTATATGCTCAAAATTTGTTCTATATATGTATCATCATCATGATCATCATCATGAGGGTTAGGGTTTGGTTCTAGAATGAGACATATATATATATATATATTCTCGGGGTAATTTGGTCATTTTGATGAAACTGGTCCTTATCAACAAAGAAAAAGTCAATTTTGGACTTTTGGCCCAATGCCCTAAAAAATAACTAAAAGAACTTTCCTCTCACTTACCAACTTGATGTGAGTTGAGTTGACATTCAAATCTAATTTAGACAGTTGCGCTAGTAGGCTTCTAGTCTAGTAAATATTTTATACAATATTTATATGAGTATGAGATTCATATCATATGAGATTCAAATTCATATTAATATTGTGTAGAATATTTGATAATTTATTTAGATTTTTTAACATTTTGTTACGAGTTTCATTTCGATAGTTCGAACCGTTCATTTTGTATGTTCTTATAGATATATGTATATCATTCATGACAAAACTAAATCTATTTTCAATAAAATATTTATCTATTTTTTAAAAACAAATACTATAAAATAAAATTACTACAATTACCGAATCAATTTAATTTTTTTAATAAATAACATAAATAGAGAGATTTACAAAATGAATAATTTAAATTATCACAACAAGAGACCAATGATATATAAGTGGCATAGATCTCTCAATTTCTTTTAAAAAATTTAAATTTAAAAATTTTTATAAAAAAAAAAAAAAAAAAACTCCAAACTCTCGGGAACTATTATTTGTTTATTTATTTATTTCTGAACTGACTTTTCATTTCGACAACCTTTTGACAAAGTAAAATGTTTAGTGGAGTTTAGGCCGCTCTTTCATGGTCAAAGTATATATTGATGGCTGCCGTGCTACAAAAAATAGTTTAAAGTAAATTTGGGATGTTCTAAATAAGTATATTTTTTGATTTTTTATGAAATATGAATTGGATATAAGTTAAATTTGAAGTGATATTATAAAAAAGTGATGTAATTTAAATAAAATGATATGATTTAAATAAGATAATGATTTTTTATTTTTTTTTAATATATATCAAACAAGACCTAAATATAACATTTTAAAGTCAAGTGTTCTAAAAAGAGAGGCACTGCTTGTAGCCGTCATTCATCTATTTTTTTGCTTGCACGTGATAGGCAATAACAAACTCCAATTAGATTAAAGTTAGATGATGACTCACATTTGGCCAAAGGTTGTTAGGGTTTCGATGTTGAGAAATATTAGACACTCAAAAATTTTAATTTTTGTTAAATATTTTATATGAATGTATAATTTACTTATTGTGGGTTCTATATAAATCACACATCTATAAGAGATATTTGATAAAATTTTTGAGATTTTTAATATTTTTGTTTGATTTTTGTGTTTGATTTTTTTGGATAAATTACAAATACTTTCTTAGAAATTTTCTTAAAATATAAATTATTTTCTATAATTATAGAAATTATAAAATGCAATTTTATTAGAATATTTTATTTAATAAAATTAATAGAAAAATAAAATATTTAAATACTCTTCTATATAATAAAATTATCTAAATTATTAACTAAAAATATTTTTGATATCATTAAAAATTATTAATTGAATTGACGATTTACTAATAAAATATATCATTTTTTATGCAACAAGAAACTCGAATGGGTGAAATGTAATTTCTAAATAATATAGGATAATTCGTGTGGGAGCCAAGTTTTGAGGACTGCAGAGGGGGCCGTGTACATAATTGAAAGCTTATTGAATGAACATCCCTATTCGGCCCCACCTTGCATCTTTTGGAAGACGAAAGCCTTAATCGGCCCCTAAGCCAGTTAAGCGGGGAGCTGAGCGAGAATTGATTTATAACGGAAAAAGCCGAGGAGCATTGACAAGGTAGATTAAAAGTGGGCCAGACCCTGAGGCCCCAAGGGGCTAGTATAAATACAGGAAGAACCGCCACAAAAGAGGTATGTGAGAACTAGTAAACTTAACTTAAGAAAGAAGCAACCAAGAGAGTAGATACTGACTTAAGCGTCGGAGTGCTAATTCTGACACCCCCGATCGGAGTGTTCATTCTTTTTCAGATGACTAGCTGAGGATCTTAAGCGTCCCGTTGGATCAAAAGAGTATTTCTAGAACCACTCCCTCACAATTGGCGCCGTCTGTGGGAATACTCAAGTACATCCATGGCAGGCGTGACGGAAGATCCTTTGATAGTTACTGGCGACCCTACGCTGCAATATGAAACCACTCCAAGCAATATGCTTGGGCTAGAGAATATTACCGCGAGAAAGGCCTTGAACTTCGATTCACCCTCGACATCAGTACATGAGGCAATGCAAGCGATTATGAAGCAAGCAAAGCAAAACGAACAGAGGTTGGAAAACATGTTGGCTGAGAACGAGCGTCTTCGACAGGATTTGACCTTGGAGGTGGCAAAATCCCGACAAGCTGCGCGTCAAGACCCGGGACGACCTCTAAGAAAAGATGGTCGACGATCTCGAATTCAGAAACAAGACAGTAGTAGTGATTCTGACTCGTCATCCCCAGAATCCAAAAAGAAGGGACGAGTAACAGTCTCCAGTTCTTCCGAAGGGAGTCCGCGTACAAGGACTAAACGAAGACAAGATGACTCGGACAATGAGGATCAACATGACCCTTTTGTGCGACGGATCGCAAGGGCGTTACTACCCAAAAAGTTCAAAGCTCCGTCGTTCACTCTCTACGATGGAAAATCATACCCCGCTAATCACATCCGTCACTACAAGCAAGCCATGACATTGCAAACAGACGATGAGGCCCTCGTGTGCCGAATATTTCCCAATAGTTTAGAACCATTGGTTGTCAGGTGGTATTATAAACTGGAGCCGGCTTCGATCAAGAGCTTCCACCAACTCTAAAAATCCTTCAGGGCAAGGTTCATCACTAATGAGGTCCAGTCGAAGCAAGCCGATTCTCTGTGGGCAATGTAGATTCAACCGAGGGAAATCTTTCATGCGTATTCGGCGCGGTATTGGGAATGTTTTAATCTGGTAGATGATGCCTGCAATGACTCCATGGCCATTACCACCTTCAAGATGGGATTACCTCCAAACAGTGCTCTCCGCAGCTCTTTGACCAGACGGCCTCCAAAAACGATTTGGGCGTTGATGAAAAAAATTGAGGAATACTGCAAAGTAGAGGACGATGCCTTTCGGGTCAAAGATGGGCATAATGCCGCTAAGTCGGCCTTGCTTGAAGTTGTGCAGCCAATAAACGCTGTACCACCACAGAGCCCTGAATCACGAAATCGGGCTAAGCGAGATAGAAGACGGGATTCACGTCGATCAAACGACCAGTGTCCATACCAAGCTAATGAGCAACTACAAGTGGATAGCAGGCGTGCGAGGCGCGCCGACAAGAAATATATGGAGTTATCGGAGCCGATCAGTGTGGTTATGGCTAAGGTTCAATACCTTTCGTTCTTCAAATGGCCATAAAAAATGGTGGGACCTCCCAACACGAGGAGACGGGATAGGCGGTGCGAATATCACAAAGATCACGGTCATGATACCGACAATTGCTATGCTTTGAAAGACCACCTTGAGGAGTTGGTACAAGACGGTCGGCGCCAGTAACATGTCCGAAAGAACTCAACCAAAACAGTTGCCCTACGGTAGGATTTACCTCCGCTCGGCGTCATCCATATGATATACAGCCTACCAACAACCCCAACCGTGCATGCAATTCAGTCGCATCCAGGCCCCCAAAGCAAATCACACCAGCAAAACGGCCCCATGAAGCTCCGAATATTACCTTCGACGATTCTGATTTGATCGGCGTAACACTCCCCCACATTAATCCATTGGTCATCGAACTATGCGTAAACTGATTCACCGTTGAACGCGTTCTCATAGACCAGGGGAGTACTTCGGAGGTTATGTATTACAAGACCTTCATCAAACTCGGGTTCGCCGAGTCAGACCTGTCTCCGGCTCCTTATCCATTATTCGGCTTCAACGCTAATCCGGAGTACCCGTTGGGCAAAATCACACTACCAGTTCGAGCGGGCTCCTGAATAGTGGATGTGGAATTCTTGGTCGCCAAGTTGCTTTCACCGTATAATCGCATCATGGGGCGAACTTGGTTGCATACCATGCAGGCCGTGCCAAGCACTTATCATCAACTACTCCGCTTCTCGATAGAACGCGGCATTGAGCAAATCTGTAGTTCCCAGAAATCGGCACAAGCATGTTATCTCCTTGTTGCGAAGACACCAAAAGAGTTGAAAGTGAATTCTATTGAGGTGCCAGATTGCGAGAGCCTCAACGATGTTGGGCGGCTCCCAAGTGAAAAGGCCACAGAAGCCCTGGATCGAGTTGAAATTGACAGGAATCCAGACAGGTTCTTCATGGTCGGCGCCTCGCTGAATGAAGCCGACAGGCAGTAGCTAATTTCCTTCTTGCTCGGTAACTTTGATGTATTTGCATGGACACCATATGAGATGCCGGGTGTGGATCCGTTTGTTTCGCAGCACCGTTTAAACGTTGACCCTAAATGCAAGCCGATTATTCAAAAAAGCCAACGGTCAGCCACAGAACACACTATTGTCGTTGTTGAGGAAGTTAACCGGTTGCTTGATGCCAGGGCAATCCGGGAAGTTACCTATCCTACATGGCTGTCGAACACTGTGGTTGTCAAGAAGAAAAATGGGACTTAGCGTGTTTGTGTGGATTTCACAGACTTAAACAAAGTTTGTCCCAATGATTGTTTTCCTCTCCCCATAATAGACCCACTTGTAGATGCCACGGCGCGTCATCAACGTATGAGCCTCCTTGATGCCTATAGAAGCTACCATCAAATCGCCATGCATCTAGAGGACCAAGACAAAACTACATTCCTCACCCCAAGAGGAACCTATTGCTATAAGGTTATGCCTTTTGGGCTGAAGAATGCAGGGACAACTTACCAAAGACTAGTCACCGCCATGTTCAAAGAGCAACTCAGTCGTACTATGGAAGTGTACATTGACAATATGGTGGCTAAGTCCAAAGAAGAGCAAACTCATCTAGCCGATTTGGAGGAGACATTCGGCATTTTGCGAAAGTACAAAATGAAGCTAAACGCTTTCAAGTGTGCATTTGGGATCAGATCCGGCAAATTCCTTGGCTATATTGTCAACCACCGAGGAATCGAAGCCAACCTGAAGCAAATCACAGCAATCTTGGAACTCGGCTCCCCTCGATCGGTGAAGGAGGTTCAAAAGTTGATGGGGATGGCCGCCGTACTCAACAGGTTCATCAGTCGTACCACAGATCGCTGCCGACAATTCTTTCATACCCTACGGTAGGGTAAAGCTTTTGAATGGACCTCTAAGTACGAAGCCGCTTTCAACGGTCTGAAGGCCTACCTCCGATCAGTTCCATTCTTGACAACACCTTCGACAGGTGACCCGCTCATTTTATATCTGGCAGTCTCCGACTGGGCTGTCAGCGCTGTACTGTTAAAGGAAGAGCTCGGGGAGCAATGGCCAGTGTATTATGTGAGCAAGGCAATGGTTGACACCGAAACACGTTACCTTCCGTTGGAAAAACTTATCCTAGCCTTCATCATGGTAGCAAGAAAATTGATACATTACTTTTAGGGGCATACCATCGGGGTACTAACGGACTACCCCCTTCGGGCAGCACTCCGCAGTGCAGAGGCATCATGGCGCATTTCAAAGTGGGCTCTTGAACTCGGCCAGTACGATATACAGTTCCTACCTAGAACCTCAATCAAGGGGCAAATGTTTGCCGACTTTGTAGCCGAATTCACTAGGGGTATTGCCGACTTGAAGTTTGATCAAATTCAACCTAAGCCAAACTGAAGAATTTATGTTGGGGACATTTGGCAATTGTATTGTGATGGATCGTCCAACCAATGCGGCAGCGGAGCCAAAGTAGTGATCATGGCTCCCGACGGAGCAATAATTGAGCAGGCTGTCAAACTCGGCTTTGAAACATCGAACAATGAGGCCGAATACGAAGCCATGCTAACTAGCTTGCGGAATGCACATCTCCTGGGTGCTCGGCATTTGAAATAAGTGCTCTCAGAATGTCGAATCGTGTTATGATCAGAACACACATGCAGACGCCCTGGCTTGCCTAGCCTCCGCCATTAACTCAAAGATTAAACGGACAATTGAAGTGGGTTTCATCCCTAAGCCGAGCATTGGCCCTTTAGAAAAAGTCCAGATCAATGTCATAGAGTTAGGTCCGAATTAAATGGACTCCATTACTGCATTCTTATCTTCCGAACAGCTCCCGTCGGATAAGAAAGAAGCACACAAGCTGCGAAACAAAGCCCTATGATACTACTTGGATCCGTAAGGAAAGTTTTACAAAAAATCCATTTCTGGCCCATACCTAGAATGCGTTCATCCGGATAAAGTCGAGGAACTCCTAACTGAAATACATGAAGGTAGCTGTGGTGCCCATTCTGGTGGGCGCTCTTTGGCCCATTGAGCTGTGACATAGGGGTATTATTGGCCGACAATGAGAGCTGTTGCCGAATGTTATGTGAAAAAATGTGAACAGTGCCAGAAATTTTCTCCCTTAACCCATCAGCCTGCTGAAGAGTTAAGCTCTATAACCAGTCCTTGACCGTTCGTCCAATGGGGACTTGACATCGTCGGACCATTGCCTCGCGCCCCGGGCAACAAACGATTTTTGATTGTCGCAACAGATTATTTCACAAAATGGGTGGAAGCGGAGGCACTAACGCACATTCGAGATACTGATGTGAAGCATTTTGTATGGAGAAACATCATAACATGATTTGACATTCTGAGAGCACTTATTTCAAACAACGACACCCAGTTTGATTGCGGTGTCTACTGAGAACTATGCAGCAAGTATGGTATTCGGCCCTATTTTTCCACCCTGGCTTATCCTCAAAGTGATGGCTAAGCTAAAGCCTCCAACAAATCTATTGGACAGCATCAAGAAGGGGCTGAAGAAAGCTAAAGACAGATGGGTTGACGAATTGCCGAGTGTGCTATGGGCCCATCGCACTACTCCAAGGCGGTCTACTAGGGAGACACTATTCGCTTTGTGCTTCGGAACGCAGGCAATCATCACCTTAGAGATCGGCCTCCCAACCTTGAAATCAAAAGTTTTTGATATGGGCCCATCGCACTACTCCAAGGCGGTCTACTAGGGAGACACTATTCGCTTTGTGCTTCGGAACGCAGGCAATCATCACCTTAGAGATCGGCCTCCCAACCTTGAAAACAAAAGTTTTTGATATGGACCGAAACGACATGATGCTGGCCTTGGATTTGATTCTGATTGAAAAACGAAGAGACCGTGCCCTTGTATCCATGGCACGGTACCAGTAGCAGCTTGCTAAGTCGTATAATCAACGTGTTCAGCTGCGCCGCTATACACCAGGAGAGTTAGTCCTGAAGAAAGTACTTCCAGTTGCCAGGAATCCGGCTAATGAAAAATTGGGTCCTAACTAGAACGGCCCCTATCAGATCGACTTAATCGCGGGAGTAGGGGCATATCGGGCTCAAAGATATGTTTGGGAGGAGTCTGCCACGGCCTTGGAATTCAACGCACTTGCGTAAATTTTATCATTAAACCCGACATGTGGGGCATGATACTTGTTTTGAATGGTTCACCATGTACATATTTCACTTTTGCAATGCAAAGTTTCCTGTTTTCTCATTGCGAAATTCAATTCAAAAGTCTTCCGATTAAGCCTCTGGATTCGGAGCGCCCTTCGTGGATCACGATTGGCTAAGATAAGCCTCCGAATTCGGAGCCCCATTAGTGCATGACACTTTTGAGCCGATTAAGCCTTCGTATTCGGAGCGCCCTTCGTGTATCACGATTGGCCTAGACAAAAAAGCCTCTGAATTCGGAGCCCCATTAGTGCAGAACACTTTTGAGCCGATTAAGCTTTCGGATTCAGAGCACCCTTCGTGTATCACGATTGGCCAAGACAAAAAGCCTCCGAATTCGGAGCCCCATTAGTGCATGACACTTTTGGGCCGATTAAGACT
>NW_021024760.1:3228861-3294865 GCF_004153795.1 Camellia sinensis
ATCCCATTTTTGACCGACCTTAAGACTCAGACGTCATCGATTGAGCGCTCGGTGATGGTGCATGTTGTGCTCGTTCTGAGGTTACGGAGTCTCGACTGAGAGCCTTGCCTTCGGACTTCGGGACTCTTTTGTGTTTTGCCTCAGTTTGCGAACCAGGTTCTGTTTTCTCTTCCCGAAGGGATAGAGAGGTCTCGTAGACCATCTCTTAGTGGCCGTAGGCTACTTTTCGTGGTCGTAGACCACCTCTTAGTGGCCGTAGACTACTTTTCGTGGTCGTAGACCACTGTTCCCGTTTGGAAATCAGTTTTCGATTTTCAGAGCCGTCGGCCGTGCGCCTCGGTTCGGGATCGCTTAACTTTCTCCGTTTGCTCCGATTTTTGGCACACACCTTGTTTCCTCTCTCTAGAGGGACACTGTGGCCCAGGAGACCACCTTCGTGGTCGCACGCCACTTTTGATGCTTAACAGTCAGTTTTCAGGGCACCCGGCTGCGCATTTTGGCCCCCGAACCCTCATTTTGCATCCGTCTTGGTTCATTTTTGGTATGGACCCTATTTTCATTGTTTGGAAGGTGGTACAAAGGTAGGAGACCACCTTTTCTCCTTGGAGACCACTTTTCCCCGCCGGCTGATTTTCTTGTCAGGTAATTGGTCGCCCTCATTTTTGGGCCACAATTGCTGGTCTCCCACCACACCACTAACTTGCATTCAGTTGGGAGACCACCAAATGGGGCTGCCGACCACTTTTTATTAAGTTGACCCTTTTGAACTGGCTAGCCGACCACCTAAACTGGCTGGTCGACCACCTGAACTGGTCGGCCACTTTCCTCCTGTCTTGTCTCAGTGAGTTGATTCTAGTTGTGCCAGCTGGAAGGCACAGACTGGATCCTCCATACACGTATATGGAGGATCTTCCACCTTGGTTTGAAGCTTCTTGGAGAAGCTTTAGTCCCTCTTGTCTATAAAGGAAGGCCTCCTCTTCCTTTGCAAGGGTTCATAAATTTGTTGAAGGAAAAGTATATCTCCCTCTCTATATCTCTACACTTAGGCTTAGAAAGTGCTTGGTTCTTGCACCTTTACACACCACCTCCTAGCCTAACACCTCCACCATTGCTTTGAGGTCCTTGGAGGTCATTTTCAGAGGTTGAAGGTCTGGATTTTTGGTCTCAAAGCTTCTGTCTTGCTGAGCTACAAGGGTAACCCACTTATTCCCTCTTTTGAGCTTTATTTTGATCCATTTCTTAGCCTTATTTGCAAGCATATTTGAGCTTTGTCATCAACTGAAAAAAGTCTTATTTTGAGGTCCTTAACATGTTTGTTTAAGATCATTTTTCTGTTGGGGGTCATGTACCCCCTTGCACGCTTCATTTTGCCTTATTTTAAGCCATGCATTAGGGCTTTTGCATTGACCTTTGTTTGGCCTTCTAGCCACTGAAATCCAGTGGATTTTCAGTGGCTAGCATGCTGTTTTAAGTGCCAAAAGCATTTTTGGCCTTACAAAGGAGCCTATGTTTGCATGCTTCCAAGGCTTGTTTCAGGCCCTTTTCTATGACTTTTAGGGCCTACATAAGCTCTGTCCAGAGTTGGTTTTGTCACATTGGATGTCCCTCTTACATGTGTAGAATAACCCTCATCATAGCCTATCAAAGGAGCATGTCATTCTTGCATGCATTGACCATGTTTCAATGAGTTTTTAGGCTTTATTTGGCATGTCATACCTCTAACTTTTGCTGGTTTAGTGACCTCTTGAATGCTTCATATACTTGTAGTGTAAACCCTCTTCACTAGCTTGTGTTGCATTCTATTTTGGTCTTTGATTCTAGCACTTTTTGGCCATGCCTTAAACTGATTTTGTACATGTTTTGGGCTGCCTTAGCTCTGTTTTTGGGCCTCATGGTCGAATGATGCTTGCTATGCATGGTTGTAGTTCAATATCCTTGCCTAGCCTTGAGTTTTGGAGTCTATTGCATGCTTATGTTGAGGTGTTTCCATGTTTTGGGACCATTGTGCATCATATTTCAGAGCTTACATGTATGCCATATTCCCATGTTTTCCACTCTTTAAATGCGCTTGAGAGTCGTGCTTGTATGCCTCGTTTTTGGACCATTGCATGAGCTTCATTTCCATGCCTTTCGAGCCATCATTTTAGACCATTTTCCCATTGTCTTGGACCTGCCTAGGGTCTGTTTGGGGTTGGTTTTTCCATTTGTGCATTGCTTTATATAACTCTAGTGTAATGCGCTTCACTAGTTTCGGTATTCGGGCCATTTAGCATGCATTGTGTGACGTGTTTGCATGATTCGGGACCATCTTGCATGTCATTTCAGAGTTGAAAAATGTGTGTTTGTATGCCATATTTCATCCCTTGCCATGCTTTGATAGAGTTGCATTTGGTGCCTTAGGTTTGGTCCCTTGCATTTGTGCATGTTTGCATGTGTTTTGTTGCCTAATTTCATCATGTTTGGCCACTGATTTGAGTGTGGCTGAGGCCCATTCATTTTAGTTTAAGTCCATCTTGCATTGTATATGTCATGTCCATGTTGTCGCATGCTTGATCGTCACATTGTGCATGCCTTGATTATGCTTTTATGTATGTCCATCGTCATATGTGCGTTGTGTATGCCATGTAACGTCATGTGCATTGAGTATGCCATTCGTAGTTTATAGCATTGTGTATGGTAGTTGCACCTTTGCATGTCATTTCTTTTTTATTTGCATGTCTTAGTTGCATTTTCGTTTAGGATTGCATGCTAGTTGTTACATTGTGTTTGCATGCCATGCCATTCTAGTTGTTGCATAGTGTTTGGAGTAGGGTTTAGTCCAAACACGGGAAACGAGGGATGTTTCGTACTCAAAGTGACGAAACGTGCTTCGATTTCCGGTCATCGACACTCTTGATTACCCATGATGGAGTTTAGGCCTTATTGTGTTCATTTGTGCATCCATTTGACATTGAGACATGCAATTCGACTCTTCGGCCATCATGCATCGAGATACGTGATTGGTGGCACGAGGATCGAGAACTACACTCCCTAAAGCTTACGCAATGATGGGGAGAGTGGTCATGCACACATATGTTGAAAATACTTTGACATGCCCCTTTCTTGCTCTCTGTTGCAGCAAATCGGAAGCCAGCAGCAAAAACTGGTCGGTAGTATCCCTACAGCATGGTGGAGTTTTAGCCTTCTGGAGTTTTGTACAGTGTTCTGGGACTAGTTGCAAACAGAGGCAAATCAGGGCATCGCGATGGATTTTTCGGCAAGGCAACTCGAGCATGCATGCATTCCTTATCATTCAAGACCGAATTGAGGCAGTCCATTTCATATGTTTTGCATGCTAGCTTATTTATTTTATTTAATTTGTTAATTAATTAGGGTTGTGTAATAATTAAATGTAATTCGTTATTCATTCGGTTGTGCATTATTTATTCGGACCCTCCGAGGAGGGCAATGTTGTAATAAGTGTGCGTGCGTGTGATGTACGTCTTCCAACTCCAAGTCTTTCTCCCTTTTACTTACTTACTTTCGATGGTTAGTTTTAGGGTACGCTTCAATTAGCATCTATATGTTCGCATGTTTGCATTCATTCATCTGTATTGCATGCACCGGGCTCAACGCATCATGCTAACTGCATTGTATTTCAATTCCAAGTTAAATACATGTATCGATTGTCGCATCTCATATGCCATCTTAGAGTAGCCGAGCCTATTGTAGTTGCATTTTTGCATGTGTTGCATTAGGCATTCTTAGCATAGTTAGGATTCATGCATGATTTCTAATTAGCTTCTTTCTTTGGCTCGGAGTACTCGGTAAGTGTTTATGCTTTAGCATCCTTGCATGTGTGTGAGTGACTACCATGATAGCATGCTTACCATGAGGCTATGTTCTTATGTGATATAACTGCCTGAATGCCTGTGGGTGAAGGTTGGGTTGCTTGAGTTGGAATAATTCGTCGAAACCCGTGTTTTAGCCTACTTGCAAGTAGCAAACTTCAATCCATTTTCAAAACAAATGGATATGCGATGCTTTGTTCCAACTTAGGCAATCCAGTCTATACTTGTATGCTGTGCGCATCGCATAGTAATTCTAGGCTAATAAACCGGAATAAGAGCACATGTGTTTTTAAAAAGAAGATATCATGTTTAGTACAGGCCGATCTTTGATCGGGCGAGCGGGGTGCTCATAAATGACCTTCCCCAATCGTACCTAAGTTCCCAAGCCGAGGTAACTTTGTTGATGACGAACACGTGGCCTTAGGCACGAGTTAGGGTTTCCTAAATTCCCCCAAAACAAAATATTTGGGTAGCGACTCTGTATCTGGCAAAGCAGTCCATGTTTGGCACTTCTTTCTAAAAATCTGTTTTTCAAAACGATTTGCCGAATTTGGACTCTTTGGTGATTTATCAATCTTGCATTGCACTTTATGAGATTAGATTCAGAATCGTGACACGGAGTCCGAACTGTAGTGAGCCCAATGAACAAAACAGGATTCCCTCCCGGGACGTTCGGGGACGTCTACAATGCCCTCCCGAAACACTTCGAAGTCCTGTTAACCGACCATCGACTGTTGAACTTCTGGTGGAAAAATCTGTCAAGCGAACTCGACTGCCACGTTTGGGTCGTGAACAATTGAATCCACTTTAGTCATCGGTTTATTCCCTACAATCACTGCAAAAGTCAACGAGCGCGGTGTCGCACCGGATTCACCTCTCGGTCATGGTCGAGGGGAGTTGCCCCGTTGTTGTTTTTCCCTTCGGGGAGACCTACTGCGACGATGTGGGGACTGACGTTTTTCCCGCTCCTTTGAGGTCCTACTTCCCGTGCGCATGGGCTCGCCACTTCGATTCATCTCAGTATCCAGCTCAGCCAATGTCCTCCTTTCTTCTCTACTGTTGAAAAATAGTCTACTTGACATTCGCACTTGTCTAACCTTCCTCAACAAACTGGTTTGAGTTATTGAGTTTAAGCACACTGATGGAACCTACGCGCACGAGACACTCACCCCATTTATTCCTTACGAGCGCATCACCCCCGAGGCAACCTTATTACTGCTAGACTTCAAAAGCCTTAGGGATCTAATAGACCCCATATCTAAGCCTGGCGCCGATCAGCTGCATCTGGCCTTCCAGTTCAAGCATTGGCTGGGGCAAGGGCAGATTCGCTATTATAATCAGCCCAATATCTAAGCCTGGCGCCGATCTACTTATGAGCCACAACCACTCCACGAACTAGTTGCATCCGGCTTTCCAGTTCAAGCATTGGCTGGGGCAAGGGTAGATTCGCTAATCTAATCGGCCCAATATCTAAGCTTGGCGCTGATCTACTTATGAATCGCAGTTACTCCACGAACTAGTTGCATCCGGCCTTCCAGTTCAAGCATTGGTTGGGGTAAGGGCAGATTCGCTAATCTAATTGGCCCAATATCTAAGCCTGAAGCCGATCTACTTATGTGCCACAGCCACTCCATGAACTAATTGTATTCGGCAGCTATTCTTTGGGATGTTTAAGTTATTCATCTTATGTTCCTACATCCTATCGGATCGATGGTTAGCATGTACAACAGATAGTAACCATCTTATCTAAAGTAGTGAAAAGTAAAACTCTTTATTAATAACAATTGAGTATAGACAATAACGCAAAGCAAGGGAAATTTTCATTCATAAAGTGAATACAGATAGTCATCATTTTATACATGAAGATTACCCTAAGTGAATAGAAGTCTACTAAAAAACAAAACATGTTTGCAAGAACATACATTCAAAATTCCTAACAAAACTAAAGTATCGCCCAAATCAATCTTCGGGGTCAGACTCATACGGCTCAACGTCCACTTGCTCGTATGGAATCGGCATGGCCAATGTCACATTAACGACAGCAAGGGCTTTGAGCCAGCCGTGTTTGAATCCCTGATTCTCGAATTTGGGGACTTCTTTTACATAATTTTCAAGGGCGGCGCCCTTCCCAACCTCGAACGCCTTGGAAGCCTCGGAGTCGGCTATTTCCTTCGCCTTCTTCGACTCTTCCAATTCGGCCTGTAACTTGGCAATCACCTCCTTGGCTAACTTGAGCGAATTTTTGCTCACGTTTGCCTTCTCCTCGGTGGCCAATCTGAGTTGGTCAGAACTCCGCGCCCTTTCCGCCTCGGCTTTGGCCCTTGCACTTTCCATTGTCGCTCTCGCCGCCTCGAACTCGGCCTTGCTCCTCTCACCCTCAACTTCCGATTTCAAACAGCCAATTCTTTAAATGGCGTCATGCTGGCGGTGGCCTATTTCGACTATCCTTTCGACCGTTTGCAAAATAGGGAGTTAAAACCAAAACAAAACCAAAACAATATACGTAGAAAGCGGAAGTTAGGATCAAGTCACATACCAGAAAGGCTGACTGAGCGGCTAAAGCTATTGCCACCAAGTCTGGCTCTGCCCGAAAGGTTGCCTTGTCAGCCGGCAATGAGACCGAGGAAGCCAAGCTCAACGCCATGACTAGATCTTTCAAGGCCGACGCTTCGGAGGAGATCGACATGTTTTTTTATCTTTGGTTGAACAACAAAAGGAGCAACCAAATCTGACTCCTCTAAGCGTGGCCATTTATCAATAGGGTTTTCCTTAGAGCCGGCCTTGCTGTTGACGGGACGTTTTCCCCCCTTTCGATCTTCTGAGATCGGCCGTTCGACTACTAGTTCAGTCTCGGCCGTCTCAACCTGCACCGTTTCTTCTATGACAACAGGCTCGGAGGATTGAGCCGTGGCAGGTTCAGAACGGATGGTCTCGACTCTGCGCCGTGCGGCCATCCGTTCGACATTTTTCCTTTGTGTCAATTACGTAAGCGATTCCCCCGCCATGTTCTCAGGATAGGAGCCGGGGAGATCTCCTAAATCAGTAAAGATATCTTCGAAGGGGATTTCCCCCCGACCTGAAATGGTGGGAGGAACGGATTGATTAAGGCCGGCTGCTTCAAACGCTGAGTGAAGAGCCTCGTCGACTTCGGCTTCCAAATCAGATTAGCTCGGTTGTTCGGTGACATCCTTGGCTACTGGCTCTGCGGCCTGCTCCGAATCGGAGGTTTTGAAACTGATTTGCCCAAGGCTTTTGAGGCGGGAGAAGATGAGAGCCGTAAGATGTTGTTCGCCGCGTGGAATCGGAATGTTTTCCGCGGTCGAAAATGTTGTGTAAGTCGGCTCGTACCTCAGAAGTATATGGGCGTCTTTCCCTTGCTTTTGGATATTTGGACAGCCAAAAAACTGGAGTGTGATTTTGATGTTTGCAAGAACTGCGTCGTCGGCCGAAACCAGAACTTTTTTCAAATTATTACCTGCACGAATATAAAATTATTAGTACTTCGAGAAAAGGCCGAGTAAATATAAAGTAGATAAGCGTAAGGAGCTACAAAGCAAAGTTTACGTTGGGTTGAGAAGGAATCAGACCCCAATGGCGAAGGACGGCCCTAAGAAATAGGTGAAGGGGAAAATGGACTCCGCCCTCAGCAATAGATAGGAGAGGAAAGATGATTGTACTTTCATCATCCCTTTCCATATCAAGAGTGCTGTCTGTCACGAGTGACAGATGGACATCGTCGGGGATGGAAAAATGGCGTCGGAACCCAGAAATACGGTCCGCAGAAAGTAGGCCTTTCAAATGTTTGGCCATACTAGCAAGTTTAAGGAGAATGTTAAAATAAAAATAAGCAAGGGAATGGGATTCGAAAAGAAGGGGAAAAGAACTTACAAGGAGCAAAGAAGACAACGACAGACGGAAAGAAGTTGCAGAGGATGCGAAATGGAGGATGTATATCGACTGGCAGTCCAGGAGCTTCGAGTATTCAAAAAAACATGCATTCGAAGAGACAATGAAGTTTCAAATCACAATAAATGAGGAAAATGTACAAGGGGGCGGAAAAGTGCAATAATGACCGAAAAGTGTGTGCGTTTTGACATTTACGTTGCAATGAGGGTAGCCGTCGAATCTATATTTTTGACCTTTCAAATCCGAAACCAAACACGCCAACTAAGCTGTTGTTAGTGGGATGTTTGGGGGACAATTGTGGGAGCCGAGTTTCAAGGATTGCAGAGAAGGCCGTGTACATACTTGGAAGCTTATTGAATGAACATCCCTATTCGGCCCCACCTTGCATCTTTCGAAAGACGAAAGCCTTAATCGACCCCTGAGCCAGTTAAGCAGGGAGCTTAGCGAGAATTGATTTATAACAGAAAAAGCCGAGGAGCATTGACAGGGTGGATTAAAAGTAGGCCAAACTCTGAGGCCCAAGGGGCAAGTATAAATACAGGAAAAACAGCCACAAAAGAGGTATGTGAGAACTAGTAAACTTAACTTAAGAAAGAAGCAATCAAGAGAGTAGATATTGACTTAACCGTCGGAGTGCTAATTCCGGCACCCCCGACCGGAGTGTTCATTCTTTTTCAGGTTACTAGGTGAGGATCTCGAGCGTCCTGCTGGATCAGAAGAGTATTTCCAGAACCACGCCCCCACAATTCGCAATTTAACTCAGAAAGTATATTTATAATTTAGTGATTTTTTTATTGTTTTTAATGGTTTGATATATATATATATATTAATTTAAAAGTCAAGTCCCAAACAACTCCTAATACAAGAAAGGTCATGTTTTGTGAGGAATTATTCAAGTAAATTACAGTAAATTCTCTTAAATTATGATTCATTTGCATTTCGTCTCTTGAATTTTGAAATTTAACAAGTAACCATTTCAAAGAACTATCTTGTTACATTTCATATCTTTTGTTAAGATTATGTTTGGGATTTAAATAGAATTAGGTCATATGTAAAGTAAATGGCACACCTTGTTAAATATAGTAATTATATGTTCTATTTATCAAACATATTATATTATATTAATTACTATACTTAGGATTATCATACTTAAATTTTTCTCCTACTATATATAATGGTGTCTTGTATATATTGTTAAAACACTCAATACAATATTCACACACACTCTCTCTCTCTCTCTCTTAGATATCTTAACATAGTATCAGAGTTAGGTTAAGTATCTAGTAATTTCGCTTCACTGACGGGCGACAGTCTTGCCTTGGCCACCCACCGAACCTCAACTCAATCCACTGCCATATTTTCCTTTCAGTATTGTTTCATGGTGATCTCCTCATTTGTCTGCTGGTTTCTCTATATTCCTCTATCAGCAGCCGAAGTTCCACTCCATCTTCCAACTCCAGCCATTATCGCCGTCTCACACCGCTACCTACAAACCCATCACCGTCTCAATATTATACTACATATACATAAGTTTTATTCTCCACTTTCATCTTTTTATATATATAACATCGCAGAAGAATTTTCAAAAATATTTTGAAAGAGAGGGTTTCAAGGTCTCAAAATCTTTTGATCAAGATAGTTTTGGTCCAAAAAAGGGTATGAAGTTGGGATTTGACTCTCTCCTTGTCGAAGAAATCGACCCTTTTCACTGCACATCGTCATCACCGAGTAAACCATCAGTAGCGCCCACGTCTCAAGGGCGGTCAAAAATGGGGTGTCTACACGGCGTAAACTAAAACAATCGGAACAAGAATCGCAATAACGATCGGGCTAACAACCCCCGTAATGAAGAAGATGGTGCCAAGAGAAAATTGAAGGCATGGACCAGCATCACCATGGTTTTCAAAATACAAATTTATCACATCTTGAGCGAAATCCGTGATGAGGCGTACGTCCAATGGCCAGCCAAGTTGGGGAATGCTCAAAGAGGATTTAACTCGAGGTACCGCTACACTTATCATGAAGAAAAGGAGCACCGCACAGAGGATTGAATGCCTTTGAAACAACATTTACAGGAACTAGTTGCAGTAGGCTACTTAGATTAGATCATGGATGGCAGCGTAAGAGCGACGCTACAAGGGCAAGTCAAATCTAATGGCTTAGCCATCCTAGACTCCTCTCCTCAAGGAATCATCAATGTGATCTGTGGAATCATCGAGCTAGCACAGGTCTGTGAGCTCAAGGCAATGATTAAAAAGGTAGAACACATAAGAGAGGTGTTGTCCATCTAGCCAGCCATTAAGAAAAAGAGAACTGAAGTGAAAGACATTATGACTTTTTCAAGTAAAGACTTAGAGAGAATTCAGACCCCCCACAATGATGCTTTAGTCGTTACTTTGTGCATTAAAGACTTCGACATCATGAGGATTTTGATCGACCAAGGCAGCTCAGTTGAGATAATATATTATGACGTGTTTAAGCAACTGAAGTTGGAGGACAAAGACTTGGCTCCAACAATTTCTTCTTTAGTCGACTTTAATTCACAACTGAAATGGCTGTTGGGCAAAATCATCCTATCAGTCAGAGCCAGCTTGGTCACCAAGCAAGCCAAGTTTTGGTATTGAAGGTGCCTTCTACTTACAACCTCATCCTTGGGCCAAGATGGTTGCATGCCATGCAAGTAGTGGCATCAACGTACCATCAAGTGATACATTTCCCTTCAGCGATCGGAATGATAGAAGAAGTCTGAGGGGACCAAGTCATGTCAAAGTAATGTTTCGTGGCGGTAAACAACAGTCGAACTGCTAAAGGCTTCGTCCAGATGATCGAGGGACTAGAGGATAAAAAGGTCTTGGGCGACGTTGGTAAGAAAGCCAAAGAAAAAGTCATGGAAGACTTGGTGGAGGTCCACATTGATGAAAATGATCCGAGCAAATTCTTTCTGTTAGGATACTCCTTGTCTAGCCAAGAGCAGGTGGAAATTGTGAACTTTTTGATCTCTCACATGGAAGTGTTTGCTTGGACGCCTTACGATATGCCTAGCTTCGATCCAAGCTTCATTTTCCATCAACTCAACATATTCCTAAACGTTCGGCTAGTCATTCAAAGAACTCGACGATCGGCTCTTCATCACGTCAAGGTGGTCTCAGATGAGGTTAAAAACTTGTTGGAAGCGGGTGCAATTCAACAGATACACTATTAGGTGGATTCCAAACATGGTGGTGATGTCGAAAAAGAATGGAAAGTGGCGAGTTTGTGTCGACTACAAGATGGTTAACAAAGCTTGCCCTAAAGATAGCTTTCCACTTCCTAAAATCGATCAGTTGGTGTATTTAAAAGTTGGGCATAAGAGGTTCAGCTTCCTGGATACATACCTTAGCTACCACCAAATAGCCATGTACGAGCCAGACCAAGAGTCATTTCATTTACAACCCCAAGCCAGTTGTACTGCTATAAGGTCATGCCTTCTGGCTTGAAGAATGAAAGGGCAACCTTTCAAAGAATGATCACCAAGATGTTCTTCCATTTGCTCAGTCAAACAATGGAGGCTTATATTGACGACATAGTAGTCAAAAGCAAATTGAAGCTGACCACCTGAATGACCTGGCCGAGATGTTTGAGATCTGTAAGCGCCACAAACTACGTTTAAACGCATCTAAGTGTGAATTTGGTGTAGGGTCAGGGAATTTTTTAGGTTTCTTGGTGACAAACCGAGGTATAGAAGCAGACCTCGCCCAGATAAAAGCAATACAAGAGCTAGAATGGCTGAATTCTACAAAGGACGCACAACATCTTGTCGCGATGGCAGTCGCGCTTAACAAATTTATTAGTTGGTCATCAGATCGTTGCAGACCTTTTTTCCATTCTTTAAAATCTAGTTCTTTTGGGATGGAGAATGCGACCGGGCTCTAGCAAAACTGAAGGCATATTTATCTTTTTCTTTACTCTTGGCGATACCAAAGGCCGGTGAAGAGATTTTTCATTACCTGGTTGTTTCTTAGCACGCGGTCAATGTAGTACTTGTCTGGGCTAAAGGTATCTAGCATCTGTCCATTTTTTATATGAGCAAAACTTTGATCCTCACTGAAACGAGGTACCTACCGCTATAAAAACTTGCACTAGCACTTATGATGGCGTCCAAAAAGTTAACACACTATTTTCATGCACATACAATAGTCAACTAACAAAATTTCCACTAAAAGTGCTATTTGAAAAGGCAGACTTTTCGGACCATATCTTGAAATGGGTGGTCAAACTAGGATAACATGACATCAAGTTCCGGCCTAGGACTGCGATTAAGGAGCAAGCCTTAGTAGACTTCGTGGCCGAGTTCACACCTAGCACCCATCCCGTTTGCCTAGTTAATCTTATAATGTCAGCTGCACAAAGGGAAGTAGGCGTTGCGGAAGTTGCACAGCCTACTGAAGCTGTACAAGTTCAGCCCCCCAATCAGCCACACAAATGGGGTAGGTGTCGCGAAAATTGCAATGCCTACCGCTGCCCTACGAGTTGCAAATCAGCCACAATTAGAAAGCTCTTGCAATGCGCCAGCGGGTTTGGAAATTATAGTTTAGACTACCGAACTTGATGATGTGTCGCTAGGGGGGAAGGTGTCATGCAAGCTGTAGAGTCAGATAATCGTATGCCTAAAAAGAAAATGGTAGGGCAACTGAGGAAAGAGATGGTCGCACAACCAATAGCATCGAACAAAGAAGCCATTGAAATCCCAGATCTCAAGAAATCTCAAGGCCCTTCAAAATGCTGGAAATTATTCATTGGAGAAATGTGGAAACTTTTTGTAGATAGAGCTTCAAATAGGCATCATGCCGGGCTAGACGTCGTTTTGATTTTACTAGAAGGATTGACCATGGAACATGCAATCACATTTGGTTTCCCAGCATCAAACAACAAAGCTGAGTATGAAGCACTATTAGTCGAGCTAAAAAGTTCCCTCTGAATAAAGACAACCAAGCTAATGGTTTACATTGACTCCAAACTTGTTGTCAATCAAGTATCTGGGGAGTATGAAGTAAAGGACGACATAATGGCTACATATCAGATACTGGTAAGAGAAGGAATAAAGAAGTTTGAAGTGATAAGGGCAGAACAGATTGGCCGTGAAGGAAATAGCAAAGTAGACAAGCCAGTTAGGATAGCATCCATGGCAAACAAGTCAATGCCCAACCCTCTATTGATGGAATTTTTGCCAAGGCCCAGCATTGAAAGCCTAAAGAAACTGAGGTACTTTACACCGACCAAGGACCATCTTGGATGGATCCCATCATAGTATTTTTGAGAGATTGAATTCTACCTACTGAAAAGAAGGTGGCTAACAAGATTAGGGTAAAGTCAGAGCGATTTTGGCTCTCTCCATCTGGGGTATTGTATAAAAAGTCTTTCATAGGGCCATATTTGAAGTGTGTCCATCCTAGCAAGGTTAAAGCGTTTTTGTTTGAAATTCATGAAGGCATGTGGAGAAGCCATATAGAGGGAAGATCATTGGCTTACTATGCTATTTCGTAAGGTTATTGCTGGCCACGCATGTAGGCTGACGTGTAGAAGTATGTCAAAAACTGTGAGAAATCGCATAAGTTGGTACACCAAATTTATCAACCAGTCAAAGAGTTGCTTCATTTGACAAGCCCTTGGTTCTTTGCCTTCTAGGTGTTAGACATTGTTAAACCACTGCCAACCGCACTGGGCTACCACAAGTTCTTCATCGCAATGATGGATTACTTCATGAAATAGGTGGAAACTGAACCCTTGGCATCTATCAAGGAAAAAGACGTGAAGAAATTCATTTGGCAAAATGTGATAACTCGGTTCGGGGTGCCAGAGGCTTTAATATCTGATGATGAAATGCAATTTGATGGGAAGCTCTTCAAGGGATTTATTGAAGAGTTGAAAATAGAATTCTATAATTTCATATTGGCCTAACCCTAGTTAAAAAGGCAAGTCGAAGCTTCAAATAAGATGATTCTAGATGGGCTGAAGAAGAGGTTAGAGAAAGCCAAAGGGAGATAGACCAAGGATCTCCCTATTGTTCTCTGGGTATGCCGAACTACTCTAAGGCGGTCCACTAGGAAAATGCCTTTTCCTTTGGCTTATGGCATGAAGGCAGTCATATATATATATATAATATTATCACTCCCATTTTGAGATTTATAAGATTATATCTGTTGTTGAAAATTTATCCGTTGAATAGAGATATCTGTTTTGGGTTATCAGTGAAGGATAGCTTTGATTGTTATAGAAATTACATGAGGATTAGATTAATTGAAACTAATTATTCATACATCTTGCATTGAGCATTGTTTCATACTTAAACATTAAAAATATATTGCTTTGAGAAAATGAGATGTATACGTTGGTAAATCTGATTAGGGGATGTGGTTGTGGTTTGTATTGTTAGCCTGTGTGTTCTTAGTGAAAGTCCAGAAACCCGCGCGATTAGGTGCCGATCCTTCCGGTTAGTACCGGTAAAATGGTTTTGATAGTGCTTGCATAGCCTACTAACAGACACGTACCTAAAGATTCCTAGTGTTTTATATCCACTAACCTATTTTCTAATATTAAAAGAATTGTTTTATGAATTGATATAAATATAACTGAGACAAGACATTGTTTTGAAAGAGAAAGTATAATGTTTGGCAAATGGCATTCATATACCTATATTGAAAATCTTAAGTGATTCGTGATTAGATCAAGATTAAAATATTCCAAATCCCAATTATTTAAAACACGCAATCTAAATCATCAAGCACTTATGAAAGTAATTTAGATTGTTGTTTTTCTGAATAAACAATAAATCGACACAAACAATTTTTACGTGAAAAAAACCACAATTGAAGAACCTTCAATTGTAATAAAAAATCACGGGCGAAACACCACTAATCAATCCATTACTAAAGAAAGAAAGATTATAAAGATAACACACAAATTACCCAACTCAGTCAATTTGTCTTCAAACCTTCTATGACTCTTTCACTACGCCTTCGTCTCGGAACTGATTGATCTGAAGTTGAATCCACAACTTCGTTTGTCGAATAAACGACTACGTACAGAATCAAACTCCTTTGACACTCCACATTTGAATCTTCGGAATCCACCGAAGAGAACTCTCTTGAATTTAAAGTAACAAACTCCTTGATGTATGTATCTTAGATCATGAGTGAAGAACTCTCTCAAAACGTCAAGGAAAACTCACAAGACTTTCAGAAGAAAACCTTAAACAAAACCCTAAGACTCTTTTATCAGATCTAGGAAAAGTAATCTTAAAGTTGACCTAACATGCGAATATATAGAATCTGAGATCGCATGGTCCACTCGAGCGTGGGATTTCCCGCTCTAGCGGAGACTGCATATTCCGTGATTCATATAAGGTCCATGCTCAAGCGGAAGTTTCCATGCTCGAGCGTCGAATCACACCATCCAGTATATTTGCAGGCTTGACAGAGATGCTGTGAGTGAGCAAACCCCGCTCGAGCATCACTTTCCCCGCTCGAGCGGGAAGACCAAAATTGGAAAAAATTGGAAAAATGAAGCAAGTTACAACCTTGGTTTTGATCCATGGAATTTGACAACAAAGGGTCCTAACAATCTCCCTTTTTGTCAAATCCCGGACAAAACCAGTCTAAAACAATTTTCCTAACAAAATCACTAAACCAATTTTCCTATCAAAAACACAAAAACAAGACTAACAACACCAACAACTATGAGCCAACATTAACATCCATGAAAATCTGAAATCCAAGCTTTTGAACAATCACCCTGAAAGAGAAACAACCACACAATACCAACCAAAATCTGTGGAACTGTATTAAAGACCAAAATATAAATCCATCCATTAAGAAGAAAAACAGCTATCCAAAAAATATATCCAACATATCTAACTATACCAAACAGCTATCTAACTGTACCAAAGGGAGGATATGAACCAAAGTAAAACTACTGTACCATCAATGTAAACCAAAAACAACTGTACCAACTGGAAAATGTGGAAACAATTGTACCAAACAAAATCGGGAGACCAACTGTGTAAACCAAAAACAACTGTACTAACTGGAAAATGTGGAAACAACTGTACCAAACAAAATCGGGAGACAAACTGAATACCACTCCCCCTTTTGTCCGGGAGAAACAGACCAGAACAACAATGATCATGGAGTAGGGGACTGGGACTGCATCTGAAGAAAAGACAAAATCTGAGCCAGCTGAGCAGAAGACTGAGCCACGGACTCCTCGATACGCTAGGAAGAAGCCTCCAAGGCACTGAACCGGGTATCAACTGTGGTCTCAAGATCTGTGAGCCTGGCCTCAAAGATATCCATCCTCCCCTCGAGGTGGTCAAACCGGGAAGCAACAGATCTTTCAAAGGACTGAAGCTGACCACAAACCGTATGAACTGGAGGAGGTTGCTCCCTCTCACCAATATCTCCGCCAGCAGCAGCAGCATCATACTTAGCCTCTTCGGCCATGGCTGCAGCATCACTAGTACCTGCACCTGATTGACCAGAACCAGAAGAAACCCCCCGAATGTGACACTGACTTTGGGAGATAGTCTTTTTGGTGAAAGGTCGGGAAGGGGAAGCAAACTCATCCTCATCGAAAGCAGGGACCTCAAGCTTGGCGAGAAGCCGGTTTATGAGGCAACCATAGGGTAAACCAAGATTATTGCGCTCAAAAGCAGCAACCATCTTTTGAATAATCAATGTCGCAAGATCGATGAAACGATTTTGAACAAGGAACTGAAGGACAAACCCTTGGTCTTGGTTTATTTCGGAGCTATGGGTGGTAACAATGATATTGGCACAGACAATAAGGTTGAGCAATCTAAATTGTGGGAGAAGCTCATTTTGTTTAATCAATGAACCAGAGGGCCAAGAATGGGGGAAACCACAAAGGGTGTGAGCAACCTCATCAAGTGGGGCGTACTGGAAAAGGATAGAAGATGGGAAATCTTTCAGTAATCCCTAACACCTCTCGAATAAGGTCGGTGGTAACAGTAATGGGTATAGACCGGACCCAAGTCTTGAAGGAGGGCCCAATATTGTCAAGATTATCCATGTTGCAATAGAATTCTCGCACCCAAGATAGGTTTTGAGAACCAGAAAATAAAAGAACATTATCCCCACCCAAGGGATCAAACAGTGAACGGATAGGGATGGACTCAAATGTGGAGGGTTGAACATTACGTTCAAGATGAATGGAGCGGGCTGGGTAAGACTTGCGGTACAGCTTGGCTTTCTCAGCCGAGGAAAAGCACTCAGTGTTATATGGAGGGCAAGAGACAGTAGACTTTCGTCTTTTGAAGGTGGACATGACTTAAACCAAGGCATAGAGACAAAACAAAAAACAAACCAAACAACCCCCAACCCAAGACCAAAAAAAATTGAGACAACACAAAACATTAGTATCACAAGTTGATATAATAACATGAGGCAAGGAAATAAATCTGTGATGCAAAAATGTAGGCTCAAGAGAACCAGATACTGCAAATTTGAAGCATGGTACAAGGCAGCCAACATGAAAATATAATGACAAACTGTGCTATCAAATCCAACAGGGGTAGAGACTCAATGAGCAATGTAAAGAAAAAAATAACAAAACCATAGAGCAATATATGTACCAAACAGAATCCCAGTGGAAACCAAAGAACAACTAGCAAAATGCCCAAATCACTAACCCTAGATGGAAGAGAAAGAAACTAAAATCAACAACAATAAACCTAAACATGAGGAACAAAAACAAACGAGACCCATCTATATACTGTAACCCAAACGCAAGCAAAACAAACATGAAGAAATCAAAGGGACCGAAATACGACTTAAGAACAGAGGAGAAAGAGATGAGAGACATACCTGAGGTGAGCACACACACTGAGAGCACAAAGAAGTCACCAAGGAGGCACAATGGACTGGAATCCCAAAGGATGCCCTAGGAGAGAGAGACCAAAGTGCAGAAAATGGACTGAAGAGTCGAATGAGGGAGATTTATACAAAACCAGTCCGCTCGAGCGTGGGTTTTAACGCTCGAGCGTGAGCCATAACACACATGGCTGCGCTCGAGTAAGGAATTGGATGCTCGAGCGCCAAAAACAACCTCACAGAATTGATCAACTCTGCAAAAAATACTAAAAGGATGAAATCCACGCTCGAGCGTGAGAGTTTCCGCTTGAGCAAGAACAAAAAAAATCCAAAACCCAAAACAAAAAAAAAAAACAACTAAGATGACCTGTATTCAGCAGAGAGTTCAAGTGGACTTACTATATCGCTAGGATACAAGAATCCATCAATCATGAGTCCTGAAAACTTGTAGGAAAAAGTTTGTTACACCAGATCATGAATAGAACAGATAGACGTTAATCAATGTCATAAGCAACATACGAATGCATAACTCAAAAACACGCATGAGAGCTCACAAATAGAATGTGTGTGTGTGCAATCCTTGAGAGCCATAGAGCTAGAGTTAATCCTCGTAGTGATTGGATGGCTGGACCTCCGACAAGAGTAACGGACCATCACAGAGAAAAGTCAAACTACTAGGAATCACGGGGTATTTGTTGAGTAAACGCGGAGGCTCCCCCTCAATTAATGATTCCTTTTTTTTTTTTTATGTTTTTGAACTTTTCTTTCTTGTGGGCACTCACTGGTGGCATGCACGCTCAAGAGTTTGGAGACCAAACCAGAGAAGGATGGAATAAAAAAAGATGGCCTGGTTAGTGCCTCTGAGGTAGCCTTTTCCTAATGCCTGGATTTCAATGAACTAAGGAAGAAACCATGGAAGTGAAAAAAGATGGTAGATGGTTAAGAGTCTCAACATCACCCATGACATACTAGTATAGGTCAACTCATCTGAAAACGTACTAGAAACACTGTTAGTGGTCCATAGAGAACTTTGATCACTTGTGCGGAAACCCCTGCAACAGTTTATCTCAAGAATGTGTACAGAATGAGATCATGATGTAAATGAGTATGGGCATTCAGAATGTGCTATGAACAAGGACGAATAAGATCTGTAAGCAACATGAGCAGTGTTCAAATTAAATTTTAGATGCAAAGATATCAGGACTCAATGACAATGAGATTATCACATCCAAGTATACAATAAGCCAATCACTCACACTCACTATAAAAAACAGGAAACAACCTAGTTACTGAGCATTACACCCAAGGTCTTTCTAAGATACTCAAATCGAAGAAGATCAAGGGGTTTTGTAAAAATATCAACTTTTTGATGCTCAGTGGGTACATGTTCCAAAACAACAAGGCCTTCTTCCACTGACTCTCGAATAAAATGATGACGAATGTCAATGTGTTTGGTGCGAGAGTGTTGGACAAGATTTTTTGAAATGTTTATGGCACTTGTGTTATCACAGAAAAGAGTGAGAGTGTCTTGTTCGATCCCATAATCTTGAAGCATTTGCTTTATCCACAACATTTTTGTACAACAACTCCCTGCAGCAATGTACTCAGCTTCAGCAGTCGAAAGGGAGATATCATTTTGCTTTTTACTATGCCAGGAAACCAGATTATTCCCAAGGAAAAAACACCCCCCGGATGTACTTTTCCTATCATCAGCACACCCTGCCCAGTCGGCATCAGAAAAACCAGTAATTTCAGCTGTAGTATCAGTAGAAAACCAAACCCCATACCCCAATGTCCCATTAACATATTTAATGATGCGTTTAACAGTAAGTAGATGAGACTCTTTAGGACTGGCTTGGTAACGGGCACAAACACCTACACTGAAAGCAATATCAGGTCGACTGGCTGTGAGGTAAAGAAGACTCCCTATCATACTCCTGTAAAGGGTAGGATCAACATCAGTACCAGAAAAATCTTTAGAAAGGTGAAGACTGGTGCTCATGGGAGTGCGTGCATGTTTGGCAGACTCAAGACCAAACTTTGACACAAGATTTTTGGCATACTTAGACTGAGAAACAAACATACCTGAAGGTGACTGTTTAATTTGAAGACCCAAAAAATAAGACAATTCTTCCATTATACTTATCTCAAACTCATGTGTCATGCAATCCGAAAAATATTTCACAAGATGATCAGCAGTGGATCCAAACACAATATCATCAACATAAATCTGAGCAACAAGAATATGAGACTTAGTATGTTTTACAAATAAGGTCTTATCCACACTACCCCTTTGGAAATCATTATCAAGAAGAAAGGTAGTAAGTCTATTATACCAAGCCCGAGGAGCTTGTTTCAACCCATACAAAGCTTTGTCTAACTTGTAGACATGATTCGGACATTTAGGGTCCTCCAACCCTTTTGGTTGCTTAACATATGCCTCTTCTTTCAAGTACCCATTCAGAAAGGCACTTTTCACATCCATTTGAAACAATTTGAAACCAAGAAAACATGCAACACCAAGTAAAATACGAATAGATTCGAGATGTGCAATTAGGGCAAACGTCTCATCATAGTCAACACCCTTTACTTGTGTATAGACTTGAGCAACCAACCTAGCTCTATTCTTAACCACAGTACCATTCTCATCAGATTTATTTTTAAATATCCACTTGGTACCTATCACATTTATGTCTCCAGGTCTGGGAACTAGAGTCCAAACTTTGTTACGTTCAAATTGACCTAATTCTTCATGCATAACATTAACCCAACTATCATCTAGCAAGGCCTCTTTAAAGTTCTTAGGTTCAATTAATGAAACATAACACATATGTGATACCTCATCCCGAATCTGTTTTCAGGTTTTCATTCGATTCGATACACTTCCAATCACCTGTTGAGCTGGATGATTCAGTTTCACCCTTGCTGATGGTTTGAACTCAGGACTTGCAGTGACGGAAGCATCAGGAGTGATGTCCCTTTGAGCACTTTTTGGACTTGAACTTACCTGTGAGGATGGCGCTGTAACAACCTCTTGTGATTGGACCTCAGCTTCTCTTTGAATTTGTGGTTCAGTATCCAAGATTGGAGACTCACCATTGACATCCTCACTTGTTGCTAGAATAAGGGAACCTGTATCATCTATAACCACATTGATAGATTCCATTAAAGAAGAAGTTCTCAGGTTATAGACTCGAAAAGCCCTACTAGTGGTTGAATACCCTAGAAAAATACCTTCATCACTTCGGGAGTCAAATTTGCCCAAAGGCTCTCTATCTTTGAAAATGTAACACTTACTCCCAAAAGTTTTGAAGTATTTTACATTAGGTTTCAATCCCTTCCACAATTCGTATGGAGTTTGTAAAGTGTCGGGCCTTAAATACACGCGATTTATGACATAAACAACAGTATTTAGGGCTTCAGCCCAAAACTTTGTAGGAAGTTTCTTACTAAGGAGCATGACCCTAGCCATTTCTTGAACAACTCTGTTCTTCCTCTCAACCACTCCATTTTGTTGTGGAGTAATAGGTGCAGAAAATTCTTTCTTAATTTCATGCATATCACAAAAATCTGAAAACGAACTATTTTCAAACTCACGACCATGATCAGTTCGGATTCTTATGATACGTCCAATGGAAACACCCTGTTCATTTTGGATTTTAAAGACTAAGGCCTGGAAAGCATCAAATGTATCAGATTTTTCTCTTAAAAAATTTACCTACGAAAATCGAGTAAAATCATCAACAGTTAAAAAAATGTATCTTTTACCTCCGATACTTTCAGTGCAAGTGGGTCCCATTAAGTCCATGTGAACCAATTTAAGAGGACGCTTGGTTGTAAAGTTGTTCACCTTTTTGTGAGGGGTACGGGTCTGCTTTCCAAGTTGACATGGTCTACACACATGGTTCAGATTCTTACCCAGTTTAGGTACTCCTCTCACAAGCTCTTTGTTGGCTATCTTAGTTAGGTCTTTGAAATTCATGTGACCTAATCTTTGATGCCACAAATCAATGTTACTCATGATGGCAGAGTGACAAGTGAGATCATTAGTAGTAACAATCCCATAGCAGTTATTAGATGTACGAATCCCATGCAAGACAGTGTTTCCCTTTTTATCCAAAATTTCATATTTATTTTTTGAAAATAATACTTCATGATGGGAATCACACATTTGACTAATGCTCAAAAGATTTGCTTTAAGACCATCAACAAGTAAGGCATTTTCAAGCTTGGGAAGACTAGCAACACTTATAGAGCCCTTACCAATGGCTCTAGAAGTGCCGCCATCTTCAAAGGTAACAATTCCTCCTTCATATTTTTCAAGGGAGGTATAGTAGGATTTGTTACCGGACATGTGACGAGAGCACACACTATCAAGATACCACATGTGTGAGTCATGTGCTTTTAGAGCAGTGTGAACAACTAAACAAGTCAAGTCATCTTTTCTCACCCAAATCTTTTTGGTCTTAACAAAATCAGGTCTAGTGGTCTTGGTAAATGTCTTGGCGTTGTGAACACCCTCATGAAACTTGGTATTCCGCCTAGACATGTAAGGTTGTCTCCTAACCCAAAAAGTATTCTAATTTCTACCCTTTTGAGACACCTTACCAAACAATTCAAAGCAATAAGGACGAATGTGGCCTTACCTACCATAGTGATGACAAATAAAAACAGGTTTTACCTCCCTTTTGACGATCTTACCCCATTTAGGTAGATGAAGAGAGGGATCAGCCTAGTCTACCTTCAGCTTTCCCTTTGCTTGAGTCTTCAGATCATGTGAAGTAGAGGCCTGTCCTGTGTGAGCTGTTGCACCATAGCCTAGCCCACTTTTGTCACAACCCATTTGTTGAGACCCGAGGATGTCTTCTAAAGATTTGGAACCTTTGTTCCACATGGCAATAGTGGCTCTATCAATACGAAGTTCTTTATCTTTCTGACAGACTATCTCTTCCAATGTAGCTTGTGACATCTCAAGGCTTTCAAGCTTCTCTTCATATGTGGAATACACCTTCAGCAGTTCATGCCTTTCAGTTTCACAAGATAGACGTTTTCCACATAAGTCTTGCCTGTCACTTGAGATCTTGAGGATATTCTGCTTTGCTGCTACAAGTTCTCCTTTCAGCTTGACATTCTCACTTTCACATGCTTTGAGCTTGAGAGTGAGTTTGTCATTGATTTTATATAGATTCAGAGATTCATCATAAAGCTTTTCGTAAGTTTGTTGTAGATCATCACCAGTGATCTCATCATTGTCTTCAGATGCAGATGTTTCATCATCATCTTTTTGCTCCTCATTCTTCTTGACCTCATCCAGTGGGGCAACTAAGGTAGAAAAGTTACTGGATGGTGATGAAGGTGAATTTCCTCTTTCATGGAATTGACTCAAAATTTCCTATGCCTCTTTAGCCTTTGTGCAATGAACAACCCGTTGCTGTTCTTCAGTAGAAATTGCTCCATGAATAGTGATCAGGGCTCTCTGATTGCTCGGATTGTCAGCACTTTCTGTATCTTCTTCAATGGCTTGCCAGCCTTCTGGGTCAAAAGCTCTCAGAAACGCCCTCATTCTGATCTTCCAATATAGGTAGTTACTCCTATCAAAGGTGGGAGCATGATGCAGGTTCTGACCACGAGCTAATTCTGCTGGCTTTGGAAGAGGTTGAGTAAAAGTGGACCAAAATGCCATGAAAGCACTATCCCCGTCTTCACCAGATTCAGGTTCTTCGGGTTCTTGCTCCGACCCGCTTTCATCATCCCAGGTCACAGTGTAGACTTTCTTTCAATTTTTTTTCGAAGGGCATTCAAGGGCAATATGACCATACCTTTGACATGCATAGCACTTGACCCCTTGCCCCTTTACAATATTCTTTTCAGTTTTTGGAGTAAGTTTTGGTGGAAAAGTTTTGGGTTTTTCATTACTCTTGTCTTTTGAAATAGGGTCTCTTAAATTAGGCATCTTTTTCTTCAAATTTTTTTTAAACGGTTTAGTAAACATAGCCGTCATCTCAGACTCTAAATCAAATTCAGTCTCCGGAGTTTTTGCAGTCTCATGAGCACTAGTGAAAGCCACACTATTTTTTTGTTTTTTCTTTGAAAGCTGGTGGGCTTCATAAGTCTGCAAGTTTCCAACCAACTGATCAAGCTTGAGGGTATCAACATTCTGAGCCTCCTCAATGGCTGTCACTTTTGATTGGAACCTCTCGGGTAATGACCTCAAAATTTTTCCAACAACTTTAGCTTCTGGGATTTTTTCACCGAGTGTGAAACAGGAATTCACAATATCGCTGAGTTTTGCATAGAAATCATCAAACGTCTCATCATCGCGCATAAAAAGGGTTTCAAAAGCGGAGGTGAGACGTCGAAGTTTTGACCTTTTGACAGAAGTAGTACCTTCGTGAATCGTTTCCAAAATGTCCCAAGCCTCTTTTGCTACCTTACATGTGCAGATACGACGAAACTCTTTAGGTGTGACGGAGCAAAACAGGGAATTGAGAGCCTTACTGTTCCAACTCGAGTTTTGATAATCAGTTGTGTCCCATTTATCAAGGCGTTTAGGAATATTAACACCATCAATGGTGACAGTAGGTTCACTCCACCCATAGATCACGCTGTGCCAAACTTTCTCATCGATGGATTTTAAAAATGCTTTCATACTAGCTTTCCAATAGGAATAGTTTGTACCATCGACTAAAGGAGGTCTATGGGTCGATTTACCTTCACGAATAGAATCCATATCACTAGTCACACAAAATCACACTCCTATATTTTTAAAAAAAACAAAGAGTGACCTGCTCTGATACCAATTGAAAATCCTAAGTGATTCGTGATTAGATCAAGATTAAAATATTCCAAATCCCAATTATTCAAAACATGCAATGTAAATCATCAAGCACATACGAAAGTGATTTAGATTGTTGTTTTTCTGAATAAACAATAAATCGACACAAACGATTTTTACGTGGAAAAAACCACGAACCTTCAATTGTAATAAAAAACCACGGGTGAAACACCACTAATCAATCCACTACTGAAGAAAGAAAGATTATAAAGATAACACACAAATTACCCAACTCAGTCAATTTGTCTTCAAACCTTCTGTGACTCTTTCACCACGCCTTCGTCTCGGAACTGATTGATCTGAAGTTGAATCCACAACTTCGTTTGTCGAATAAATGACTACGTACAGAATCAAACTCCTTTGAAACTCCACGTTTGAATCTTCGAAATCCACCGAAGAGAACTGTCTTGAATTTAAAGTAACAAACTCCTTGATGTATATATCTTAGATCATGAGTGAAGAACTCTCTCAAAACATCAAGAAAAACTCACAAGACTTTTAAAAGAAAACCTTAAACAAAACCTTAAGACTCTTTTATCAGATCTAGGAAAAGTAATCCTAAAGTTGACCCAACATGCGAATATATAGAATCTGAGATCGCATGGTCCGCTCGAGCGTGGGATTTCCAGCTCGAGCGAAGACTGCATATTTCGTGATTCATATAAGGTCCACGCTCGAGCGGAAGTTTCCACGCTCGAACGTCGAATCACACCATCTAGTATATTTGTAGGCTTGACAGAGATGCTGTGAGTGAGCAAACCCCGCTCGAGCGTCACTTTCCCCGCTCGAGCGGGAAGACCAAAATTGGAAAAAATTGGAAAAATGAAACAAGTTACAACCTTGGTTTTGATCCATGGAATTTGACAACAAAGGGTCCTAACATATATGACTTTGTTAAGCTTCATACATTGTGTTCAAAAATCTCTACTGGGATTTAGTTCACCCTACATGGAAAATAACTTTCAAGTGCTGATGATATGCCTCCACTAAGGACGTAGCTTGGAAGGACTTGGAGCCGTGAGTTTCTTTTTGTTTCTTTTGTGTAATTATTTTGTACAAGCCTTGGGCTTTCTATGTTTTGAGTGTATCTCACTTTTGTTGTACCCAAGCATTAACTTAGAAAGATGTAGCCACTAGGGTATAAACTTATATGTACTTCCTTTTGTTCCAATTCATTTAAACTAGGGCTGAGCAAGAAATCCGTAAAATCCATAATCCGATCCAGTCCAGTCCAATCCGATAGGTTTGGATTGGTTTTTTGAATCCGTGATTCGGTTCCGGATTGAAGAATTAAAAATCCGTAGTCCACGGATTGATTCCGGATTGAACCCCACGGTTCCGGATTGGAACCGATCCGGACCGTATACAAATAATTTATATTTTTATTATACATCCTCCCCTATAGTATATTCTCTTATTCTATATAAAATCTAAACTCAAACCTAAACCTCGTATAATATCTTCTTTTATTACTTTTGTTTTTTAGTTTTTAGTTTTAATTTGTAATGGTGTAAATACTTATGGTGAAATCAGTTTTTTTATGATTGTTTAAATTCTAGAACACTATGTCGCTATTATAGAAAAACATGTTGCTATTGTAGAACTAATATAGCGCTATGTTTATATTTTTATAAAATTAAAATGTTATATATATATATATATATTTATTTAATTATGTGAATCCGTGGTCCTAAACCGATCCAATCCGTATTGAAATGGATTGGTTCGGATTGGTTCCAAGATTTAAACGGATCGGATTGGTTCTGATTTTTCAGGAACCGTAGATAATGAATTGGTCCTGGTTTTATCCCAATCCGGTCCAATCCGGACCATGCTCACCCCTAATTTAAACATGTCATGTGCTATAGATTCAAGATCTATGATTTATGAATGTATATATGCATGTGTCATCTTTTGTACGATAACACAATATTGATGAAGGGTTAATTTTATATAAATTGCTGATTTTTCATTGAATATCATGTCGTTTGTTGTTATTATTTTGGGGCATTACAACTTCGTATCAGAGTTATCAGGTTTGAATACTTTGGGATCATAGGACGTGATTTTTACCACAATAGGTTTCTCGCTAGATGATATTAGAAATTGTTAATCCTATGGTTTGATTTTGATGATGGCTAAAATATTATGACATAAATTGTGATTTTTTAATATACATTTTTTACAATCATTTGACACAAAACAATTCAAATCATTTTCACATATTTTCTTATTCAATTTCATCCTTTGATTGATTTGAAGTGTTTCTTGGCAAGAATGATGCAAGTCCAAAAGGCTAATGAATTCAAATGGAAGAAAAATAGAAGGAAAGATGATCCCACCTAGAATCTCTTTGCAATGGTTAGTTTTTCTATGGCTATAAAAGAAGCTTTGTAGAGAAAAGAAAAGACAAAGAAGTGGTGAAAAATTGTACATGATATTCAAGAATTCTTAAAATATTGCGTAGTGCATTTTCATTGAGCTATATAATTTCTTTGAAAGAAATTTGTTGAGTGTTTGAGCTTTTATTGTAAAAGGGTTTCCAATCCCTTATCATTTTTTCTTGTAAAAGAGAATTATATTTTTGTGAGTAATTTTTTTAGATAAAATCACTTAGGTTAGGTGTGACTAGCACCTGATTCACAACTAGTTGGTTGGAGTGATCGAGGTTGATTAATTATTAAGGTTCACTAGCACCTGTAAAGTTAGGAGTGTAATTTCTATTTGATGAATGCTGAAGAAATCTCAGAGAGGATCTTGAGGAGTGGACATAGGCTTGGTTTGACCTGTACCACTATAAATTCTGTATTTACTCTCTCTTCTCTTCCTTTGCTTAATTTATTTTTATTAGTCTTATTTAAATTGTTTCATATTTATTTCTCATTTGGATTACATTTTAATTTATTACTCATTTTTATTGTTTCATATTGTTAATTGTTTATTATTTGGATTAATTTTTTAATTTAACAATTTATGTAGAAACCCAATTCACTCCCTTCTTAGATTGCTTTCTAGGTAACAATTGGCTTCAAGGCAAGGGCTCTAGTATTTTTTTAACAGTCTTAGAATTGATCAATGACAACCATTATGGGAGCACAAATTATTGATGGTCACTCACCTTCCAAGCCTCCATATTTTTCTAAAATTAACTATAGTTATTGAAAAAAATATAATGATGATGATATATATTCAAGGTACATACCATACGGTATGGAAAATTATTAAAAATGGTCCAAATATTCCTTTCAAAATTGTAGATACAAAGAAAATCCCTAAAACAGAAGATGAATGGAATGAAAATGATATTAAAAGTATTCAAGCAAATGCTAAAGCCAAACATATAATATATTGTCCACTTGATCCTAATGAATTTAATAGAATTTTTGCATGTGACACTGCTAAAGAAATTTGGGGTAAATTAGAAGCCACACATGAAAGCACAAATCAAGTTAAGGAGTCATGTATTAATATGCTTGTTCATAATTATGAATTATTCAAAATAAAATCTGATGATTTTTTTTTTCTAAATGTTTACCAAATTTACTAATATTACAAATTCTTTGAAAAATCTTAGTAAAGTATATATTAACAGTGAAATGGTAAGAAAAATTCTCAGGTGCTTACCAAAGAATTGAAAACCGAAAGTGATGGTAATCCAAGAAGCCAATGATCTTAACACATTTGGTTTAGATGAGCTTCTGAGGTCATTAATGACCCAGGAGATTTTGATGAAGACCGACGATGATGAAAATGACAAGAAGAAGAAAGGAATCGCATTTAAAATATTAACTCAAAAAAAAGATGAAGACGACAACAACTCAAGTGATGAGGATGGTGACATTGCCATGGCCACTAAAAAGTTCAAAAATTTAATGAAAAATGATAAACAATTTAAAAAAAGATTTCACAAAAAATCATTCAATAAAGATGAAGAAAAGAAAGATAAAATATTCTGTTATGAGTGTAAGAAATCGGGTCACATTAAATATGATTGTCCCAACGTAAAGAAGATGAAAGAAAAGAAGAATTGCAAAAGAGCTATGACAACATGGGGAGAAAGTGACTACAGTAGCTAAGATAGCGAATCAAGCGACTTGGAAGTGGCAAATCTTTGCTTCATGGGGATTGAAGATGGTGAGGTAATCGAAAACTCTATTTCCCATGAAGAATTGCTAGATATTGTTGAGGAACTTCATGAAGATTTTCAAAAGATAATTTCAAAAAATTCTACTATTAAAAAATCAAATACTTTGCTTGTCAATGAATATGAAAGTTTGAAAAAGGAAAATGATTCTTTGAAAAATTCTTCAAATGATTTGAAAATTAAAAATAATTCTTTAAAAGAAAATATAGAAGATTTAAATAAAATAATTTTTAAATTCACACAAGGAAAATAAATTTAAATCAATTACTTGGAAATCAAAAATGTGTTTTCGACAAAACGGGTATTGGATACAAATCTCACAAGAAACAAACTTTTTATAAAAATTTCTTTATTAGAGCTTACTCATCTAGTCGTCCACATATTACTTGTCATTATTGTTTTAGAAAAGGGCACTCATTTTCATCTTGTCCTTACAAGAAAAATTTATTAGGAACAAACATGAGATGGGTTCCAAAATCAAATAATTCACAAACTAACAATCACAGACCCAAGAAGATATGGGTACCAAAATCAAGTACTTGATTTTTTTATAGGTGTGCTACAAGGCAAAATCTGGAAAAAGAAAATGGTACTTGGCTATTGGATGTTCAAGACACATGACTAGAGACAAATCGCCGTTCACTACCTTATCTCTAAAAGATGGTGGATTTGTAACATTTAAAGACAACAACGAAGGAAAAATCATCGGTGTAGGTAGTATTGGTAAGAGGCCTTCTCCCATTATTAAAAATGTTTTACTTGTTAATGGATTGAAATACAATTTACTTACTATTAGTCAATTGTGTGACAAGGGAAATAGAGTTATCTTTGAAAAACCTCTTTGCAAAATAGAAAATCTCAAAGATAATAAGACTTTATTTGTTGGCCACTAGCATGATATTGTTTATGTTTTTAATTTTTTTGATTTATTATCTTTTAACATTACATGCCTCTCTGCACTAAGTGATAATAGTTGGTTGTGGTATAGAAGACTTGGTCATGCTCACATGGATTTAATTTTAAAACTTTCTAAAAATGATTTAGTCATTGGAACTTCCTAATTTTTTTTTTGAATAAGACAAATTACGTGATGCATGCCAACGAGGAAAACAACTTAAAATTTCTTTTAAATAAAAAAATATTATTTCAACTTTTAGACCACTGCAACTGTTACACATGGATTTAATTGGTCCTTTAAGGACACTTAGTCTTGGTGGCAAATAGTACATTCTTGTTGTAGTTGATGATTTCTCTAGATTTAAGGATGAAGTTTTTCCAAACTTTTCAAAATTATATAGGAAGCTTCAAAATGAAAAAGGTTTTGTTATTTCAAGTATATGAACGGACCATGGTAGAGAACTTGATAATGATTATTTTTTAAAATTCTTGTAATGAAAATGGTACAGACCATAATTTTTCGGCTCTTAGAACTCCTCAACATAATGATGTAGTTGAGAGGAAGAATAGGACTCTAGAAGATATGGCTAGGACCATGCTTTTTGAAAATTCTCTACCAAAATATTTTTGGGCCGAAGCCGTTCATACTGCTTGCTACATTGTAAATTGGGCTATGATTAGACCCATTTTAAAGAAAACCCCATATGAGCTATGGAAAGGAAGAAAACCAAATGTAAGTCATTTTCACGCCTTTGGTTGTAAATGTTTTATTTTGAACAATGGCAAAGATAACTTGGAAAAATTTTATTCTAAATCTGATGAAGCTATTTTCCTTGGTTATTTTCGAACAAGTAAAACATATCGTGTGTTTAACAAACGAACTTTAATTGTAGAAGAATCGTGTAACTCCCCGAAGTAATTAACATTAACCCAACTCTTAATAGTGCTACAATTGATCAATAATCTCATAATTTCTATTTATTATATCTTTGATCAGTACAAAAGATATATTCACCAATTCTAGATTTTGAATCTATAGCATATGGCATGGATACAAGTGTAAAAAGAGAAATAAAACCAACTAATGAAATGCCTTAATGGCTATAACTTTCTAAGGCGATGTTTGATTACAACAAAATGAGTTTAAACTCAATACAATAAAGCCTTGGGCTTAAACAAAAATAATTACGTCAAGAAACCAAAAATGAAGCCTTAAGCTCCAAGTCCTCCCAAGCTACGTCATTGGTGGAGGCATATCAACAAAACATGAAAGTTATTTTTTACATAGGGTGAGTCCCAGTCCAGTAGAGATACTCTAACATAGTATATGAATCTTAACAAAATTATAAGGTGAATGCATGTGTATGCCATTTGTCAAATATTCCTCGGTTTTCCATCTTAAAAACAATGCAATGGCAGATTATAAGTCAGTTCATGAAAATAATCCTTTTATATTAGAAAATAGAGCAGTGGATACAACACACTAGCAATCTCTAAGCACTATCAAAGGCATTTTACCAGTACTAACTGGAAGGATCGACACCTAGTCGTGTGGGTTTTTGGACTTTCACCAAGGATACGTAGGCCAATATAATTAAATCACAACCACACCCCCTAACTAGATTCATCATAGTACTCACCCATTTTTCTCAAAATCAATACATTTACAATGTTTAATATGAAATGATGCTTAATGCACAATGTATGAGAAATTAGTTTCAATTTAACATAATCCTCATGCAATGTCTACAACAATCAAGACTATCCTCCACCGATAACCTAAAACAAATATTTCTATACAAAGATAATTTCCAATCATACTATACAATTCCATCATTTCAGAATGGGAATGATATTACATATCCAACCCCACCATCATCATCAACATAATCATCGTTCCAATCTTACAAAAACCCACAACATTTTCCATTTCCTTACGCCATTCCAAATATCCAAAAATTCAGGGCAAAACCCCTTTTGTATTACAAAATCAATTTCAAGAAGAAATATTTACCGTTTTAACATATTTCAACCATAAACTCACTCCCACAACCATTTTCAAGAACTAATTTGGAAAATCCCTCTTTTGATTTCAAATCCAAACCCCAGGTTTTTCGTAAAATCTCTTAAATCAATACCATTTTCAAAGAACAAATAACAAAGCTAAAAATCATATAAATGAATCAAGGAAATCCCTATCTCAAAGTAGAAGACAAGAGGAAACAAAGAGTAAAACTTGATGGAGCCAAAAACACAAACTTCACTAATTAGAACGAAGGCCTCGACGTGCTTAATCTTTTACTCCAAAGGACTAGGATAAAGAAACTAACGGATTTGGAGTATTTGGAGCTAGAGTACAAGGACTAGAGAGAAAATGTAAAGAGTTTAGGGTTTTGAAATGTTTAGAGAGAGAGAGAGAGAGATGAAAAGTGATCCAAAAAGTCTTCTTCTCAGACTGATATACGCACAGACCGCTCGAGCAACAGACATAATAAGTGACACTACTCAAGCGACCAAAACCACCGTTCGAGTGCATAATGACCCCCTCCTAGTAGTTCAGACTTGTAAAAGACCACTCGAGCACAAGAAAGACCACTCAAGTGAAGATATCAAACTCTTAGTAGTTTTACAGACTGTAAAAGACTGCTTGAGCGTTGGAATGATTGCTCGAGCAAATAAGCCAAAATTTGGACTACAACTTTTAGAAAAACTAACCTCCCAACCTATTTCAAACATAACCAAAATTTCCAATAGCCAAACTCAACAAGTAACAAGATCAAAATAAGCTGAACAACAGTTAAATACACGGGTTCTCAGATCCAAAAGCAACAAATGGGTTGGGTTTAAACCATAATCGTTATAATCTCCCTCTTTAAGGAATTTCGTCTCTAAAATTTAAAATCAACCAACATTTAAAGAAAATGAAACAATTCTCAAATCATCTAGATTCGTAACAGGGATACATTGAGTTTCTCAACACCAACTATCACAATTCAATTCTTCCAAAACATAGATAATGTTCAATATATATATTACAACATACGTGAAAGTTCCAACACAAGTCTCAAATATCAGCATAAGTCCCACATAACTAAAATTTTATGCATTAAGGACAAATATAGAAATTTTTCCTTAAAAATTTCAACACACACCACTATTAACAAAATATCATTATAACTAATTTTATTTTTCAAATTTTGAAATGATATAATTTTTTATTTAAATGTTGAATTTTTATAAAAATAATATTTTTAAAATTCTCTGATCGAGATCTATCAAGCGAGATCTATGTTGGCCATAAAATTCTTTAATTTTTAATTTTTATTTTTATTGTTGAAACTAACATCAATAGTAAAATTTTACTCTATTTCACAATAAAAATTACTCTAATTCACAATAAATTTTTGTGAGGCCCCTAATTTTTGTAAACTCTATTAAGACCCTAGCTTTTGGGTTATTACAATAAAATCTTAAGTTTCTTGTTTACTTGCGAACTAAATCCTAGTTCCTAGTTATCGCTGTTTTTGCCCGATTACTCACCTTTCATTTCAAAGTGATGTAGTGCGACCCAAATTACATTTCCTATCTATATTTTAATTCATTTTATATTTAAAATAAGTATTTTAATCCCTAAATTTAGTTCATGCCCTCATACTTTATTATTATTGCATTTTAACCCTAATTTCATTGCTTATATATATATATATATGTATATCCTATTATTATATTATTTGTTCACAAAATATCTACAATATTTTAAACATAATTGTATCCAAAAAAAAAAAGATGAATCTTCTCAGTCGATGATGACAATGGCTTATCGCCTAGGGGTGTAAATTTGGTCCGGCCCGGCCCATGTTGAACATCACGGGCTCCCGTCAAAATTTAGGTTGGGCCAGGCCATGGGCTAGAAAAGTAGGCCTAGGCCCAGGGGGTATTGGGCCTTGGATGGGCCGGTGGACCGAGCCTCAGGATGTACTGGTGGGCCTGAGCCTAGGCTCGGGGTTGGATGGGCCGGTGGGCCGAGCTTCGGGCTGGGCCAGTGGACCTAGGCCTGGGCTCGGGTTGGACTGAACATTTTTTTTTGTTTTTTTTTATAAATTTTTTCTACCAAAATTTTACTATTTTCCCCTAAAAAGGCACTGGGCCTCGAGCAAGCTAGGCCTTATGCAGGCCGATAGACAAGGCTAGGCGGGCTGGGCCCATAGGTCGGGCCGGGCTTCAAAATGATGGCCTAGACCCAAGGTCTTGGGCCTGAGCCCAAACAGGCCGGGCTTACCCCGGGCCGTGTGCCATTTTTACACTCCTATTGCTACCTTAGGAAAGGATTTTGTGATGTACTTTTGGAAACACATTTCATGAAATTAAGGAAAAAAAAGATTTGAAATTGATATAGATTTGTACCATAGGTACTTGGTGTCTCCTTAATCCCTATTTAATAAACACTAATCCACCTTGATTTGATTCCATTCTAACTAGATCAAATTTCCATTTACTTAGAATCTAACTATACTCTTTACAACCTTTTTCTTTTTACACCCACCTCACTAGACTATAGATAGAAGCACCCTCAAGCTCTTTTACACACTTCAAATACCACCACCCCTTTGAGAAAGAAAGAGTAAGAAAGAAAGAAATAAGGTTTTATCCAAAATCCTAGTAATACCTAGCAAAGATATAAGCCACACAAACACCCTATTCTTTTCTTTCCCTCATATAAATACATGTATTCATGTGTGTGAACTATAGATCTTGTGTGTTCATATAAGCATGATTGGGTGTTGGTGATTATCTACACTTATATTTAACCTATGTTGTAGTAATTCATCATTTTTACCTTCTTCAGTACCTTTTCTAAAACACTCATTCAAATATGAAAATCTAAGTCTATGAGACGTTATTTGGCACATTTTTAATACATGAGAAGTATAGTAATACTCATGGTTTCCCTTTTTCCTCTAATCCCTTTTATTTTAAAGTTTAGAGCACAAACAACCAGTAAAAACAACTGTCTTTAAAAAACTCTAGAAAAATACCCTTAAACCTATTTTTGAGTGAAAATCTTCCTTGAAGTGTTAGTTCTCAAGTAAATTTTTTTTTTAATAATGAAAATGAGTGAGTGGTTTGAGAGAAACACCAATTTTCGTAACAACCGACAAATCTGGACAGGTCTGAAGTATTTTGTTAATATCTAACTAAAAATCTAAAAGGGCTATTCCACTTTTTTAAATTGGGTTTGGAACTAGACTCATTTATCTACAAACCCTGAAGAGGCCAGGTTTTTAGGGCCACAAAAATTAGTTTTTCCACATTTATTTTTAAACTGGTTCAAATCTTTAAATTCTGAAACTATATGTTAATATGCTCTTTGTTGTGGTTTAACTCTTCTATGTTATGTCTCTTGAATGTTTTATCTTCATCATGCCATACGTACTTATTTTGTGCATTCATTTATAGTGCTTAAGTTACCACATGTTTAGTTTTGATTGATATCTTTTTATGATCATGCTTCGTTCTAATTGAAAAGCATAATGTAATTAGGGAAACCTAATGGGTGGTAATGGGTTGTGATCACTTGTAATATTTTTATGAGATAATCGAATTGATGAGATAAATGAATTAGCTGTTTGGAAATGGAAAAAATTATGAGACGTGGGGTTAATTATTGCGCAAGTGTGTTTTTGAGTCCTAATGTGGCACAAGAGGTATTCTGGCTGCTTAATAGAATTGAGAAGTATAATGGTGGCAATGAGGGTTTCACACAGGGAGAGTATCTATGGAATCCCGTTCCCTTGGGACAAATTGTTATGTCACCACTCGGATATGTAACCTAGTGCATGGGCATCATTGGTAATTGTATGGTATGCGGCACACTGGTGGTTTTGCGGTAAGCAACGCATATAACCAAAGGAGAGTTAGAATTGCCCGTGATCAGTGTTAATGGTTGGGTAGGAATGATATTCCGCGGGGAGTTTCCTAGAACTAACTTAATTGATTGTTATTCTTAAGAATTGAAATTTATTATAAACTCTGCTTGATTATTGCTTTTGTTGTATATTATGATCGTGCCATTATTTTGCTTGTGTATTTCAAATGGGAAAAATGGATAAGGTGTGTGTGAGTTTACTGGGCATTTCAAACTCATGGTATTTCATGTAAGGTGAAGAAGAGTACTACTTGGAAGACGGTGCAATTGAGACTTTTGAAGAAGTATGGCTTCCGTAGAAGAAATATAAGACTTGTTTTGTTAATGCCTACAAATATATTTGGTTCAAATATTGCTATAACTCCATATTTTGTAATTAAGACATGACGTTTGTAATTATTACTATTTTTATGTATAAGTATTATATATCTTGTGTAAACCTATGTACTTCTTATATCCCTTGTCAACTCTTGTTGTCCTCATGTTAATACGTCGGAAATGTCAAAAAGGTTACTATGCAATGTAAGGAGATTGGATTTCGAGGAGGTTATTTTGATTCCTCCAATCTTTCTTGAAATTTTACTTGGTTATTGACCAAATTGCACATTAGTGACATTCCTAGACCTTGTTACTTAGACTAGAATTTGGGGCGGCACAATTTTACTGTAAAATTTTAGCATTCAAATAGTGAAATATCATCATCATCACTAAACATCATAGTTGCTATAACTGTTATTGTCCCAAGTCAAAATATAAGTATTAACAGAATAAAATTTTATAGTTTATTTTAAACAAAATATCAGTAAAAAGTATTAACAGAATAAAATTTTATAGTTTATTTTAAACAAAATATCAGTAAATAAAAGACAAATTACATATTACCATAGCAAACCAAAGTAAAATTTTACTATCACCAGAGCATCAACAGTTGTTCAATTCTTACAAATATTATAATTTTTGAAGGATTGGAAAAGAAGAAAAAACAAAAAGAAAAAAGAAAAGAGAGCCAAAATAGAGAAATAAGAAGAAAAGGAAAAACCATAGTTCGAAATAGATATTGAGAAGAAAAAGAATTTAAAAAAAATAGAGATTTGAGTTGAAGAAAAAACCAAAAGAAAAAGAAAAATAAGAGGAAAAATCGAAACGAAAGAAGAATAAAAAGAGAAGAAGGAGAATCGAAATCAGGATAAAGATCAAGAGAAAGAAACGCATTTGTAGTTGGAGAATGAAAATTGAAACTTGAAAATGAGATTGAGTTAAAATATGTAAGTCAGTGCAAGATGCTTCTCAAGTCTGTTTTTTTTTTCACTCCAAAGTTTGTCCTAAATTCATTTTTTTGGCATGGATTATATGGGTTTTGGGCTACAACTACAACATGATTTAAATTTTGTTATAGGCCCATTACTAATAGAAGCAGAACGAGTAGTAAACACATTTCTTTCCTTTCACAATACATCGAGTGGGTCAAAACAACCTTGTACATGCGTCACTCATGCAATGAAGTTATTCCTTTTGCATATAGCCTTTGACAGAGGTTCTAAGAGAGTAAATAAAGGCCTAACGGTACTATTGAGGCTTTTATTTATTTATTTTTTGAGCGGATATAATTGAAGCGGAGGTTCAATGAAACGTTGATAAGATATGTATTTATAATGGGCCATTTATTTATTTGAGTAGATTATGTTATTTGCATGTCAAAGTAAAAGTATCTAACCAATTGTTACCTAAAAATATAGGAAAGGTAAAATAATCTTAATTTAAAAAAAATAAATAAATAAAACAAAACAAAATCTGAATGGACAGGTATTAAATTTTTCAAAAAAAATCTTGGAAGGACTAACCTATGTAGTTTAAAAAATTTCCTAACTAATACTATATTTAAGAAGATTTTTCAAAACATCGAGGTAGCGGGTGCCCCTGCCAGACCGTTCCTCGATCCATTTCTAATAGTTGGTGTGGGGATATATTTTCTGAGTACCAACACGTGGCCAAGGTGACGCTGACGTGTCAGCCGAGGTGCCACGTGTCCTGGATGTTATGCCGAGGTCATCTCGGATAGGCCGAGGTTACCTCCAAAGATATCGGGACAAGAGTCCTAGAATGGGAGAAGACTTCAGTTTGGATTAAGATATATAAGACTCTTAGAGAGTTAATCCTAAACCTACTGGGAGTCCAAGATTAGCAGTAATCCTAAATCCATTAACAGTAGGCTTCTATTGGGATTAGGTAAGTATTAGCTATAAAAGAGAGGCACCCCCATGGGTCTAAGGTATGCTTTTGATATTCTGTCTAGTGAGTTAAGCATTATTGGTTATCTTTGAGAGATATTGAGTACTGACTTGATCGTCGGAGTGCCCCCGAGTGGACGAGCCACCATCGGAAACTCTTCTTTCTGTTGTAGGTCGTTTGGGCTTAATTTATTCTGCCGGTGCTCTCCAGCTGGGTACTTGTTTGGCAGTGTGGTTAGAAAATCACCCACACAATTTGGCGCCGTCTGTAGGAAAGAAAGAAGAATAGATGGCCAATGACGGACGGAAGGATTAGATTGGAGACAACGCTCCTGCTGGGAGTGGGAGACCTATCAACCTTGATGTTGAAGGGGACGACCGCAACACAGAAACTCGTGACCAGAGTCACGGAGTGAAAGACGCCAGCCAGAAAGGTGACGCACCAAAGACAACAGATCGAGGCGGATACTACAACGAAGATGACCTCCAGGTATGGAAGGATAGATACCTGCGGAGGAAGGAAGACCCTTCCAGAAGGGATGCAAAGACAGGGGGGCATGAGCGCTCCCAAGGAGATAACATTCAAGTATAGAAGAGCTCAACCTGAGTGAGCAAATCCCGGATCCCAGATCCCAGAAGACGTGATCTCGGCCTAGATGAGTAGGTCCGAGAAAAGAAAAGCTCAACCTGAGTGAGCAGATCCAAGATTCCAGAAGATAAGATCTCGGCACTTGAGTCCGAGAAGAGAAGAGCACAATGAGCAGATCTCAGATCCCAGAAGATAAAAAAGAAACACACAAGATCAGACTAAAGTTGGCCAGAATTGAGAAGTATGCTAAGGCCGAGGAAGACATGACTTTTTGTACTCTTCAGCCGAGATAAGGATCTAGGCTAAAGAGTGGTTGGTAGGGATAAGTAGATTGCAAGGTTGAAATCAAGATTGGTATCTCAGAAAGAAATTGTTATACTTCATACAAGTTATAGTTGAATAATGGATGCAGGTATAAACCGAACAGAAAGATAAAAAAATTGAAAATTTCATTCCAAAAGTGCATTACAAAAGGAGGGGCCATAGCCCGGTTACAAAAGCTTCCAAAGTTAGCTTCCAAAGAAAAGAAAGTGCATGGTCATGCAAAGAGGTCATCTACATCGACGTCCAATTCAACCCTAGCTTCACCTAAAGGTAGCTCGGTTATGGCAAGCACACTTTGGTTGAGCTCGGTCAAAGGCACCGCATCAGACACAACAGGCAAAGGTGGGATGGAGACCACTGGAGTTGGAGAGATGGACTGGCGACTGAGCTGTGCCGAGGTTATCTCCGAAGATATCGGAATCCGAGATAAGTGGATAAGGGACAAGAGTCCTAGAATGAAAAGGGAACTCAACTTGGATGAGGGACAAGAGTTCTAGAATGAGAGATGACTTCAGTTTGTATTAAGATAAGACTCTTAGAGAGTTTATCCTAATCTTACTGGGAGTCCAAGATTAGCAGTAATCCTGAGTCCATAGAAGTTAGGCTTCTATTGGGACTAGGTTTATGTTGGCTATAAAAGAGAGGCACCCCCATGGGTCTAAAGTATGCTTTTGATATTCTGTCTAGTGAGTTAAGCATTATTGGTTATCTTTGAGAGATACTGAGTACTGACTTGATCGTCGAAGTGCCCCCGGGTGGACGAGCCACTATTGGAAACTCTTCTTTCTGTTGCAGGTCGTTCGGGCTTAATCTATTCTGTTGGTGCTCTCCAGCTGGGTACCTGTTTGGCAGTGTGATCAGAAAATCACCCACACAATTTGGCGCCGTCTGTGGGAAAGAAAGAAGAATAGATGGCTAATGACGGACGGGAGGATCAGATTGGAGACAACGCTCCTGCTGGGAGTGGGAGACCTATCAACCTCGATGTTGAAGGGGACGACCGCAACATAGAAACTCGTGACCAGAGTCACGGAGTGAAAGACGCCGGCTAGAAAGGTGACGCACCAAAGACAACAGATCGAAGCGGATACTGCAACGAAGATGACCTCCAGGTATGGAAGGATAGATACCTGCGGAGGAACGAAGAACCTTCCAGAAGAGATGCAAAGACAGGGGGGCATGAGCGCTCCCAAGGAGATAACATTCAAGTATAGAAAAACTCATTATGAGTGAGCAGATCCCGGATTCCAGATCCTGGATGCCGGATCCCAGAAGGCATGATCTCGGCCTAGATGAGACAAGAGCTCAGCCTAAGTGAGCAAATCCTGGATTCCAGATCCTGGATCCCGGATCCCAGAAGGCATGATCTCGGCCTAGATGAGTAGGTCCGAGAAGAGAAGAGCTCAACTTGAGAGAGCAGATCCAAGATTCCAGCAGACATGACCTCGGCACTTATGCCTAAGAAGAAAAGAGCTCAGTGAGTAGATCTCAGATCCTAGAAGATAAAAAGAAAACATACAAGGTCAGACTGCAGTTAGCCAGGTTGGAGGCCTTTTATAAGGTCCACAAAAGAGCATGTGAAAGCCATGCAGGGGGCAAAGAGAAGAGAGATTATTGTTTAACACTTGTTGAAATTTGTAACAATTTACTAGTTGAAGTTAAACCGAAATCATTGTTTAACACTTGTTGAAATTTGTAGCAATTTACAAGTTGAAGTTAAACCGAGATAATGTTTAACACTTGTTGAAATTTGTGGACAATTTACAAGTTAAGTTAAACCGAAATCATTGTTTAACACTTGTTGAAATTTGTGGACAATTTACAAGTTAAGCTAAACCGAAATCATTATTTAAACTTGTTGAAATTCTGTGTGAATTTACAAGTTGAAGTTAAACCGAGGTCATATTTAATACTTGTTGAAATTTTGTGTGAATTTACAAGTTGAAGTTAAACTGAGATGATGTTTAACACTTGTTGAAATTTTGTGTGAATTTACAAGTTGAAGTTAAACCGAGATGATATTTAACACTTGTTGAAATTCTGTGTGAATTTACAAGTTGAAGTTAAACCGATGTGATATTTAACACTTGTTGAAATTCTGTGTGAATTTACAAGTTATAGTTAAACCGAGGTCGTATCGAAAGGAAGATGGTTTAACACTTGCTGAAATTTTGAGAAAAATTTACAAGCTGAAGTTAAGCTGGGGTTATGATAAAGGATGATGGTTAAAACACTTGCTGAAATTTTTTTAGAAAAATTTACAAGTCAAGCTCAAGCAAAATCTGCGTACTTGTCGAAGCTACCAGGTTGTCAAAACTTGAAATATGGAAAACTGAAGTCTTGATAGAAGACATTGAGAAAGTGACAAGTCCTAAGTAACACTTGTGAAAATATTTGTTACAATATTTTCAAGTGTTAGGACAAGGCCGAGATGAGCAAGATTAGAAGTTATGACAGAGGTATTTTACCCGAAGAGATTACACAGTCAAGGTATACTTTGAAGACATGCAAATTATTCTAAGTGTAGAATCATACAAGAGCAGAAAAAAGAAGACATTCACTCAAAGAAGAAATTAGAGAAATGCATTTAAAGAAGAAAGAAGGCGCTTCGACCTGAATATTGAAAAATAAATTATTCAGACTACAAAAATGGCACGTTGGCCGGATTAAAAGCATACAAAGAAGGACAAAGTACAAGGTACAAGGTACAAGGAGTAAAAGAAGGAAACAAAACTACTCGGCATCCATGGCAGGATATAGAACACAGAGATTTCTCAGCAGCCTTCTCGGCCTCGAGCTCAGCATCGATCTCCCGAAGAGTTTGATCAAAGCTCTTCTCGGCGATTGGCACCTCGGAATTTGAAGGCAAGGATTGAAAGCAAGAATCTAGAAAAAGACACAGAAAATAGAGACAATAATGTAATTCGTAATCAAGAATGGTGAAGAAGCTATCAGGAAATCAAGACAAAAAGATTGCACAGGTGTGTCAAGCCAAGAACAGTGGCAGAAATCAACAGATGTATGAACAGTGTGTATTCAAGAAGATGATTTGGAAACAACGGGTAAAACAACAATGGTCGCTTCTTGGAAAGCAACAAGAAATAAAACCAGGAGAAACAATGGCTTACCAGAAAGAGGGAAGCCGGAATGAGAATTGCCGAAGTTTGACGACGGATGCGAAAATGACAGAATGACGTAAGCTTCACCGGAGGAGAGGAGCAAAAACAGTTGCAGAGCTTGAAAGCTTGGAACAATGACGGATTTAAGCAAAAGAGCTAGAAAGAGAAAAAACCAGAGGATTGAATGAAAAAAGAGAAAAATCAGAGTCAAGAAGACGACAAAGTTAAAGAATAAAGCCAAGTGCACAGGTACTAAGTAAGTATGTGAAGAACAAGAAAGTAATGACCCAGACACGATACTAGCAACAGAAAGCGGATATGGCAAGAACAGTGCCAGGCGTTCAAACAATTCAAAACTTGAAAACAGACGAAAATAGAAGACAACAGAGGGCAAGTAAACGGATTCAGAAGAGTTATGAAAGATTGAGCTTAATAAAAGAGTTTATGAACCTACCAAGAGAAATGAACGCCGATATAAAGATCGCTGGAGTCAAATAGATGACTGGAAGTCGGGAACCCACCGAAGAATATGAGTGGAACAGTTGCAAAGCTCTTGGAGTTTACGAATTAATGGAACAAGAACCTCGGCTAGGAGGTGTGATCTCGAGCAGCTTGGAAAGCATGAAGCTTGATACTTGACAGAAGTGGACAGTAAAGTCCAGGGAACTTTGAGGTCGGCGAGTTTGATCTCGGACAGAGGGGCACAGATGAACGAACAGTGTAGGTTCCATCACCTCAGAATGTCGAGGTAATAGAACCTAGGGGGCAGTTGTGGGGATATATTTTCTGAGTACCAACACGTGGCCAAGGTGACGCCGACGTGTCAGCCGATGTGCCACGTGTCCTGGATGTTATGCCGAAGTCATCTCGGATAGGCCGAGGTTACCTCCGAAGATATCGGAATCCGAGATAAGTGGATGAGAGGCAAGAGTTCTAGAATGAGAGAAGACTTCAGTTTGTATTAAGATAAGACTCTTAGAGAGTTTATCCTAATCTTACTAGGAGTCCAAGATTAGCAATAATCCTGAGTCCATAGAAGTTAGGCTTCTATTGGGACTAGGTTTATGTTGGCTATAAAAAAGAGGCACCCCCATGGGTCTAAGGTATGCTTTTGATATTCTGTCTAGTGAGTTAAGCATTATTAGTTATCTCTGAGAGATATTGAGTACTGACTTGATCGTCGGAGTGCTCCCGGGTGGACGAGCCACCGTCGGAAACTCTTCTTTCTGTTGCAGGTCGTTCAAGCTTAATCTATTCTGCCGGTGCTCTCCAGCTGGGTACCTATTTGATAGTGTGATCAGAAAATCACCCACACAGTTGGATATTGTAATTAGGCCACATTTCACATGGTAAACTTACCTTTAACCATTCTCAAATTTAAAGAACAGATTTGTTGATGAAAATTTTTATGTCATTGATTACAAAATGAGAATTGCTATTCCATTATAAAGTAGAGAAGATCCAAATACACTGAGATGTACATCCAAAACACATTTATACATATAGATAACAAGTGAACTAGAGAAAGTTCACAAGTGGAGTTTTGATTTCCATTACAAATCTCCTAACTAGTTAGTCTCCTTGAGGAAGAGGAGAGCATTCAGAGTCAGAAAATGGGAGCATTTTGGGTTAACTAGAGGAGATTCTACCCGAGCCTCTGTGGCAACAAGACCAAGTCTTGGAAATGCTAGGCAAAGACTCGTCTGTTTTTGGCCTGAAGATGTTATAGACCAAAGCAGCCCCTACAGCACCAAAAGTAGGACCAACTATGTAAATCCACAGCCCCTTGTACTGGTTCCATACGATTGCTGGCCCCAAACTCCTTGCCGGATTCATTGATGCCCCTGTAATTGGCCTGCATATTCAAAATTTCCCCATCTTGAGTTTTCTTGTTGCAGAGAAGGTTTCTTGTCATTGAAACCAACAAGATTTATCTATTTCATTACCATTACTATCCCAAAATCGAATAACACATAAATACAAGAGGTGTATCTATTTTATGCACTTTGCATTTTCTGTCAGTAGCAAAATTGTAATATCAAGAATTGATAGAGCCAATTTTGTCTCTCATTCAGTTGACTAAAGTGGTTTCTCATGACGACTGCTCTTATTAGTCCGAAAACACCATTTCGACATGCTACTTTGTACTACTAAATAATGATTAGAGCAAGCACCAGTCAGACTCAGACATGGACATGCCACTTCTGTGATGGTGAAGCTTAAATGGGTTTTTAATTGTACCAAATAAAGAAAAGAAAATTTGGTTGACTTGTGCATAAGTTGTAACTAATATGAACGAATTACATACCCTGCAAAAAATACATTAACTGAGACTGTAGCTCCAATAACAAGCCCAGCAAGTTCTTTGATCTGCAAATGAACAACAAAAACAACAAGAAATTAGACAATGATGATGATGTACAAGAATCAAAATCATGTATACTGTATTATTATTATTATTATTATCATTATTAACAAATACAATAAAAATTAAAAGGGCTTCAAAGAAGCTAGTCCAATGTCCAATCTATTATAATATTATATATGTTACCATTCTTAGAATACCCTAATTTGTGTGTTACAATTAGAATTTTGAGTTAATGATGAGGTGAAGAATAAGAACTAACAGCTCTGTCATCGGTGGCGATACTGCATACGACAAACATGAGGAAGAAAGTGATAATGAACTCCAGTATCAGAGATTGAACATCCGACCCTCCCGGAGCCGGAGCTGTTCCTGCAAAGTGATCATACTTTCCATTGAATATTAGTCTTAGGGTTCCACTTGCTAGTGTTGATCCTACAACTTGAGCTGCAATATATGCCGGTACCTAGTAGTAATTAAACACAAAAATAAAAGAAATGGTTAGAATACAACATTCAAATTTCTGTCCATAACAAGGGCCTGACCAGGCCCGGCCCTGAGGGCGGGTAAGAGAGGCCTGCGCCTTGGACCTCCAAATTTGAGCTGAAAACAGAAGTCCCAAATATAATTTTGTGTTTTAGATATAAAAAAAAGGTCCAAATACTATAGGCCCAACTGAACATGAGACCCAAAAAAAAAAGAAAAAAAAGAAACGCAGTCCACAGATTTTAAGAGTTACAACCTACTGCGTCAAACTAAACTAAATATAATAAAATAAAATAAAATAAAATAAATTTAGTTAATAAACACAGACAAACCAGAAAGAAAGAAAACACATTGTCACATTCATCCTTCGATCAACCATGTCACAAGAAAGATTGAATAGGTTGGCTTTGTTATCTATTGAAAATGATATGATGGATAAATTCGATTATGCATGCTTCATTAGTGATTTTGCAGCTAAAAATGTGAGAAGAGTAATATTTATGTGATAGTTGGTTCAATTATAAACTGGATATTGCTAAACTATAAAACAACAAGACCATATTTTTATTTTTTTTGGAGTATTTGTAATGATTACTTCCTATCTTAATATATGAAAGTAAATTTTTGTTTATAATTTTATAAATAATTATATATGCAAGTAATTTTTTTGTGATTATAAACAAATAAAAAAGTTGTTGTTACTTATTATTTTATCTATAAACTTTTTTTTTTTTCAATGTAAGAGGGGGTCCCATTTCCAAAATTCGCCTTGAGCCTTGGAAATCTCAAGGCTGGCTCTGGGTCCGACTTCTCCCGACTTCTCCATAGGTCCACTTTGATCGAATCATGTGTGAGGCTTATTTATAAAATAATAATATATAATTGAAAAAAAATTATATTGATCTGAAAAGGGTAGTTTTGCTATATTAAGCGATATTGTCTATCTGATGCTTACTGTCAAAGAAAAATCTCGACATAAACTAAGTTACTCATTGTTTCCTAACTAGCTAACAAGGTGGGTTAACATTTTTTCACCCGTAAAATTTTCCAATACGCGATTAGTTGGGAGTACCCCGTGAACAATGTTATATGGAACACAAATGTCTCGTATAAACAAATCTAAAATGTTCAAAATTTTGACAGAAATTTATTTATTTATTTAAAAATAAATAAAAAGCTGCCAGCCAAATGAGACCTGAGTTTATGCAAGAAATAAGAGGCATTAGGACTGATCTAAATGGGCAAGGGAGTCAAATAAAAGAATATATTTTTTAATTACCTGCTTCCATGGAAATCTATTGCAAGAAGCAAAAGCAATGGTGATAGCAGGGTTAAAATGAGCACCAGAGATGTGAGAAATAGAGTAAACGAGAACCATCACAAGTAATCCCCATGCAATTGCTATTCCGGGGAATGTCACCACATTGTCTCTGCCTAAATTCACCACCACCACCGCACAACCACCAAATATCAGCAAGTATGTTCCTCCCAACTCCGCTATCACCTGCTATTTGTAAATCCAAAACACTTTGGTTATAATTGTTTCATAATCTTTTAAAGTCATATGAACAAATAAGAAAAAATAACTGGTTTCATTTGCTTTTGAAGTATTTTGGTTAGATGCTAAAAGCATTCAAATGAGTTTGTGGCATAAAAATTGAATAAAATTATGCTTAAGATATAAAATTATGCTAAAATTATGCTTAAGCATTCAAATGAGTTTGTAAGGCAAAGAAAATTTAAATACTATTTTAGTAAACCAAAGTTCTTAAAGAAAGAAAAGCGTTTACTTCGAGAAGTATATATGAAACCTTTATCTACAATTGAGTAATTATATTCCTGACAAAAAATGAAATCATAAAGAAAATTATTTATAAAAAAAAAAATGGAAAATGCATTAGAACATAAATTTCTAAATAAAATTATTCGTAAAAGAAAAGTTTTCAAAAATGAAAATTAATATGCAATTTCAAAAGCGCAAATAAACAACGAAATTTTCAAACCCAGCTTAGATCATAAAAACTTTTTACATTTTCATCATTAGGCCAATTCCAATGGAACTACTAAAGTTTGGAGCAATTTCTAACTCATTCACCAAAATTACATTTTTACCCCTAGCCAACCTAGAGCTTGACCCATTTGACTTATCATTCCAATCGCTTCAACATGTCATAAATGAAGAGAAACCAAAAATGCAACTTATATAAGCTATGCAACCAAAAAGGACAATGTGGGTCAGTGAATGCACAATATTAAAATGTTGTAAAAACAACAAAAGAGTAGAACACGTGATATCACCTTTTGAATGAAAGGCGCAGTGAAATAGAAGCCTGAGTGTTCATTGTTGTTGGGCACAGAGCTTGGAGAGTTGAGATTGAGATCACTATCTTTAATATCCAAACAAACAACTCCATGGTTGCTTTTAACTTCAGAAATTTGAGCCATTATTGCCTACTAGAAGTGCTAAAATTCAAATACAATATAAGACAAGACAATATATTGATCCTATTTATATATGCATATATGGAGAGAGAGAGAGAGAGATGGTCTGACCATAAGCCCCTAGTTTCTAATAATAGTAGTATTATAGTTACGTTATCACAGAGTGCAGTTATTCTTTCCTCACAAAATAAAAATAAATAAATAAGTGCAGTAATTGTGTCCATAGCAGCATTATACAAGTACATTTTTAATCAGAAAGGTCACCAAATATAGGTTCAATTGCTCATCAGTGAGGCATTTTTAAATATATTTACACTACGAAAATTTATTAGGTGCAAGTTTGGCATATAAAATAAAGGACAAATTATGACCGTGATCCCTATATTTTGACTCTTATGTCATTTTGATTATTGACTCAATTTTGACACTGAATATATAATTTTGTCTCAATTTGGTCTAATTTATTACAACTCTTAACATCTTTCATGAAAAATATGCACATAAGTGTTATGTGTCATATTTTGAAGGGCAATATAATAAGAGGAACTTACGTGTAAGTTTTAATAGGTAGATTTATTGTCTAATAAGTCTTATAATAATTAATAACGTTTTTCATCAAACACTAATAAAAAATATCACTAATTGTTAATTTTCAGTGACAGTGTGAAAATTTTATCACAAAAATATCACTAATTATAAATTTTAGCGAAAGTTTAAAAAAATTGTCAAAAAAAAAGTCATTAATTTTCAACTTTCAACGACATTTTGAAAATTGGACACAAAAAAAGTCACTAATTGTAAGTTATAGCAATAATTTATAAAAACCGTGATTAAAAAAAGTCACTAATTATTAGTTTTTAACGACATGCAAAAAATTGCCACAAAAAAAAATATTTTTAGCGATAATTTTACTAGAACTTATTTTCAATAAAACTTGAAGGTAATTAAGTTAAACTATTAGAACCTATTGGTAGTTTTTGCAAATAAATACTCCCTCCGTCCCAAAATATTGGTCCCTTTTGGGGAATCTAACTTTTTTTGGTAGTACACTTATTGGATTTGAAAAAAGTTGATTTTCCAAAATTACCCTTTTGATAGTACATTTTTTTGGGAATATCAATGCCATAATTGTACTTTTTAAATTGTTTATTAATTTAAAAGAAGGGCAAAATAGGAAATTTACATTATTTTGTACTTGATTTATAAAGAGGGACTAATATTTTGGGACAATGAAAAATGGAATAAAGGACTAATATTTTAGGACGGAGGGAGTAATAAACTTACTATATTTAGTGAGTTAATCTCAACCAACTTAGTGATAATTTTTTGTAAAAAATATTATATAAAATAAAGGACAAATTATGACTGTGATCCCTATATTTTGACTCTTACGTCATTTTGATTATTGACTCAATTTTGACACTGAATATATAATTTTGTCTTAATTTGGTCCAATTTATTACAACTCTTAGCATCTTTCATGAAAAATATGCACATAAGTGTTATGTGTCATATTTTGAAGGGCAATATAATAAGAGGAACTTATGTGTAAGTTTTAATAGGTGGATTTATTGTCTAATAGGTCTTATAATAATTAATGACGTTTTTCATCAAACACTATTAAAAAATGTCACTAATTGTTAATTTTCAGTGACAGTTTGAAAATTTTGTCAAAAAAAATATCACTAATTATAAGTTTTAGCGAAAGTTTAAAAAAATTGTCACAAAAAAAGTCATTAATTTTCAACTTTCAACGACATTTTGAAAATTGGACACAAAAAAAGTCACTAATTGTAAGTTATAACAATAATTTATAAAAATCGTGATTAAAAAAAGTCACTAATTATTAGTTTTTAACGACATGCAAAAAAATTGCCACAAAAAAATTATTTTTAGCGATAATTTTACTACAACTTATTTTCAATAGAGCTTGAAGGTAATTAGGTCAAACTATTAGGACCTATTGGTAATTTTTGTAAATAAATAATAAACTTACTAAACTTAGTGAGTTAATCTCAACCAAGTTAGTGATAATTTTTCGTAAAAAACACTAAAGATATCATTAATTGAACTAAATTGAAATAAGATTTAAAATTAAGAGTCAAAATTGAGTCAATTAAAAATATGGAGACCAAAATAGCATAAGAAGTAAAATATAGGAACCACGGGTATAATTTAACCTAAAAATTAAAAATTAAAAATTAAAAAACCTTGTACTAATTACAAGAAGTGACTTATATCTCATAAAAATGAGATTTTTTTCTTATATTTTTTTATGTCCAACTGATTTGACATTTCTCAAAAAGATGTATCTTAAGCAGGTCAAAATAGAAAATAAAAATACAAAACCCAGGTACGATTTGTTGAGTTGACACTCAAAATCACAAACCAATGGTGGCCAATGTTTTCAGTGGAGTACTTCTAATGAAGGATGTTAAAGAAGTATATATATGTCATTGTCTCCATATACAATATTATTAAACTACAAAACACGAATTGATATATAGAATTACAATATGTTTTTTACCTTCTAACAAAACCACTGGTAGCCTTTGTTGCTGTTGTTGTTTTTATTTTTTTATTATTATTATTTTTTTTTATCAGCTAAAGGAAAATGTTATTGATGTAATAAAGAGTATAACATAATTACGTCAAAAGCGGGAGCTAAGGTAAAATAGCATCAGCGCTTAGCGAATCCCGACTAAATTGACAGCAACACTCATGTCAAACCAATGCTAAACCAACCACCCAAAGGCTGATCATCAGCCAATTTTGCAATACAGAACCAATCAACTAACAAATCCTAACACAAAAACATCACAATCACAACCAACATAACCACAACAAAATACATTATAAACAAAACCATCCAATGGAGCCAAACAAAATGCAACTGCAGCAGCCACAAACCCCCTGAACCCCAAAAACATAATACAACAACATCATTCAATAAATAGCAGCAGCCTCTGTTTAAGAGATGACTACTCAAGACAAGGATGTTACTTTTGACATCTATCTCATTATGCTCCAACCAACTATATTATATTGTTAAAGGCTATTCCGTCAATAATCATTATCCATCAACACAAAAAGTCAACAGTTTGCTTATAATGTCAGAGCATCTTCAAGGGTTTAAGGATAATGCTAAATCTTAAATGACATGTGGGAAAGTGTCGGAAGCTCTAAGAAATGAGAAATCCTTAGTGACTCAAATTGAGCTGTTTTGAATGGCTTGAATTTGTGTTCATTGGTCAACCGGCCGGACGATCGGGTGAAGCACTTGTCTATCGCGGTTGGCATCTTGTTAACCATGGCTGTCAGCTTTTTTTACCGAACGACCGGCTGGACAAAATTCAACCCATTCGAGACAAAACCAAATTCGATGTACGTAGCATTGCTCCTAAGAAATATATCAAAATCTTATTTGACATTTAACATCCTTTATCAAATTTGACTTAAACCACGAAATCAATTTTTGTTCAATTTATTTATTAAATGGGCCCATTTTTAGATAGAGGTCAATAATAATAATAATAATAATAATAATAATAATTGACATTTTGGTTGAAATATTTATATCTAGATATGTTAAATTGCAAAATATCAAAAACGCCACTTAGACTTTCAAATAAATTTGGCATATCCAAATTTAAAGGTGGTGTTGGAAATACTCTTAAATAAATGTGTCTGGCTAACAAGTATTATTAGGGAACAAGAAAAAAGACAAAAACATAAAAATAAAAATAGCAAGACACTTTCATCAATTTTATAATAATTATTATTGATTTGAATTTTTTAAGCATTTTTATAATTTTCAAAATATTTTTTACATAGATCTCAGTATTGCACAATATACTCTAGGGCACTTGTTAGCATTCACTTATAAATATATTCAACGCATTTATCATTGTGGCTAATAATTATAAAAAAAAAGTATTTCTAATAATAGTCCTGAGGATTGGCAATAACAATCACATAATACTAAAATATTTATATACTCAATCTACTCTTCACATTTTTCAAAACACTTTTATATAATTTCACACTTTTTACACATTTTTCAATAATAACCCTAAAGATTATTTTCAACATTTTCCTTATAAAAATGTCAATGTTACATCCTTGATGAGTTTTACTCATAAAAATTGTGTTTGTTAATGACTTGTTATGAGTTAATATTATATATACAAACAAATTTTTTGTATATAAATTTTATGTTTTAATGGTGTAGTTTTTTGTGACTTTTTATTTGAAGGCAAAGTGTTTCTTATTGTGACTCATAATTATAAAAATGTTGTCGTGTCACATCATTTTGGATTAATTTTAGGGTAAATTATAGAAAATCTCTTTAAATTATGATTTATTTGCACTTTGTCCCTATGAACTTTAAAACTCAACACTAATCACCTCAAAGAGTATCTTGTTACATTTTACACCTTTCGTTGCGACTTTGTTAGACATTTAAATGAAATCAAGATACATGTAAAACGCATGACACTTATTAATTTTTTAAGACAATAATACATTTATCTAGTTATCTTATTTGTAAGTTTACCACTCTTACTATAGTGGCAAAGTACAAACGGGATTACCAGATAAAAAAATTATTGTCCTACAAATTTGAACAGGATTACCAGATAAAAAATTATTGTCCTACAAATTTGAACATATTGTGCAAAAGAATTTAAACATATTGCAAGATTTTAAATAATAAGAAATCAAAATTTAGTAATCTGTAACATACATGTATTCATATTTTAGATTTATTTGGTGAACTTTCCAAATGTTGTTTATACTTACATAGGTAAAATAATATACTAATTGCATAAAATAAAAAGTCATAATTTTTGTAATGCATCTTTTATACACTAAATATGGTAATTTTTTTAAAAGAATTATAAATCTAGAAATTTTGATGAAAAACAATTTTTTTTATAGGATAAACAATGAATATATTTAAATTTCAAATAGAAGTAGTTAATTTGAATAATTTTCAAAATTTTCATATTGATATAGAAAGAATATGAGAAACATTACCATATTAAGCAACTAATGACTTAGTGACAAATGTATTTAATACTTAATAAATTTAAAAATTCAAAAAAAAAAAAAGGATGAAGACTTTTAAGTTTAAAAACCTTACAATGTTTTGTAATTATATATAGTATAGATTTTTAAGTAAATGTTTTTAATTGAATTAAGTTGACATAATATAAAAAATTAAAAGATAAAATCAATGCAATTAGAACCACAAATACTAGATTGATATAATAGCAGATTTGAACTATGACATTTGACCTAGTGATTGTGTGACACATTTTGTGGTATAATGTCTCGGTTTCAACTCTTATGAATAGGATTTTGATATCCTTTGTGATGGTAATTTATTTCTCTCTCATTATGGGCGTTGTATGTAGTTAATAGTAGTTGTTGGGATTAGACTTAGTGAGCTTGTTAGGTTTTGTTAACTTTCTAATTATTGTGGACTAGTAGTCTATTTGATAATTTAAATATTTATCATATTTGTATTTGTTAAGTTTTTATTATTGGCAATCTCGTTTGTCAAAATTTATTTTTGTTGTGATTGTATTCGATCTTTTATTTCAGTAAAACTATGAGTATTTAGGTGTAAATCCAACCCGAATTTTGCCTATGCAGAGGAGTTTGTGATCTTAAACCTTTTATGTTTTCCATTTTGTTGACTAAGTACGAGGATCGAGTTGCCCGGCCAGCTCATGGGGGTCCAAGGGGCAACACCTCATGGCGGGAGGGGGGGGCTCGGTTGAGGGACAGCACCCTTGAAGCAAAAAAGCAAAATTGTAGTTAAGGTTGTTTGACCACTCGAACTATCATTTGTGTGTTCAAGAAAAGAAAATGATCATCTAGTATTTTTGTAGAGCGTCTAAACTTCTAGGAAGAAAGTTTTACTGCTCGAGCAGTGAAAGTTACACTCGAGCGGTCAGCCTATATGTTTCACACCGCCTTTAGTCATACTGCTCAAGCGGTCTTCACGATCTAGGTTATTATAAAGTGCGCTATTTGCTCGTTTTAGGGTTTGTGCCGTCCAGATTTTCAAAGAGGAAGAAAAAAATAAAGTGTTTTATATTAAAGGGTGCTTTATGAGTGTTTCCTTGATGATTTAGAGTGATCAATGGATCCATGAACCTTATATCAACATCATCAAGAGATTTTATTAACAAAAGAGAAAGTTGTTCTTCGGTGAATTTCGAGAAATTTGGGCCTGAAACTTTGATAGATTCCAGAGTAGCACATTGTCATGAATTCAGAATCAGCGTTGTAGATTCAACATTAGGCAAGACAATTTCGAGGTGAAGACGGTGGTAGAAGAGGCAGATTGGGGTCAGTTCAATTTGGGCATGAATTCGCTAGATAATTGAGAGTACACTTGTGTAATTCCTTTTTTGTCTTCTTAGATGATTGTTTTATGGCTTTGACCAGTGATTTTTTTTATCACAATTGGAGGTGCTCCAATTATAGTTTTTCCATGTTGAAGTGTTGATTCGTTTGTGATTGTTTGATTGAGATTGTTATTTACTGTTTAAAATTGATACATAATCACAAATTAATATCTTGGGAATTTTTAGATTTTTCAGTATTTATCGATTGACAAAAAATTTTTTTGGAGAGATTTGGTTCAAAATTCATATCTTGAAACCATCACCTCGCAGGCTAAATCACAGTAATTACAAATGTAATCTGTACATAATCAAATTACTTAAGAGTTCAAATCAAGATGAATATTTAGCTAAAAAGTTTTCTTAAGATTGCTCGTTGGGAACCAAGGTCGATTTTTATTTTACTACTTCATTATTTATTTATTTATTATTATATTTTTGTCAATTGGTAGGATATTTACAAATATGAGAAGAACATTACCTCAAATGAACCATCATAGTCTAACAACTAATACTATTTTTTTTTTTGGGTGGATAACTAATGCTAACCCAATAACCAATACTAACCACCAATACAAAAAACAGAGCCCTATCATCAATAATCAATACTAACCACCAACATAAAGAACCCCATTATGAAAGGAAATAATCTCAATACAACAAAGCTCTCATAATAGGGAGGTAAAGATTGACCTCTGACCTCCTAGATACGAGCATACAAGAGTGGCCTGCCGAACTAGTCCAGTTGATTTACTACATTAATTACAATCTTAACAAAAAGAAAAGTTGAAAATGATTTTGTTTCTCTCATTTAATTAAAAATCTACATGTAATCTATCTTGGGCGGACATGACCAGGCTTGGGAGAGTTCGAGTCAGGCTCCTACCACATAATAACATTTAAAGTCTTTTTTCAAACCTAGCCAATCCAAGATCAGGTCTATTCTCTATTCTAAAGTCTATTAAAAAATAAAACAACAAATTTCAAGTCTGCCCATATTGTCCGAATATTATTTAATATAAATATTTTTATATTTTAAAATAAAACTTATAATTAATATAAATTTTTAGTTTTGATAGAGTTTGAGTAAGAGTTTGAAGTTGTTCACACAATCTCTGAATTTGTGAACAATAAACATATTTATAAGTATTTCTAATAATAGTCCTGAGGATTGGCAATAACAATCACATAATACTAAAATATTTATATACTCAATCTACTCTTCACATTTTTCAAAACACTTTTGAAGTTTACATATTTGAGCTAATAATATTTTGCGTATTATTTACATACTAAAAAAATGTGAGAACAAATTCATTTTGGTATAAGTAGAGTTTGGACATTAGTTTTTTATACTTTTTTTAAAATGCTAGAAAAATCCCAAATCCCAATCGGCCACTTTGTATAGCATTCTCACAGTGGTTTCTCAAATTTTAACAAAACGATAAAGAGGTATATAATAGCTTATAGTGTTAAATCCAGATAAGTCAACATTAAATAAATATTACGAGTAAATTACATTCATTTCTCTTGAAATTTAAAAAAAATTACAGTAAATCTTATATTTTTGACATAATTATATTAAATTTTCTTGAATTTTAATTCATATAACAATTAATCCATTTTTCATCACTAATTTGTTTGTTATATGGATGAAAAAAAATGATACTGTCATCTGTTTTACACAAAAGTGTATACTTTACTTTGTTTATTTTTGTATTTTTGCATCATTTGGATTAGTTTCAATCCATTTAACATTACTATAAGGGATGTCAACATAATTATGTCAAAATTATGGGGTAACTATATATTTTACAAATCTCAAGAAAGGTTAGTGTAACTTACTCAAAAGAAGAAAGAAAAAAAAGATAATTAGTAAAATAACTCCTCTAAATGTATACATAGATTAAAAAAGAAATAAACAAACTATGTGAATATATATCTTATGAGTGAGTTTGTTTTTTTTTTTTTTCGTTTTAATTTTTTTAAGAGTGAAAAAAGTTATATGGGGAACGAGTTCATTTTGGCTTAAGTAGAGTAAATTTTTTTTTTTTATCAGAAAAAAATTTCATTAATGAAGCCAAACGACACATTCAAAGAGGAATCTATCTAACATATAAACTTACACTAAGCAAAGAAAAGATAAAATCAAAAAACATATAGGAGTAAATCTATGAAAATACTCAGACGCACAACTCGTGTTCGTGTTTGTGCTTGTATTACAAGGTAGAGGCCAATCAATCGGCTATAGAGTATGTCTAAGATAGATCATAGGTTGCAACCGCAGAGTGGGTAGGCTACTTCAAGCACTGATGGACTCCATAACCAAACCAAATAAAAAACAACAAAAGAAAAACCAGAAAGCTTGACCTGAAACCAGACACGGCCAGATCCATGGAGATGGGGCTAGATTTGTAGCAGATCTAGCGGCGGGATGGTGATGACGACTAGGTGAGAAACAAAGGAGGAGGGATAACGCAGATCCACATAGCGGGATGGAGGAGGAGAACCCAACACACTTCCACCATTAGTAAAAAAAATACCTCATAAAGAGAGTGAGATTGGGAAGAAAAGCTCCCAAGATTTATTTGGCAGAAACCATAAGGAAAATAAGGGAGGAGAGAGGTGGCTGGAGGCCGAAACCCCCTCCCCTAGCAGCGCCGCACTCAAAAACCCTAAGAAATGGGGCAGAGAGAGTTTGGACAGATGTTTTTTGTTTTGTTTTTATTTTTTTATTTTTTTATACTTGTTTGAAAATGTTTGAAAACTCTCAAATCCTAATCAACCACTTTGTATAGCATTCTCCCAATGGTTTTTGAAATTCTAACAAAACAATACAGAGGTATAATATCTTATAGTGTTAAATCTAGAGGGGTTAACATTAAATAAATAGCGAATTACACTAACAATCTCTACAGTTTGTGATTTGTGTCATTTTGGTTTGACTCTTAAAATTTTTTTATATTCATTTTAGCCTTTTACGTTTTAAGTTTTTGTCAATTTACTCTAAAAGTTAATTTATATCCAAAATCAGATATAAAAAAAAATTACATATCGAAAGTCATGTGATATAAAAATATTTTATTATAAATAATTTATACTTTTGACATAAATCTAAATTTCAATATAATAATATATTTTTTATGTCATATGATAGTTAACATGATATTTTTTTGGGTCTAATTTTAAAGAAAAGTTAGCTTTAAGAACAAATTAAAAAAAAAAAACAATTTGAAACATGAAGGGCCAAATAAAAAAAAAATTAAAAACCAAAGTGATAAAAGAATCAAACATAATGGGGACAGAGTGCAATTTACCCTAAACACATACTTGTATTTTGAAAAAATAAAAATTATCACAAAGTTTACACTAATTCAAATGTTATATATGTGAATACGATAGAGATAAGAGGCGGGTACGAGCAGGTGACCGAATTTATTTACCAAAAAATTTTACTTCAATTTATCACTGTAATTTAGAAAAAATATATATATATATATACAATTCAACTACCTATACTTCTTAGGTCATATTTCAATACAATTAAATTAAAAATAAACCAAAATTCATAAATAAAAACTAAAATACCCACTCATTCATTACTTTAATAAATTTATCAGTATGATATGATTATCAATATCAAATGATCATTTCACTAATATAAAACACATCTAAAAAGTTTTTCGAAAAAAATTAATTATTAAAACAAGGGACAAATAATTTTTTTTTAAAAAATACTCAAAACTTATTAGTAAATAAGTACAATCAAAAGCACCTACTTAAAATTATTTTCTAGGGTTTATTACATTTTTGAGCCCCAAAATATTATCAAAATATTTATTTAATCCTTAAACTATCGATTGAGCCTACTAAACTTCTAAAGTATGTAAATCAAATCTATTTAATTCTTAAACTATCAATTGAATATATTGAGTCATTAAATTATTTAATTCAAACTTATATAAACATATAAGAGAATGGCTTCCCTCCAGTCCGTAATTGGAGGGTACTGTTGGGCTCGTGAGGGCCCACCACGGGTCCCTTTTCGATAATTCGAACCGTTGAATGTGTAGAATTCGTTGAGTACTATATGTCTATAAAACATCATATTGATTGGATATCGATAGCTATGTAATCAAATCAGTTTTGTATGAAAAATAATGGATAGTGAAAAATATACAGCTTACAAAAATCTGATTTGATCACATAGCTATCGATATCCGATCAACGTGATTTTTTTATAGGCATACAGTACTCGATGAGTTCTACACATTGGACGATTCAAATTATCGAAACATGACTCGTAGTAAGTCTTCATGGGCCCAACAGTGCCCTCCAGATCGTGATCACGGACTGGAGGAAAGCCATTCCCAACATATAAATATTATAAATCAATAAAAGGCCCTATTTAGTGAAAGTTTTATTTTAGAAAAATCTTAAATTTTTATTCGTTTTTAGAAAAGTCAACGTCGGTTCTTCTGGTGAATTTTCTTCATAATGGTAAGAGTAATTATTTATAATATTTTCTTACTTAACTTCTACAATGACTCTCTACTTGCCTTTGTTTAGACTCTAATACTAATTTAAATGCACAACGGAATAAAATACTTTTTAAAAATAATAGAAATCTAATATTTTTTTGGAACAAAATCTTGACTTGACAGGGTCTTTTAATAATTTATAATATTTATGATTTTTTTTTTGGTAATCTTTTTAGGAATTAAATATTTTAAAGACATAGATTTAATCGATAGTTTAAGAACTTAATAGATTCAATCGATAGATTAAAAAACTAAATAGAATTTGATTTATATAAGTTAGAGACTTAATAAACTGAATCGATAGTTTAAAAATTAAATAGATAATTCAACAATATTTAAGTATAAAAAGTGTAATAAACACTTATTTTCGAAGATAATAGAAGAGTGAGATTACCGAGAAGAGATGACGAAGCTGGAGAGGGATTAGGCGGCCCAACTCTCAGTGACAGAGAGAGAGAGAGAGAGTTCTTCACCCAAACATGGAGGGAACAGCAAAAGATTAGAGAACGGTGGGCTTTATAGAAAAACAAGAAAAGTTTTATATAAAGAAAAAATTAATTAGTGGGTTTGGTTTCACTTTTATGAATTAGTTTTTTAAAAGTTGAGTTTTTGTTTCTTGTTTTTTTTTTTTTTTTTCTAGTGAATATTTTTAAATGTACTTTATTTACATATATTTAAATAGTAAAAATATTTGTGAAAAAAATATTTTAAAAAAATAAAAAAATACATAAAATATGGAAAAATGTATTAAATTTTCGTATTTTTTTGTGTGTGTGTATTTTTTGGTATTTATTGTATTTTTTTAAAGATTTTGTTCACAAATATTATACTTTTTAAGTATATTTATGTTAGGTGTGTCTAAAAATTAAAAAAAAAGTGCTTAAATTAGAACCAAACAAAACGAATAATTTGGAACTATTTAACGCATTGTAAGATGTGCGGTAGTCAACAATGCAAAAATACTTTGGCATATGCGCGACATGGGCACGCAGCACCTGTACGCCATGTGTGCCGCACTATACTATTATGAAAATTTTAGGAAAAATATCACATTAATGAATTTTTGAAAAAATAGTTATAAATCAGAATTTTATAAATATTAATAATTATAATTATAATTTTTTTCTGAATTATAATTTTTTCTTTTCAAAATTCCACCGAGTTGTAATTATCCAAAATTTTATGTTAGCAATATCCCAAAACAATAACATGTCAAAACAAATAGAAGACCTTAAAAATGAGGAAATTGTAGAGAAACAAAAAGATAATGTTAATTACATGTGAGTGGAGATTGTAAGAGTTGTGTTTTTTGAGATCTTTGTTAGGGAAAATATGTGATTCTCCACAAGTAAATCAATCAATGGAAATAAAAATTAATGCGAAAAAATTAAATCAAAAGCAACACAAAAATTTTTACGTGTTAGTTTTTATTCCCATTGATTGATTTACTTGTGGGGAATCACATATTTTCTCTAACAACTGGTATGAGAGCTTACGGTGTATTTGAGTTTATTTATTTGTGTAAATCAATGGAGGGAAATATGGATCGTATGTCTAGCTTCAATGGAAGTAATTGGGTAACTTGGAAAACTAAAATGGAGGACCTATTATTTTGTAAAGATTTGTATGGACCCATTGAGGGTGATAGTGGCAAACCCGAAGGTATGAAAGATGATGAATGGAATAGGCTTAATCGAAAAGCCGTTGGTATTATCCGTCAATGGATTGTTGACAGTGTGTTTCATCATGTTGCTACTGAAACTTCAGCACATGATTTATGAAAAAAATTAGAGAGTCTTTATGAAAGAAAATTAGCCACAAATAAAGCTTTTCTGTTTCGTAAATTGGTTAATTTAAAATATAAAGATGACAGCCCTATTCCGAAACATCTGAATGAAATAAGGAGTATTGTTAACCAACTTGCTTCTATGAAAATTGTTTTTGATGATGAGTTGTACGCTTTGATGCTACTTAGTTCTTTGCTCGAAAGTTGGGAGACTTTGGTTGTGACCGTCAGTAATTCGGCGCCCGATGGAGTTGTCACAATGGGCTAAGTCACTAGTAGCCTGTTGAATGAAGAAACTAGAAGAAAATCAGCGGGTTTCTCTCATTTGGAAGCATTCGTTGTGAAAGGCCGAAGCAAAACAAGGGGGAGGAGTAAGACTCCTCATGGTCATGATCAAAGCCGTGACAAATCGAAAGATGGTTCTTTTTCAAAGAAAAGCATTGAGTGCCATTATTGCCATGAGAAAGGGCACATGAAGCGGGAATGCTGAAAGCTCAAGAATAAGGAGAAAAGGCGTGACAAAAGTGTGGACAAGAACCAAGAAGACACAATAGCAGTTACTACCAATGGTGATCTCATAGTCGTTTGTGAAGATGATTGTATCAATTTTGTGGGCCAAGAGAGCAATTAGGTAATTGATTCCGGTGCTTCTTTTCATGTGACTTCTCGAGTTGATTTCTTCGCTACTTATATCAAAGGAGATTATGGTTCTGTTCGAATGGGTAATGAAGGTTTGTCCAAGATTATCGGCATGGGTGATGTTTGCTTAGAAACAAATTTGGACTGCAAGTTGTTGCTTAAAGATGTGAGGCATGTTCCCGACATTCGCCTTAATTTGATCTCTACTGGGAAGCTAGATGATGAAGGCTTCAACAACAAATTTGGTAATGGAATATAGAAGCTCACAAAGGGTTCCTTGGTGGTGGCTAAGTGTAAGAAGACTCATACACTTTATTTGATGCAAGGAAAAATTTGTAAAGGTGTTGACAATGCACTTGAAGGTGATACTTCTACTGAATTGTACACAGGCGGCTTGGCTACATGAGTGAAAAGGGGTGTAGACACCCCATTTTTGACCGACCTTAAGACTCAGACGTCACCAGTTAAGCACTTGGTGATATTGCATAACGTGCTCGTTCAGAAGTTTCAGAGTCTTGGCTGCGAGCCCCGCCTCCGGATTTCCGAACCCTCTTCTGTGCCTTGTCTCGGTTTGCGAACCAGACTCGGTTTTCTCTGTTTCTTTTCCTGAGGGAAGGGAGAGGTCCCGTAGACTATCTCTCAATGCCCGTGGGCTACATTTGGTGGCCGTAGGCCATTTTTCCCATTTCGGAGCCCGGTTTCCGGTTTTCGGAGCCGTCAGGCCGTGTGCCTCGGTTCGGGACCGCCTAACCATCTCCGTTTGCTCTGATTTTTGGCATACATCTTATTTTCTCCCTTTTGAGGGACACTGGGGTCTGAGAAACCCACTTCGTGGCCGAACGCCACTTTCGGTGATTAACAGCCCACCGAGCGGCCAAACAATGAACACAAGTTTTGAGATGTGTACCTTTCAAACCGGTAGAAGCTCTTTCTTTGAACAAATACTTGCCAGCCCCTTGGTAACAAGCCCGCGGGGGACCTCGCTACGCTCGGACCTCGACTTTCGTTGTCACGGTTCTCTGTCTAAACCAAAGAGTCCAAATCCGGCCAAATCGTTTTAGGGAAACTGATTTTTGAAAAAAGTAGTGCCAAACAGGACTGCTTTAGCCAGATACAGGTCGCACACCTAAATATTTTATTTGGAAATTTAGGAAACCCTGAACTCGGTGCCAAAAGGCCGCGTGTCCGTCATCAACCGAAAGTTGCTTTCGGTTCGGGAACTTGGTACGATGGGGAAGGTCACTTCGTGAGCACCCCGCGTCGCCCGTCATAGACCGGCCTCTACTAACCATGATATCAATTGTTTGAAAACATTTGTGATTTCTTATTACCGGTTTTATTTAGCCTAGGTTTACTAACATGTGATGCGCAACAGCATAACAAGTTAGACTGGATCGCCTGAATTGGAACCAAAAACATCTCATGTTTGTTTATTTGAAAATGGTTGCTACCCGCAAGGTAGGCTTAAATGGCAGATTTTGTTTTACCAACCCTCGGTGGGCTTAGAAAAGATGTTTTGCCACTTCTAGTGGGCTTAAAATAAAATAGTTGATGATTATTCCAATTCAAGTAACCCAACCTTCACCCACAGGCATTCAAGGCAGTTATTATCAGATAAGCACATAGCCTCATGGTAAGATGCTATTCATGGCAGTCACTCACACGATGCAAGGATGCTAAAGCATAAAACCTTACCGGTATTTCCAACCAAAAAAAAGAACTACATTAGAAATCATGCATGAATCCTAAGTATACACGAATGCTAATGCAACACATGCATAAAATGCGACTATAGCAAGGCTCGCTATTCTAAGAATGTATACTGAATGCTACAACTATCATGTATTCAATTGAATTGAAAGTACGATGCAGTTAGTATGTGCGCCGAGCCCGGTGCATGCAAAACAGATGATGATGCAACATGCTTCATACTGTATGCTAATTTAAATATGCCCTAATCTAACCATCATAAGCGGAATAATAAAAGGAGAAAGACGTGGGTTGGAAGACATACATCACACTCACGCACACTTATTACAGTTGTGCCCTCACGCAGAGGGTTCGATAAATATACAGTCCCAAATTACAGTCCCAAATAAAAGAATATTACAGGTCCGAAATATTACCAAATTCTAATTAATTAACAAATTAACTATAAAAGCAAATAAAACTGGCGTGCAAGCCAGGACCGCCTTGCTTCTGATGGATGATGCATGCCCGGGTTGTCTTGCGCGGAAATCCACCGGAATGCCCCAATTAGCCTCTGTTTACACTTGTTCTTGAAATGCGTGCCAAGTCCCAAAAAGTTGCTGGATTCCTGATTTGCTGCAACAAGAGAGCAGGAAAGGGGCAAGCATGTATCTGCACAGATGTATGCATGTCTCGATCCTCGTGCCACCAATCACGCATACCGAGGCATGATGCCGAGAGTCGAATGCACAACTCAATATAGGATGAATGCACATGAGACTACAGCTAAAACCTAACTCCATCATGGATAATCCGGATGTCGGTAACTAGGGAATGAGACACATTCCGTCACTCGGAGTACGAAATGTACCTCGTTTCCCGTGCCCGGGCTAACTCCTATTCCGAACACGATGCAATATGCATGACATGCATGAAATGCAACTAAGATACAATCCATAATATATACAATGCTATGAAAATGAGATGTCTCGAAATGCGTGCACTCATCCAGGCCGCGAACCGAGGTGATGTTATGTGTCTCGAAATACTCGTGCATGCGGCGCACGCAAACCGAGGCGATGATATGTGTCTCAAAATACGTGCACGCCGGGCACGCAAACCGAGGCGATGAAATGTGTCTCAAAATACTGCGCGCGGGCACGCAAACCGAGGCAATGATATGTGTCTCGAAATGCGTGCACGCGGGCACGCAAACCGAGCAATGATATGTGTCTCGAAATACGTGCACGCGGGCACGCAAACCGAGGCGATGAAATGTGTCTCGAAATAGGTGCACGCGGCACGCAAACCGAGGCGATGATGATGTGTCTCGAAATGCGTGCACTGCGGGCACGCAAACCGAGGCAATGATAAAAATGTGCTCGAAATACGTGCACGCGGGCACGCAAACCGAGGAATGATATTGTCTCGAAATACGTGCACGCGGGCACGCAAACCGAGGCAATGAAATGTGTCTCGAAATACGTGCACGCGGGCACGCAAACCGAGGCGATGATATGTGTCTCGAAATGCGGTGCACGCGGGCACGCAAACCGAGGCAATGATAAAAAGCGATGCAATGGCAGGGAAATGGCATGAATATGGGCTTATACCAACATGAGTGAGCCTCAGCCACACTCACATAGGATGCCGTCGGATAAAATGGAGTGCCTCGAAATGCGTGCACACGGCACGCAAAACCGAGGCGATGACAGAAGCAATGAAATGGCATGGAGATGACAAATGGGCTTATACCAACATGAGTGAGCCTCAGCCACACACACATAGATGCCAGCGGGTAAAAATGAAGTGCCTCGAAATGCGTGCACACGGGCACGCAAACCGAAGCTACGACAAAATGCGATGAAATGACATGGAAATGAACAAATAGGCTTATACCAACATGAGTTGAGCCTCAGCCACACTCACATAGGATGCCAGCGGATAAAATGGAGTGCCTCGAAATGCGTGCACACGGGCACGCAAACCGAGGCAATGATAAAATGATGCAAATGACATGGAAAATGATATGCAAGCATGCTAATGGAATTTCAGAAACAAAATATGGGGGAAAAACAGTCCCGAAATGAGGCGAAATGACATGAATGCAAGGAAATGTCCCGAAATGCAACAATAGGATCCGAAAATGGCCTATAGCTATGCTAAACATGTACAATATGGACATGCAATGCAAAGACAGAAGCTAGACAGTCCCAAAAGATGCACTTTCACAGTTATAAACATGGCCAAACAGCAAGCATAGGTAGGGAAAGATAGCATGCAGAAAGGGGCCAAAGAGGGGTAATGAAGCAAGTGGTATAAGAAAAACTCAAACTGAAAAATTTCCTTCTACAACACTGAAGATGGACCAAAAATATGAACATTTACAGTATATGGAAGCCTCAAATCAGTATACAAACATGCTAAAAATATGATGCAAAATGAGGCTCAAAAGGTGCTAAAACATGAAGTATATAAAATAATCACCAAACAGAAAAAAAGTGTGAATGAAACATGAAGTATAGGCCCAGAATAAGGCCACTTTCAGTTCGGACCAAGGTCCAAAAACAGAAGCAAAGAGGGCTATCAATTTATACAAAAATGGGGCCAAATAAGGGATTGAACTACAAGTGCCACATGAAGACACAAACAATGTTGAGCCCTTCTCCAATGTTGAAGAGGGGCTCAAAATAAGCCTCATATCAGTTTACAACATGCTCGAAAAAAATAAATTGCTCATGGGTCAAAAAATAGCATGCAAAACTATGACATACAAGATGATCAATGAAGCAAGTGTATTATGGAGGGCTCAAACAGGTTGAGCCCTTAATGAGAAGTGAAGATGAGCTCAAAATATGGCCCTTTTCAGTTAGGCCGAAGCTTGAAACCAAAAATAAATGAGGCTTAGAAATAGATCAAGGAAAAGGGTCAAAAGGATCAAAGTGTAACTTACCCTTGAAGATTCAAGCTTTTGTTGCTTCTTGGATGGATTTGCAGCTTCTTTAGCCTTCAAGAATCCCTCCTTTCTGCTGGAAATGAGATGGTGGTGTAGAGCTTGGTGGTGTAGAAGGAATGATGGTTAGGGAATTAGGGTTTTTTGAAAGAATTGAGAAGGAAGAAGATGGAATTGGCTATGGAGCTTGAAGATTAAATTTTCTACCCTACAAAGGAGGCCACTAGCTGGTTATATGGACAAAAAGAGGTTGTAAAGGTGGGGCAAAAAGGAGGTAAGCTTTCCCCCACAAAATATCCCCCGGATTGGGATATTTTCTGGGGAAACAGCTGCACAGCTGTAAAGTAGCAATCATGAGGAACATGGCCGGCCAAGTACTTTTTCTGCAGGTGGCCGGCCAGCCACCCCTACTAGCCGGCCAGCTAGGGTCAAAAGGGTCAAGTTGAATTAATGGCCGGCCACCACTTTTTAGTGGCCTCCTAGGTCTCCTCTTCACAACCCACGCGTGTTCGAATTTGGAAATTCTAAAACAGGAGAGAGAACAAGCCAATTTTAGGAGGGTTCAAAGGGTCAAAAGGATTAATGGCCGGCCACCACTTTTTAGTGGCCTCCCATGTGTGTACATCACAAATATGTGGTTTGGGTTTGAAGAAAATGGCTCCAAGGTGTTCAACATTAGCCCGGAAGGAGGGTTCAAAAGGGTCAAAAGGAATTAATGGCCGGCCACCACTTTTTAGTGGCCTCCCATGTGTGTACATCACAAATATGTGGTTGAAAGTTGGCAACACTAACCCCCAGGGTGTTCAACATTGGCCCGGAAGTCAGAAAAACGGGCGCTAGGAGGCTCCGGAGGAGAGATAACTGGTTGCTGCAACAATTCTAGCCTCCCACCCTTCAGTGACCTTCCTGGTGAATAAAACAGAGGTACCTGCCAAAAATGAACAAAAACCGATGCAAAACGAATGTTCGGGGGCCAAAACACGCAGTTCGGGGCCCCGGAAACTGCCGTTAAACACCGAAATT
>NW_021024760.1:3294890-3307808 GCF_004153795.1 Camellia sinensis
GGCACTCAATGTCTTTTCTTTGAAAAGAGAACCATTTTCTTTCGATTTGTCACGGCTTTTGATTCATGACCCCCCCCCACCCCCCCCCCCCCCCCCCCCCCCCCCCCCCCTGAGGAGTCTTACTCCTCCCCTTGTTTGCTTCGGCCTTTCACAACGAATGCTTCCAAATGAGAGAAACCCGCTGATTTTCTTCTAGTTTCTTCATTCAACAGGCTACTAGTGACTTAGCCCATTGTGACAACTCCATCGGGCGCCGAATTACTGACGGTCACAACCAAAGTCTCCCAACTTTCGAGCAAAGAAACTAAGTATGCATCAAAGCGTACAACTCATCAACAAAAACAATTTTCATAGAAGCAAGTTGGTTAACAATACTCTTTATTTCATTCAGATGTTTTCGGAATAGGGCGATGCATCTTTATATTTTAAATTAACCAATTTACGAAACAGAAAAGCTTTATTTTGTGGCTAATTTTCTTTCATAAAAGACTCTCTAATTTTTTTCAAATCATGTGCTGAAGTTTCAGTAGCAACATGATAAAACACACTGTCAACAATCCATAACGGATAATACCAACGGCTTTTCGATTAAGCCTATTCCATTCATCATCTTTTCATACCTCTCGGGTTTGCCACTATCACCCTCAATGGGTCCATACAAATCTTTACAAAATAATAGGTCCTCCATTTTAGTTTTCCAAGTTTACCCAATTACTTCCATTGAAGCTAGACATACGACCATATTTCCCTCCATTGTATTTACACAAATAAATAAACTCAAATACACCGTAAGCTCTATACCAGTTGTTAGAGAAAATATGTGATTCCCCACAAGTAAATCAATCAATGGGAATAAAAAACTAACACGTAAAAATTTTGTGTTGCTTTTGATTTAATTTTTTCGCATTAATTTTTATTTCCATTGATTGATTTACTTGTGGAGAATCACATATTTTCCCTAACAAAGATCTCAAAAAACACAAACTCTTACAATCTCCACTCACATGTAATTAACATTATCTTTTTGTTTCTCTACAATTTCCTCTTTTTAAGGTCTCTATTTGTTTTGACATGTTATTGTTTTGGGATATTGCTAACATAAAATTTTGGATAATTACAACTCGGTGGAATTTTGAAAAAAAAAATTATATATTAGAAAAAAATTATAATTATAATTATTAATATTTATAAAATTCTGATTTATAACTATTTTTTCAAAAATTCATTTAATGTGATATTTTCCTAAAATTTTCATAATAGTATAGTGCGGCACACATGGCGTACAGGTGCTGCGTGCCCATGTCGCGCATATGCCAAAGTATTTTTGCATTGTTGACTACCGCACATCTTACAATGCGTTAATAGTTCCAAATTATTCGTTTTGTTTGGTTCTAATTTTTTTTAAATTTATTTTTTTTATTTTTCATATTTTAATATTTTAATAATTTTTTTAATATTAAGTAATTTTTTAATTTTTAAACGCACCATATATATAATATACTTAAAAAATATAATATTAAAAAAATAATTAAAAAAATACACTAAATACTAAATATACACACACACAAAAAAATACGAAAATTAATACATTTTTCATATTTTATGTATTTTTTTATTTTTTTAAAATATTTTTTTCACAAATATTTTTACTATTTAAATATATGTAAATAAAGTACATTTAAAAATATTCACTAAAAAAAAAAAAAAAAAAAACAAGAAACAAAAACTCAACTTTTAAAAAACTAATTCATAAAAGTGAAACCAAACCCACTAATTAATTTTTTTCTTTATATAAAACTTTTCTTGTTTTTCTATAAAGCCCACCGCTATTATTGCCATGAGAAAGGGCACATGAAGCGAGAATGCCGAAAGCTCAAGAATAAGGAGAAAAGGTGTGACAAAAGTGTGGATAAGAAGTAACGAGAAGACACAGCAGTTACTACCAATGGTGATCTCATGGTCGTTTGTGAAGATGATTGTATCAATTTTGTGGGCCAAGAGAGCAATTGGGTAATTGATTCCGGTGCTTCTTTTCATGTGACTTCTCGAGTTGATTTCTTCGCTACCTATATCAAAGGAGATTATGGTTCTGTTCAAATGGGTAATGAAGGTTTGTCCAAGATTATCGGCATGGGTGATGTTTGCTTAGAAACAAATTTGGACTGCAAGTTGTTGCTTAAAGATGTGAGGCATGTTCCCGACATTCGCCTTAATTTGATCTCTACTGGGAAGCTAGATGATGAAGGCTTCAACAACAAATTTGGTGATGGAATATAGAAGCTCACAAAGGGTTCCTTGGTGGTGGCTAAGTGCAAGAAGACTCATACACTTTATTCGATGCAAGGAACAATTTGTAAAGGTGTTGACAATGCACTTGAAGGTGATACTTCTACTGAATTGTGACACAGGCGACTTGGCTACATGAGTGAAAAGGGGCTGCAAGTATTGTTCAAGAAAGAGCTTCTACCCGGTTTGAAAGGTACACATCTCAAAACTTGTGTTCATTGTTTGGCGGGTAAACAACATAGAGTTTCTTTTCATAAAAATGTTGCTTCTAGAAAAGAAAATGTTTTGGAGTTGATTCATTCGGATGTTTGTGGTCCTTTAAAATTTAGAGCACATAGTGGTGCACTTTATTTTATTACTTTCATTGATGATTATTCAAGGAAAGTTTGGGCTTTTCTACTAAAAACTAAAGATCAAGTTCTAGAAGTATTTAAGCTTTTTTAGGCCATGGTTGAAAGAGAAACAGGGCAGAAATTAAAGTGCATCCGATCAGACAATGGTGGTGAATACATTGGGCCATTTGATGAGTATTGTCGCAGCCAAGGTATTCGGCATCAAAAGACAGTTAAGAAGACTCCTCAACAAAATGGAGTTGCCGAGAGGATGAACCGCACCATTGTAGAAAGAACAAGGTGTTTGCTTTCACAAGCTAAATTGCCAAGATCCTTTTGGGGTGAGGCAATAAAAACAGCAGTTGACGTGATCAATTTGTCACCTTCCTATCCTTTGAATGGTGATGTTCCAGAAAGAGTTTGGACCGGTAAAAATTTATCTTATGAGCACTTGAGAGTGTTTGGTTGCCGAGCTTTTGTTCACATTCCAAAAGATGAGAGGTTCAAGCTTGATAGCAAGTCAAGACAATGTATTTTTCTTGGCTATGGACGTGATGAATATGGGTATAAATTGTGGGATCCGGTCGACAAGAAAGTCATTCGAAGCCGTGATGTTGTGTTTCTTGAAGACCTTGAAGACTTTAGCAAAGGTGATCAACCGGAGCCAAAGACATGGATCCATCTCCTTCATCTTCGGTGGATAATGAAAATGGGGGAGATGTGCAGCCACCTATTGAAGATGTAGAGGATGATGCTAATCCTAATGAAGTTGAGCCAGAAATTGAGGAAGAACATCCAACTCAAGAACTGCCACCACAACTTGAGTTAAGAAACTCTACAAGGGACCGACAACCTTCAAGAAAGTATCCTCCCAATGAATTTGTGTTGATTTACGATCAAGGGGAGCCTGAGAGCTACCAAGAAGCAATTGAGCACACAAAGAAAGGTGATTGGAAAAAGGCCATGGACGAGGAGATGAATTCCTTACTTGAAAACCAGACTTATGATATAGTGAAGTTGCCTAAAGGGAGGAAAATTCTGAAAAATAAGTGGGTTTTCAAAATGAAGAATGATGGCAAGAATCTGAGGTACAAGGCGCGTCTTGTTGTGAAAGGCTTTAGGCAAAAGAAAGGTATTGACTTTGACGAGATTTTCTCACCGGTTGTAAAGATGTCTTCTATTCGGGTTGTACTTGGCATGGCTGCAAGTATGAACCTTGAAGTTGAGCAACTTGATGTGAAGACCGCATTTCTTCATGGTGACCTTGAAGAAGAAATTTACATGGAGCAACCGGAAGGTTTTGTAGAGCAAGGAAGAAAAGTTTGTATGGCCTCAAGCAAGCCCCGCGGCAATGGTACAAAAAATTTGACTCTTTCATGATGAATAATGGTTTTTCTAAAACCACTTCGGACCATTGTGTGTTTGTGAAAAATTTCCCGGATGGTAAATTTATTATTCTTTTGCTTTATGTTGATGACATGTTAATTGTGGGTCAAGATTCTACCATGATAAACAGGTTGAAATTGGAGTTGAGCAAGTCTTTTGCTATGAAAGATTTGGGGCCGGCAAAGCAAATACTTGGTATGAAAATTGTTCGTGATCGTAAAAAGGGGCTGATTTGGTTGTCACAAGCGAGCTACATTGAGAAAGTTCTTGAGAGGTTCAATATGGATAAAGCAAAGTTGGTTGGTTGTCCACTTGCGCGTCACTTCAAGCTTAGTTCGAATCAATGTCCTACAAGTGGAAAAGACAAAAAAGAGATGTTGAAAGTTCCTTATGCTTCAGCAGTTGGTTCTTTGATGTACGCCATGGTTTGTACAAGGCCGGATATTGCTCACGCCATTGGTGTGGTGAGTCGTTTTCTCTCTAATCCGGGTAAAGAACATGGGGCAGCGGTAAAATGGATTCTAAGGTATCTTTGAGGAACTTCGAAGGTGTGTTTGTGTTTTGGAGATAGTAAGTCGATGCTTGATGGGTTCACAAATTTTGACATGGCCAGTGATATTGATTCTAGGAAATCTATTTTGGGGTATTTGATGACTTTTGCAGGGGGAGCTGTGGCATGGCAATCTAAATTACAAAAATGTGTTACTCTCTCAACCACCGAAGCTGAATTTATTGCTATTATAGAAGCTTGCAAAGAAGAGTTATGGCTGAAGAAATTTTTGCAAGAATTGAGTTTGAAGCAAGAAAGGTATGTACTTTATTGTGATAGTCAAAGTGCTATTCACTTGAGCAAAAATTCTACTTTTCATTCGAGATCGAAACACATTGATGTGAGATACCACTGGATTCGTGATGTGTTAGATTCGAAATTGTTACAACTCGAAAAGGTTCACACAGATGATAATATTTCTGATATGTTGACAAAGACTTTGTCGAGGGACAAACATTTAAAGTGTCGAACTTTGGCGGGTATGGTTGATATCTCCACCTAAGTCGGTAGGGGGAGAATTGTTAGGTATACCTCCTTATTGGAGTGTGGGACCCAATTGGTTTGTTAAAGAATTTTAATTTGACTTGATTTAGGTATAATATATTTTTATATATTATATTTGAGGAGACCTAATCCAATTTGGAAACAACTAAGGTTTGATAAAATAAAACCCTAGATTCACAATATATATATATATATTGTTTTGTGTGTGCCGAAGGTGAAGGAGCAGCAGTGGCCTAATATATTTGTTTTTCCAAAGTTGAGTGGAGTGGCATCCAAACATTGATATTGGGTGCTTCGATTCTTTTCAAGTTGGTGCATTGTTTTGCGTGGAACAAGTTGGTGAATATTTGGTTAGTTTGTTTGGTTCGTTATTTTGGGTTTTCTTCAACTCTGGTTCTGAAGATTTTGGTTCATTTATTTGGTGAGGTCTTTCCTCCTATTTATTTGTGATTATTTGGAATTCACCTAAGGGTTGGTTTGGCAAGGGCTCATTGGGCTTTTTTGGCTCAATGAGCCATAAAAGACAGAATAGGCTCATGAGTCACAACAGACAAAACATCCCATCCAACCCTATAATCATTACACTCTTCTCTCACAAAAAAATCAAAAAGCCAAAAAGCCAAAAGCCCTTTCCAAACTAAGCTTTTGAGCCCAGGCTCATATAGTCAAAAAAGCCAAAAAGCCAACCCACTTCTCAAACGGAGGCTAAGGGTGTTTTTTGTGAGACCATTCGTGTCTCATTTGTAATCGTTTGGAACTTATTTAGTTGATAGTGGAATCGGATTTCAATCTCGTGGACATACCTCACATTGAGGGAACCACGTAAAAATTCTTATGTTAGTTTTAATTTAATTTTTCTATATTAATTTTTATTTCTATTGATTAATTTACTTGTGGGAAATCATATATTTTCTCTCACAATCTTAATCATTACTGATAATATATGTGATAAATTTTGAAAATCATGCATATTTAATTGTCTAAAATAACAAGAGATGGTGTAGCAGGCACTGCGACTCATTTTGGGTCTATTTAGATGATTCAAATTATTTATTTTTTTAAAATATATTAAGTAAATATATTTATAAAATTTTAAGTCTATCAAATATAAATAACCCTTCATTGAATCGTATTTGTGTTTAGTTTTATATTTCAAATTAAATTTGCTATTCATTTTTTATAGATACAAATGTAGTGTACGGAGGAGCGTGGACTTGGTCAACGGGATTATACGAGGAGAATTATTTCTTCCCCGTACACAAATATAAATAACCCTTCATTGAATCGTATTTGTGTTTAGTTTTATATTTCAAATTAAATTTGCTATTCATTTTTTATAGATACAAATGTAGTTTGATGAAATGGTTAACAATGGCCCTGTTTGGTGTAACTGTTAAAACAGTTTATAGATTATAGCTTAACAGATTATAGATTATGACTTTAATCAGAAGTTGTTAATCTGTTTGGTGTAGCTATTGGATTATAGATTTAAGTTGCTGAGTAGTGTTTGTTAAATAAGCTATGAAATAGCTTTTTCAATTAATTTTTATTTTTTGTTTGTCTACATTTCTCATAAAAAATAATAATAATAATCTATAGTCCATTTGGGTCTTTTTCTATTTTAAAAAAAATAAAAAATAAAAAATCTAAGAGTATAACCATAAATTAATATGTCCACTGCAGAAGCTGATAATCAAAAGCAAGGGATGACCAGCTTATCAGAATCAACTTTTTTGAGTTAAAATAAACTGTTAGAATAAAAAGCTGTTTGAAATAAGTTTAACCAAACAGTCCAAAATAACTTTTCAAAGCTAAAAGCCATAAGTTAGTTTTGAAAAGCTGAAACAAACACCCCCAATATCCGATTAACTTAATTTTTTTAAAGATATATTCTACTCAACATATCTTAAAAATTAAAGAGTTCAGATTATCGAAATTGATAAAATAGACCCAAACAATAACACAACAGCCACACCATTTCCAAAATAATATTAGGTATATTTGTAAAAATTTGATTTTTCTTTGTGTATGTTTGTGTGTATGGTACGGTTCGAGCGGTTTGAGAATAAAATTATAAATCGAATGACGGGTTAGCAGATTAACGGATTGATAAATTACGGTTTGGATGGTTTTTGGTAGATTAGTAGATTAAAGAATATTTTAACTAATTCTCATATATTTGCATATTATATGACACTAATTTGTATAATATTTTTTCGATATATAACACAAAATAATTTTTACATAATATGTTTTATATATATAATCACTAATTTGTAGTAAATTTCATATTTTAAATTTTTCTCACACTCATTTTTACATTGATATTTCATTGAAAATTAAAAAATATATATGTATTAATTATAGCAGAATGGAGTGATTCGATTGACAAATTATAAATTTTAAAATTTAAATCACAATTAACGATTAGAACAATACGAATTACAATAATGTTCCAGACCCCCTTTTCTCCCCACCCCCTTTGACTCCCTCTCAACATGATTGGCCAGTTTTTTTTTTTTCCTTCTCTTCCAATCACCACCCGCCACGTGTGTGTAATTTGGTGATTAGAGGGGGTCTCAATCATAACCCTACAAATTAATTCAAATCCACACAATTTTAAAAAGTTTAGAAATATTTTACGCATCCCTATTCTTATACATATCTTTTCCGAATGGATATGACATGGCTCTGATGTTCCGAACACAATGGAACATCAGTTTATGTCTTGATTTTTGTGCAGGCCATTCGAGGTCTATTTATTTTTGAAAAATGTTTTGTTCCTCGAATTTTTTTTCCCCGAATCTCTTGATTGTCCAAAACGACGTCGTTTTGGACAGTTTTTATTTTTTTTTTTCTTCCCTCCAGTCTGAAACACAGAGAGGGAGAGAGAGAGGGATTGAAAAAGAAAGAGAAAAAGAGAAGAGAGGGGAAGAGGCCGTCGCCGATCGAGGGTTTAGGTCATTGTCGATCGCCGATTGCCGATCGGCCGTTCATCGCAACCCAGTTCTTCTTCTTCTTCTTCTTCCTTCTCTTCAAAGAGAGGAAGAGGATGAGAAAGAGAGAGAGAAAGAGAAGAGAGGGGATCGCTGCCTCGCTGCCTCCGCCTCCACCTCGCCTCTGATTTTTGTTTTTTAGCCCTTCTTTTTTTTTTTTTTTTTTTTTTTTTTTTTCTGGATCTGATGGTTGATGATGAAGATGAATGGTTGGGTCTTGGTCTCTCTCTCTCTCTCTCATGGTTGATGATGAAGATGAATGGTTGGATCTTGGTCTCTCTCTCTCTCTCTTCTTCTTCTTCTTCTTCTTTTTTGATTTTCTTCTTCTTGGAGAAAAAAAAAATTTTCAAAATGACGAAATGACGCCGTTTTGATTTCGGGGGATTCGGGGAAGGGAAGATTCGAGCTATATAGCACAACTATTTATTTTTATTTATTTATGTATGCAATAATGGCCCGGGTCGGCCCATTCGAGCTTTGTGGGCTTGCGATTTTTTAGCGGCCTGGCTGTCACGCCCCAAAATTCGGACAATTAAATATTAATTTAGGACTAAACCCCAATTAATATTCCATCATCCAAATCCTAGGGGTGAAACAAAAAAAAACTAAAACGCCAACCCAAACCATCCACCATAAATTCATAACTAACAAATACCTCAACATTAAAGTAGCAACAACTAATCAAAACAACTTAAATAAAGTACGGTTACAAACCATGTCAAATTATTCTAATACTAAAGTCATAAAAAAAAATAATAATAATAATAAATACATAAACTACTAACAAGCCTAAGCTAAAAAAAAAACAAAAAGAAATCCAAGAGATATGCCCAAAAACTTTAGTTACTTCTCGTCACCACCGTAGCCTCAACTAATCCTGCAAAGGAAGCTCAGCTGCGCTCAACAGAACGCACCCGAGTTGCCAAGAGACAAAACGGGTCAGTATACAGGTATATTGGTATGAGTACAAGATTCAACACCCACGTGTCCACCAGACACAAACAAAAATTCGTTAAATTTTTATTGCAGGACAAGACAAGTAGTTCCAACCGCACCGAGACGAATGGGTAGTTTCTCGAGATACGGTGGCATTTAGTTTCTTGTCCATACACAACGAAATATAAATTTATTATAAAATAAACAAAATAGAAATAGAAATATGGTGGGTCAGCCCTGCATAAAAAGTTAGTAAGACCCACCATCCTGCAAAACAAATAAAGTTAGTATAATTTAATTATAAGTAACTTGTTGAAACAAATATAAAATTACACCGTTTCATACTTAAATAATTTGAATTGATCAAAACTCAAAGAACGAAAGTTGTACAGAATCAAATTTCCTAAAAGACAACGTGAACGAATTTAACAGAAACTGAACAGGTTAAGAGAAAAGCTTGATCTAAAAATCTAGACGGAATTCAATCGAAAAATATGAAGCTGAAAACGAACAAAAACTGCCATAATATGATTTTTTCCGAAAAAGTTCAAAACATGAAAAGTCTGCAGAATAATGTTTTACTTCAGTTTACGCGAAACCAATAAAAATGAACTCGTTTCGTGGTTAGAACAGCCTATAAAAATCTGCATTACCAGAGTGAGTCAAACCGACAATAGCCAAGGTCATCCGATTATAAGTTCTAATCGATCTTGTTAATAAAAAGGTACAACACAAAAGTTGTCCAAAATCACGAATACATGCTTCTGCTCAAATTTCATAATTTATCAAGATCGTTTACTATTTTTTTATCATGTACATAACAATACCATACACACTATACTAATAAATTCATAATTAAATTCTTTGTTCCTTAACTCCACCACTTCGGCTCTCCCCTTCCGGTCTATACATATATCCCATGTGCCTCCCGTATACCTAACACCGCTCCGAAGCCAAACTTGCACGGGGATATCGTGCCGAGTTTGACTCACACTCCTCGGATGGTTAGCATAAACGTACGCGCGCAAATCAAAGCACTCGTCTACTCATGAGAACGAGGCAACAATATATATATACATAACATCTCACACATGAGAATAAACATAACAATGCCGAGCCTAAGGCATTCAAATAAATCTCATAATCCTCACTTTTTTTTTTTATGCACTCTTTCTCCCCATCACTCAAATAAAACAACAATCCATGGAGTCATGGTGGAGTATAAGGAATTTATCTATGGATTCCTAATTAATTTTAATTTCATACAACCATGAGTGTAATTACAATCATAAAATAAATTCATATAAAAATCCTAAACATGGCATACACAACTAATCAAACTAATTAAAATCAATTCATCATCTACATGCAAATACAAAATCAATCCAATATCAAATAAAAATAAATAAGTAAATAAAAACAATGAATCAATCCATCCTCTAACCAATATATATGGATTCTAAATTTATTTTAATTTTATATAATCATGAGTATGATTACAATTATAAAATCAATCCATATAAAAAACCATAAATCTTGCATATACAACTAATCAAAATAATTAAAATCAATTAATCATCTAAAAACCCTAAACCTTACATAAACAACTAATCAAAATAATTAAAATCAATCAATCATCTATAATCCCTAAACCTTACATAGACAACTAAACAAAATAATTAAAATTAATCAATCATCTAAAAACCCTAAATTTTACCTATACAACTAATCAAAGTAATTAAAATCAATCAATTATCTAAGAACCCTAAACTTTACATACACCATTAATCAAAATAATTAAAATCAATCTATCATCTTTGTGTGAATACAAAATCAAACTAATATCAAATAAATAAATAAAAACAAAGAATTAAATATAAATAAAACAACAATCCATGGAGTCATGGTGGAGTATAAGAAATTTATTTATGGGTTCCTAATTAATTTTAATTTTATATAACCATGAATGTAATTACCACTATAAAATAAATCCATATAAAAATCCATATAAAAATCCTAAACATGGCATACATAACTAATCAAAATAATTAAAATCAATCCATCATCTACATGCAAATACAAAATCAATCCAACATCAAATAAAAATAAATAAGTAAATAAAAACAATGAATCAATCCATCCTCTAACCAATATCTATGGATTCTAAATTTATTTTAATTTTATATAATCATGAGTATGATTACAATTATAAAATCAATCCATATAAAAACCATAAATCTTGCATATACAATTAATCAAAAAAATTAAAATCAATCAATTATCTAAAAACCCTAAACCTTACATAAACAACTAATCAACATAATTAAAATTAATCAATCATCTAAAAATCCTAAACCTTACATACTCAATTAATTAAAATTATTACAATCAATTAATCATCTAAAATCTTAAGCCTTACATATACATCTAATCAACATAATTAAAATTAATCAATCACCTAAAAAAAAAAATCCCAAACCTTACATACCCAACTAATTAAAATTATTACAATCTATTAATCATCTAAAATTCTTAAACCTTACATATACGTCTAATCAACATAATTAAAATTAATCAATCATCTAAAAAAATCCCAAACCTTACATACCCAACTAATTAAAAATTATTACAATCAATTAATCATCTAAAATTCTTAAACCTTACATATACGTCTAATCAACATAATTAAAATTAATCAATCATCTAAAAAATCCCAAACCTTACATACCCAACTAATTAAAATTATTACAATCAATTAATCATCTAAAAATCTTAAACCTTACATTTACGTCTAATCAACATAATTAAAATTAATCAATCATCTAAAAAATCCCAAACCTTACATACCCAACTAATTAAAATTATTACAATCAATTAATCATCTAAAAATCTTAAACCATACATATACGTCTAATCAACATAATTAAAATTAATCAATCATCTAAAAAAATTCCAAACCTTACATACCCAACTAATTAAAATTATTACAATCAATTAATCATCTAAAAATGTTAAACCTTACATATACGTCTAATCAACATAATTAAAATTAATCAATCATCTAAAAAAAATTCCAAACCTTACATACCCAACTAATTAAAATTATTACAATCAATTAATCATCTAAAAATCTTAAACCTTACATATACGTCTAATCAACATAATTAAAATTAATCAATCATCTAAAAAATCTCAAACCTTACATACCCAACTAATTAAAATTATTACAATCAATTAATCATCTAAAAATTCTAAATCTTACATATACGTCTAATCAACATAATTAAAATTAACCAATCATCTAAAAAATCATAAACCTTACATACCCAATTAATCAAAACAATTAAAATCAATCTGTCATCTTCATATCAATACAAAAATCAAATCAATATTAAATAAATACAAATAAATAAATATAACGAATCAAATATAAACAAAGAAAAGTGAATTTTGTACTCACAATTATTTTTGAAGATCAAAGAATCACTCAAAGAATTAATAAAGGCACCCAAAATAAAACCTAAACCTTGCATACCTAACTAATGCAAAACAATTAAAATTAATTAATCATCCAAAAACTCTAAACCTTACATACACGTCTAATCAAAATAATTAAAAATTAGTAAATCATTTAAAAATTCTAAACCTTACATACACGTCTAATCAACATAATTAAAATTAATCAAGCACCTAAAAAAAAATCTCAAACCTTACATACCCAACTAATTAAAATTATTACAATCCAACGAAATATAAATTTATTATAAAATAAAAAAAATAGAAATAGAAATATGGTGGGTCATCCGTGCATAAAAAGTTAGTAAGACCCACCATCCTGCAAAACAAATAAAGTTAGTATAATTTAATCATAAGTAACTTGTTGAAACAAATATAAAATTACACCGTTTCATACTTAAATAATTCAAAT
>NW_021024760.1:3308421-3410761 GCF_004153795.1 Camellia sinensis
GTTGGCACCTACTAGCCTACCAATCATTTACATTATACTCCACCTCAATAATCTAAAAAAAAAAAAAAAAAAACAAAAACCAAGAAAAAAACAAAATGAAATGAAATAGTAAAAAATAAATTGTTGATCAATTATCGGAGGAGACAGATATTTCAGTCGCGTTGCCCAATGATATGTCATCCAAATCATATTGAATTCGCTCATTTTCACTAAAAATTTGTCTTCTTGTAAGCCCGTGCATATGATCCCTGGATATCATCAATGCCTCAACCATTTTGGATGAAAGCCTGCTCCTGTAGTCACTCAGCACCCGTCCACCTGCACTAAAAGCTATTTTTTAAGCAACTGTAGAAATAGGAACAGTTAGTATATCACGGGCTATATGTGAAAGCACAGGCCACATAGATTCATTTTGTTTCCATCATTCCAAAATGTCAAAATTATTGGAATCATCCATTGACGGGTTTTCCAAATAACGTTGCAGTTTAGAACTACTTACACTTGTATGTTGAGATATTCTTCTACTTTTTATTACTGTGAAAATACTTAATCTCCTGCCTCGAGATTGTTGGACTGCTAGTGTATTTATAGATGCAGATGTGGCTGCAGCTGCCCTGTATTCTTGAAATAATCTGTTGCATGTTTGCATAATAGGGACAAACTGTATTTGATTATCGAAAATATGTTCTAAAAATTCTTGTAAAACAACTTCTTTACACCTAGGATCAATTATTATAGCTAAACTTAATAGATGAGGTAACGAATGAAAATATTTATCAAATTTTTCTTTCATTGAAGTAATAATGGTTACATAAAGTTCATTACCTATATATTTTGTGAAAACTTTAATTATTTCTGTTAGCATATGTAAAACAAATGGTGAAGTAGGAATATATATATAAGAAAATAGTTTTGTTGAAGTATCAAAAACTTTTAAAAAATCTTTATACAAGGCTACTTGGCGCCAATTAAGTTCAGTGAGTGTCAGTACTCCTCCTATTGATGTTGGTGCAAAAAATAAATCTATTGCTCTTCTTTGTTTACAAGCTATTTTTAGCATATTATATGTTGAATTTCACTTACTATCTACATCTAAAATTAATTTTTTAAATGACATATTTTCTCGTTGACAAATTTTTCTATATTCTGAAATTCGATTACTAGAAGACATAATAGTAATAATTGCATTTTTTATTACAAATACAGAAATTTCGTATACATGCATAGCTTCCTTAACAATCAAATTTAAAATATGGGCACAACAACGAACATAAAATAAATCACCATAAATAAGTAATTGTAAAGTTGATTTTAAATGGGGTACAGTTTGATTATAATATGATGCATTATCTAAACTAATCGTAAATATTTTATTTTGTAAAGCCACTCATATAATACATTTCTTATTTCTACACCAAGCGAATGACCAATGTATGGAAGCTCAATTAATTTAAATGAAATAATTTTTTTATTTAATTTCCAATCATTATCAATAAAATGTGCAGTGATATATTGATATTCAAAACTATTATTTGACCACAGATCAGATGCTAAACAAACTTTTCCATTCAAAATTTTAAAGATATCAAATAATTCACTTTTAATATCCTCAAATTTCTTTAAAATCATGTTTCTAGTAGTATTTCTTGAAAAACTTTGATATTGCAGAAATTTCGTATACATGCATAGCTTCCTTAACAATTAAATTTAAAATATGGGCGCAACAACGAACATAAAATAAATCACCATAAATAAGTAATTGCAAAGTTGATTTTAAATGGGGTACAGTTTGATTATAATATGATGCATTATCTAAACTAATCGTAAATATTTTATTTTGTAAAGCCACTCATATAATACATTTCTTATTTCTACACCAAGCGAATGACCAATGTATGGAAGTTCAATTAATTTAAATGAAATAATTCTTTTATTTAATTTCCAATCATTATCAATAAAATGTGCAGTGATATATTGATATTCAAAACTATTATTTGACCACAGATCAGATGCTAAACAAACTTTTCCATTCAAAATTTTAAAGATATCAAATAATTCACTTTTAATATCCTCAAATTTCTTTAAAATCCTATTTCTAGTAGTATTTCTTGAAAAACTTTGATATTGCGGTGCAAAACTTTCGTGAATCATTTCGATAAAATCAAGACATTCACTAGTATCAAAAGATTGTTCTTTTTTAATAATATAATCAACTACAGAATTTTATGCACGTATAGGATTATATGAAAATGTTTGCAAATTACCAGTTGATGAAGCCCCTAATTGCATTTGACTTCGAATATCAAGTTGTTTACTTTGTAAATGTTTGTCAGAATGCCTTTTTAAATGACTAGTATCCCCTGCAGATGCTGCACTAAGTAAACGTGCATAATATTTACATTTTGCTTTAAATGTAATTGTGCCATCAGGATTATTTATAGATATTTTTTCAAAATGTTCCAAAATACTACTATTTCTGCTCTTAGATGATGATGCAACTGTTGGAACATGGATATTAGAAGGAGAATCAACGATTCATGTGGGGTAGTATATGTATCAACATCGACATAAACATTAGACATATTAGGATCCATAGTAATGCAAGTAAAACAATATATAAGAATTAACAATTAATTTAAATAATGTGTAAATTCAATCAGTAAAAAATAATAATTAATATATGTGCATAAATTTAATTAAACTAATTAATGTTACCGACTGACGAATGCGATATAGAAATTTTCTTCTTCTGCTAAAAGTTTCTTGTTGCACGATTGCAATAGCCACTTAGGGATGACATTTCAAAATTAATTGAGAGTTGAGAGAGATTGAGAGAGTTGAAGAGAGAGAGAGAATGATTTGTTGTGAAATATATTTTGAAAACTAAGATATATTTACACTAGTTTAAAATCTATCCGTTTGAATTATTATGACAGTTTTATATATATCCGTTTGAGTTTGCAACAGCTCAAAATTGAGGCTAGGCTAGGAAATGGTTGCCTCTTTCTCGGGCAACCATTTGGACGGTGCTCTTTGGCCAGTGGGAGCCATCACGGGTCTCGTTTTGCTAATCGGAACCGTCAATATGTACAATTCGTCGAGTATTATATGTTTGTAAAAAATCACGTTGATCGGATATCTATAACTATCTGATCGGATTAGTTTTTTTTGTAAACCATTAATTGTAACACCATGCATTTTTATACCAAATTGATTTGATCATGTAGTTAGCGATATCCGATTAACGTGATTTTTTACAGACATATAGTAATGGAAGAGTTCTACACATTGAACAGTTCGGATTATCAAAAAGAGACCCGTGGTGAGGCCCCACAAGCCCAATATTACCTTCTTGTATCAGAAAACTTGTTAGTTGCCGTTGCAATGGTGATCATATCAAAAATGGGTAATTCTAGTTTTTCTTCATCACTGGCTTGATTGTTGAATCCAACATCTATTAATCACAAAACACACTGGTACTGAAATAAGGAGGAAAAACAAACCCTACAAATTTTACATGGGTAGCGTTTAGTTTACTGAAATAAAATGACAATTTCATCAAAAAAATCATTTCTCACATTTAGCCAGGGGTGTAAATCTAGCCCGGCCCACCTGGGCTTGGGCCTAGCCCGGCCCATGTCAGGCCTCGCTGGCTCCCGCCAAAATTCGGGCTGGGCAGGGCCGGCCCACAGGCAAAAAAATTAAGCCCAAGGGTATTCGCGCTTGTGGCGGGCCAGCGGGCCGGCCCAATGGGCTTGGGCCGGCCTAACATTTTTTTTTTGTATTTTTAATTTTTTTCTTTCAAAATTTTATTATTTTCCATTAAAAAATACACTAGGCCTTGGGCGGACAGGGCTTTGGGCTGGGCCCTAAGTAGGCCTTACGCATGCCGATGGACTGGGCCAAACGGGCCAGGTCGGGCTTCAAAACAATAGCCCAAGCCCTAGCCCAGGGGCTCGGGCCTGAGCCCAAGCAGGCCTAACGGGTCAAGCCCATCTCGGGCCCGCCGCAGGCTTCGGGTCGCCCACGGGCCTCGGGTCATTTTTACACCCCTAACTATGCACCAATTTATTTTTTGAAAAATTACTTGACAGTGGAGTCAAGAAAAAATAATTATAAAAAGATAACAAATATTATAAATATTAATAATAAAAATTATAATTTTTTTAATTAATTTATAATTAATTTTTACGATCTCTATTACATTTTAATTGTCTCTTTATTTTTTTTGAGGTACTTAGGGCTGGTTTGGCATCTTTTAAAAAAGTCAAAAAGTCAAAAAGTTATTAAAAAAGTTAAAAAGTTATTACTATTCATCTAAAAAAATATAAAAAAACTAATTTTACACAAAAAAAAATACAACTCACTTCTCACGTGAGTTGTACTTTAGCTGACTTTGGTTGAATAAAGGGAACAGCCGGGTGCAAAACAAGACAATGTTGTTCGGCCCGTGGGGGCCTATCACGGATCCCGTTTTGATAATCTGAACCGTTAATGTGTAGAACTCGTTGAGTACTATGTGCTTGTAAAAAATCACGTTGATCGGATATCGCTAACTACATGATCAAATTAGTTATATATAAAAAATGGATAGTGTTATAGTTAACGGTTGACAAAAAACTAATCCAATCAGATAGCTATCGATATTCGATCAACGTGATTTTTTCAAACATATAGTACTCGATGAGTTCTATACATTCAACGGTTCTGATTAGCAAAACGGGACCCATGGTGGGCGCCCACGGGCCAAACAACACCATCAAATTCAATGCCCAAAAAGGAGGCAAGCATCTCTTATACACTACTTTGCACAATGTTGCCACCGTACTGCCTATTCGCCAAAAAGCTTCTCCTATACACTAATTTATACAATTTTTAATACACATTTTTTCGTAAAAAGTCAAAAAGTTATCCCAAACAACCTTTTTTTTCCCCTCAACTTTTTAGTCAAAAAAGTCAAAAAAATGCACTTATTGAGGACATCCTAAACAACCTACTCTCCTTCCCAACAATTTTGATGTTTTAGACATAATAATCTCTGTTTAATTAGAATCCTTTTCAATTTTTGTGAATAGATACTCAAATGTTTGTGTTTGTTTTTTGTTTATCCTTTCTGACTATGCTAACTAGTTGAACCATTGCATTTTTTAAGGAGTAACATGTTAGTGTGAATCATGAGATTTGTATAGTTGTATTATTTGATTTTATTCTTTGTTCATAGTCTATTCCTTATTTAGTTAGGCCATACTTATAACCTTATAAATAGCCTTCTCCTTATTGAGATATATATGAGAAAAAGATGATTACTCTTTTATTTTGATTTGGTATTAGAGCTAAACCTAAAAACAAACAATTCTCCTATACACTTTTCCTGCGGCAGCTTGTGCCGTGTCTAGCCTTTCTTCACCAATCGCCTTTGTATATTTTCCACAGCAATCTATTCTTTTGTTCTCTCGTTTGTGTGTTTTTCCACAACGAGTTATATCTATACAGGAACTTTTTGATCTCATTCCTTATTCATCATGACAATTGAAGAGAAGTCATTGGAAATCACTAGAGGCAACACACAGGTTGTTGTCCAAAGTGAATCTTTCGCTGCTGTTCCGTTTGCGTTTAAATTAAATGGTACAAATTATTATATTTGGTCCCAAATGATGGAATTGCATGCTATTAGTCAAGACAAGTATGAATACTTGACTGGTAAGATTAAAAGGCCTGATGAAATCGATCCTAGTTTTGCAAAATGGTGGAAGGAGAATACCACAGTAAAGGTTTAGATGGTGAAAATGATGGAGTCTGATCTCCTCAAGCTATTTATTGGTCTTCCCATGGCTGTCGCTATTTGGGCCGAGATTGCCCAAATGTATTATGATGGTGTAGATGCTTCTCAACTCTATGAATTGCGTTGTAAAGCCACCTGTATTAAGCAAGAAGGTAGACTAGTCCCTGTGGTTTTTGCTGAACTCCAAACTATTTGGCAGAAGCTCGATAAACGTCGTCCAATTTTTATGGGTTGTTCGGTGGATATTAAGACTTGTCAAGATGAATTTGTGTATGATCGTATCTATGATTTTCTAGTTGGATTGGACAGTGTGTTTGATACAGTTCATGTGACTTTCTGCGAATCAAACCCTCCCTGGTTTGGAAGAATCCTTTGCATATGTTTGTCGTGAGGCACAACGTCAGAATATTATGTTTGGTTCCGGCAGTGCTAATGTTGTTGTCGTTCTTCTATCTATGGCTATGGTCTCGAAGGCACTGCGTTCTTCACTCTCTCACGCTTCTTTATCCCTTGACATTGGAAATAAAGATGGTTTGTAGTGTGCTTTCTACAATGGTACTCGTTATATTGTGGATACCTACTTAAAAAAAAATGGCTATTCGGATTGGTGGGTAGACCGCCACAAGCCCGCTAAGGGTGCTCATTGACCAGGCGTGGCTGCCGTTGCTGCTACGAGTGATGAGACTACTAGTAGCTCTAGCCATTTGTCTATTGGTGTTGGTGGTTCTAGCCACATATCTGCTAGTACTAACAGGTCTAGCCACTTGTCCCTTATTTCAAAGATCTCTCTATTCAAGGATTTCACCCAAGTTGCAAATGATGTAGGCAAGGCTCTGATTTCATTGAATGATCGTGAACCAGGTTGGATCATAGATTCGGGTGCTACTGATCACATGAATTATGATAAATCCTTATTTCAATAGGATAAGTTATTACTACTAATGGCGATACTGTTCATGTGACTGGAGTAGGCTCGATTACCCTCACTCCATCTTTATCTCTGCATCATACCTTGCTCATTCCCACTTTATCTAACGATTTATTATCTGTCAGCCAAGTTACTGAACAATTAGATTGTGTTGTATTAATGTTTCCTATATTTTGCTCGCTTCAGGATATCCAGTCACGGGAGATCATTGGGCGTGGTACTAAGAGATGGGGATTATATTATGTGGACGATGTTAGAATCAATTGAGTTCTTCAAGTGTGTGGGACTACTAGTGACAAGATTAAGTAGATCTGGTTATGACATCGACGTCTTGGTCATGCTTCTTTCGGGTATTTGCACCATTTGCTTCCGTCTTTATTTCAGAATGTTAGTGACTCCGAGTTAAAATGTGATGTTTGTGTTTTGGCAAAGAGTCGCTGTGTTCCTTATCCATTGAGCCTTAATAAAAGTACTATTCCATTTGTGTTAATTCACTCTGATGTATGGGGTCCATCTCTATTACTACTCTTTTGGGCAATCGGTGGTTTGTTACGTTTGTTGATGATTGTACTTATATGAATTGGCTATCTGTAATGAAGCATAAGAGTAATGTTGGTCCTATTTTCCAAATGTTTCATCGCATGATTCAAACTCAATTTTCTCTTAATATCAAGGTTCTTCGTTCTGATAATGATGCAGAGTATATTGATTCTGAGCTCTCACACTTCTTGCAACTTCATGGTTTGTTGCATGAAACTTCATGTACTAAAACTCCCAAACAGAATGGAGTTGCCGAACGTAAGACTCGTCATATTCTAGAGATTACAAGGGCTCTTCTCATTGGTGCCTCTGTTCCAAAACAATATTAGGTTGATGCTGTTCAATATGCTATTTATTTGATGAACAGGTTGCCATCTTAGGTTCTTGACTTTCGTACTCCTATGGAAGTCTTGGCCACTTATGTGCCATTTATAACCCATTTACACTTGTCTCCACGGATCTTTGGTTGTGTGGCTTATGTTCATATTCACAAGGATCAGCGAAGTAAATTGGATCCATGTGCCCTTCGCTGTGTGTTTCTTGGCTTTACTCCTACGAAAAAAGGATACCATTGCTACCATCCTCCTATCTGGCGTACCTATGTTACTATGGATGTGACTTTCTCAGAATTGGAGTTGTATTTTGTTTCTCCTATGTCCAACCTTGTCCTTTAGGGGGAGATGAATATTGATGATAGACCTGATTGGTTTGAGTAGCAGATTGAAATACAAGCTGAAAGTGTTGCTGTTGAAATTGAAAGTGGTGTAGCTATTGGAACTGAGAATGGCTTTAGCCGTTTTGCTACTGAACTAGGGAGTGTTTGCAGCCCTGTGTTTGAGTAGAACCCAGTAAATGCTGAGACTTTTTCTATTGAGGAAAATAACTTTAATTCTCGTCCAGCAGAAGTTGATGCCTTCATATATAATTCTTCTTCTCATGAATCTATAGTATCAGCTCGTGTTTCTTTGGACATTCCTGAGGTGAGTAATTTGGACATTAATACTTTCACTAACTCTAATGAAGTTAAAAGAACTTATGTGTTGCCTCTTAGGAAGAATCGTGGTGTTCCAACATGCAGGTACTCACTAGAAGGAAATATGAAGTATGTTATTGCTAATTATGTATCTACAGATCGATTGTTGATACAACATAAAACTATTGTGAACCAAATGGTAGCAATTGAAATTCCTAGCAGAGTTGAAGAGTCTCGGAAGGATCTGAAGTGGGTGGAGGCCATGAATGCAGAAATGGAGGCACTACAAGAAAATGGGACTTGGGATATTGTCTCAAAACCATTTTTCTAGAAACTAGTGGGGTGTAGGTGGGTCTTCATTATTAAATACAAAGCTAATGGAACTATTGATAGATTCAAGGCTCGATTCGTAGCAAAAGGATATACTCAGACCGATGGAGTAGATTACACAGAGATCTTTGCACCCGTAGCAAAATGAATACTGTTCGGGTGTTATTATCCTTGGTAGTTAACTTTGATTGGCCTTTGAAGCAGTTTGATGTAAATAATGCATTTTTGCACAAAGACTTGAAGGAGGAGGTTTACATGGACTTCTCACCAAGTTATGGTATAGTTGGTGGATCGGGAACGGTGTGCAGATTGCGGAAGGCGCTTTACGGTCTTAAGTAGTCACCTCGAGCTTGGTTTGAGAGGTTTACACAAGTTATGAAGAGGTGTGGGTATCGTCAAGGGAATTTTGATCATACCTTGTTCATAAAAGCGAAAGAGTGGTAAGATTACGTTGCTGGTTATTTATGTTGATGATATGATTGTCACAGGTGATGATACTAATGAAATTCAGAAACTTCAAGGTTATCTTGCTTTTAAGTTTGATATGAAAGATTTGGGGGGTTTGAAATATATTTTAGGAGTTGAAGTTGCTTGCTCTAGTGGAGGCATTTTCTTGTCACAACGGAACTATGTATTGGATTTGTTGGCTAAAATTGGTATGATGGGATGTAAACCTGCAAGCACTCCTATTGTGTAGAATCATCATCTGTGGATTTATCCAGATTAGGTTCCAACTAATAGGGACAGCTATTATAGGTTAGTAGGAAAGCTTATTTATCTTTCACTTACTCGACCTGAGATTGCATATGCTGTGAGTGTTGTTAGCTAGTTTATGCATTCTCCAAGTGAAGATCTATGGAAGCTGTTATGCGTATTTTAAGTTACTTAAAGTCTACCCCTGGGAGAGGTTTGATGTTCAAGAAACACGGGAAATGCAGATTGGGTAGGTAGTATAACTGACAGACGTTCTACTTCAGGTTACTTTACATTTGTTGGTGGTAACCTAGTTACTTGGCGAAGTAAGAAGCAGAATGTGGTAGCTCGTTCCTTTGCGAAATTTGAATATCGAGAAATGGTCCAAGGAATTTGTGAACTCCTATGGCTTCGTTGGTTACTTACAGAGATTGGTTTTAGACCAATTGGTTCTATGAATCTTTATTGTGACAATCAAGCTACTCGAGAGATAGCTATTAACCCAGTTCAACATGATCATACTAAGCATGTAGAAGTAGATCGACACTTCTTCAAGGAGAAGTTGAAAGCAAACTTGGTGGCCATACCGTTTGTTCAGACCGGAGAGCAGCTTGCAAACATCTTGACACATGTAGTTTCGACAAATATTTTTATTGATTTACTTGACAAGTTGGGCATAGGAGACATTTACGCACCAACTTGAGAGGGAGATTTAACGTGAATCATGAGATTTGTATAGTTGTATTATTTGATTTTTTTTTTCTTCATATTTAGTCTATTCCTTATCTAGCTAGGTCATACTTGTAACCTTATAAATAGCTCCTCTCCTTATTGAGATGTATATGAGAAAAATATGATTACTCTTTTATTTTGATTTTCACTCAAAATGCTTCAAAAATCTTCTTTTTAATCTCCAAACCAGCTTCATAATGACAATATAACGACTTAATAGAAAACTGACCAGATCTCTCCACTTCCATTATAGAATGTCCTCCTTGTTACTAACCAATCTAGGTGTTGCCAATAATTTCTGTCTCAACCTTCCAAGTTCTTTTTGTTCCTACAATAATATGGGTCTCTTAAAATTGAAATTCCATCTTACTATTTTCTATTATAATTCTCTATAAGACTTTTGCAAATTTCTCTTTCTTAAAAGTAAAAGGACACCCTCCAACCAATCATCATTCCCAAAAGCATGTTTTTCTCATTACCCACTTTAATAGAGATAAATTTGTAGAATATTTCACACAAGGATTTCTCATTTGCAGCTAATAATATCTCTCCAAACTTGGGAAAGCAAGAATCATGAGCAATCTTGTAGTTTTTTTCACAAATCACATTCCTCCACAAAGCTCCCTTTTCCCACTCAAATCTCCACCACCACTTCAATAATAGAGCATACTACAACAAAAAGTATATTCAATAGCATCTTTTTATAGCATTTAGAAAGAAAAAAAAAAAAAAAAATTAGGTAAGAGGCATTCATAACATTTTCTAAGTGCTATAACAAATTTGAAATTTGATGAGAATCTATTTCTATGGGGGTGTATGGCATTAGATCTATGGATTTTTTTTTTAACGAAATTATTTGTTATCAATTTTTGCCCATTGCTGCTAGATCTCAGTCGGATTGTTGGTCGTCGAAATAGTCATCAGAAGTGGCTGATGGTAGCTAATAGTGGCAGTCGGTTGTGGCTAGAAATAGTGGTGATCTGGACAAATAAGCCAATTATATGGTTAGATAAGTGACATTAAACGGATAGGCATAATGTAGACAAATAAGTGGAATAATGAACACATAGATAAGTAGGTAGCGATAAGAGCTAAGAAAGGTAGTTTGGGGCTGTTGGGGGAGAGAAAAAAAAAAAAAAAAAACCCCCAAAGGGGGGGGGGGGGGGGTGTTGTTGAGGATGGGAATGGACAACTGAGCTTGGCCGGAGGTGGAGGGTCGGGGGTTATAATTTATAATTACAAATAAGGTATTGTCGCATTATTTTAAGTGCACTTCATGTATACAAATTCTATTTGTAAAGTAGCTTCTGTTGCATAATATTATAGAGTTAACCTCTATGTGCCTTAGTCCAATAAGATAAGTGATAGATGAAATTGATTATAATTTGGGTTAGTGGTAGCCACGCAATTGCCTATAAATATTAGTTATATGCGTGTGAAATCCTACTGTTAAGAGAGTGGTACACTGTGGTCTCGAATTATTTGCAACTATTAAAGTGCACAAAGATTTTGGAATTCATCAATGGCCATAAACATGGGTACGTAATTATTTGTTAATCTATTGTAATAATATTCTATTATTGAGTGGATACTATCCGTATATTTTAATGCCAATTTATTACACTGTTATGAATTGACTCAATTGGGTTCTGAGTAGATCTCTTCAAATTGTTGGGGACAGCCATGCTTGATTGTTCATAATATAGACATTTTAGGGTTGTTTTGAGAAGTAATACTTTAGTTGATTTTCTGTCTTTTTTATTTTTATTTTATTAAAAAAAAGAAAAAAAAGAAGAAGATCAGTAGTGGGATCACTCGAACCGTGCAAGGTATAGTTTATATGAGCTCGTAGTCTGTGTAAAGAAGTTTCTGAATTTTGTTTTGATTGAATTGAAAGTATAGATTGGGGTGTTCTAGAAATTGGTAAAAAATTGATTTTTTGACTTTTTTAGTGGCTCTTTTGGTCAAAAAAATTGGCTTTTTTAATGGTTTTTTGTGACTTTTTTACAACAACTTGATAAAAAGTCAAAAAATTAGTTTTTTTTACCAAATTTTCAAATCGCTCCATTGTAAATTGTAATTTTAAATGTGTTCACTGTTCGGTAACTCAATTAATGCGACTTCTTGCCTTTGCAGGGAATCTTGATGAGGCGTATGCACAACAGAGTGGCGCATTACACACAGGTCCTTACCTGTCACTGGGATTGTATTGCCCCCTTTTAGAGCTTTGTTCTCTTCTTTCGCAGGAGCATTTTGACAAGAAGTTAAAAAAGTCAGTTTTTTGATTTTTAATTTTTTTAAGTCAAAAAAAATAACTTTTTAATTCAAAAGAATTTAGTTTTTTTTTATTATAAAAAAAGTCATTAAAAAAGTTAAAAAATTAAAAAATTAACTATTTACTAATTTTTCAAAACACTTCTCAATATGTAATGACGTTTCCGTTTTGTTAAAAATAACAATAATAATAATAAAAAAAAAATAAGTACAGGCCATGGACAAGTTCTTCCCAATCAATGTGCACATGTCATTTTGGAATTGATGTGGTGGATCAGCAACAACTTCCCATTTTTTAAAACAGAAATGCTTGCGACTTCTAATTAGGGATGTCACTAGTGATGTGGCAATGGGTTCCACCCACTGCCACTGTCAGTGTTGTGTTTGTTTGTTTGTTTGTTTTTTTTTTTTTTTTTCCCTTTTCTACCTCATTAGAGGTGTGTTTAGAGCCTCTAAATTAGAGATCTCTAACATCACTATTTTTAAAACAATAGAATCTCTCTCACTCATTTATGATGTGTCTCTCTCTCATTCTTTGTCAAAAGTGGGATCAATTTTTTAGCAAAGGGGAAGGATGGTGATAATTGTAGGCATGGTTTCTTCATAATAATGCTCCTTTATGGAGAAATGGAAATTGAATTTTGACACCCCTCTCTCTGTCTCTCTCAAGTTGAATTTTTTTTTTTAACCATGCTAAATTGGAGTTGTAATTAATTGAAGGAAATGTGGGTTGATGGCGGAGTAAGAAATTTAGTGAAGGGGCATAAATGAATGACAATATTGTTTGGTTTTAGTTTTAAGAATTCATTTTTAAAAAAATTGTACTTTTTCATTTTTTGTATTTTTTTTGTTTTCACTATTTTTTTAAATATTTTAAGCATTTTTTTTAATTTTTAGACACACATAACGTAAATACGCTTAAAAATATAATATTTGTAAAAAAATCTTTAAAAAATTCATTAAACACCAAAAATATAAAAATTCGATACATTTTTCTTATTTTTTTTGTGTATTTATTAATTTTTTAAAATATATTTTCACAAATATTTTACTATTTAGATATATCTAAATAAGATACATTTAACAAAGTAAAAAAATTGCTTGAAATTTTAAAATTATTCACTAAAAACAAAAAAACAAGAAAAAACAAATAACTTAATTTCTAGAAAATTGAATTCAAGAAGATGAACCAAACACGATTTAGTGAGGTTGTTAATTTTGTATTTTCTATTTAAGGAAAAAATTTAAATATGTTGGTTTTAGAAAAATTAAATAAATAAATAAAATATCTTAGTACAAGTATAATTACAAAAAGGGATTTTTTTTTTAAGGTCCCTGGTATTATGATTTTATAGCATAAAGGACACTCAATATTTTTATAATGTCTAAGATCTCTCAATATCAATCCTTGAAATGGACTGTTTTCATTACTGTAAGGACATTCATTCTTAACCCCTTTACGCATTGTGTTATTCACTGGGCTTTAGCTCACTGCTCATATATATATATATATATATATATAGGAGTACTAATATAATTATCAAAACTTCAGGGGGCATGTGCCCCCCTAATCCCACGCTGGCTTCATCCGTGGTTAATATGTATTGTAATAGTTTAATATCTGTTGTCATTATAGTATGCAGATTAATATAGTGGTCTAGGCATTAAATTTAAAAATTTAGCCAAAACCCCTCAATTAGATCATTGTTTAGTGAAAATGACAGGCCAATTTATTTTACTTCATAAACTCCCTAAGGAGAAAACACAAAATTGAGTAAAAACAAAGTAAAATATTATTTTTTGACAATATTGCTAGAGTAACATGTTACTGTGAGACAGAATAACATGTTACTATCAAATAGAGTAACTGTCAAACAAAATAACATGTTACTGTGAGATAGAGTAACATGTTACTGTTATTGTTTATATCAATTTCGATGATAATAATTTTTTTTTTTTTAGAATTTCATAGTCAACGTGGATTTTATTTGATTAGATCTTGATGAGAGAAATCTAAAAATACTAATTTTTATTAAAAACAGACATCTACATTAAAAGTTATATTATTTTAAAATTTAATATTTTTATAATAATAGTATATGAAAACTTTTTGTACTTATCCTTAATACATTAAAGTTTTTTTTGACCAAATCTCCCATTAAATTCAAGTAGTACCATGCAAGACCAAATTCAAATTAATTGATGAGCAAACATAACTCCATTGTTTGATAAGTAATGATACATTTTAAGTAGCATAGATAACGGATTAAACTTAAGTTGTGTAATGTAACTCTTCAAAGCAATTTAATATGTGTTCACCAATGGGAGGTACATTTAGATTTTCAAGCAACCTAAACATCAATTTCATCACCACCACTTCTGCTAAATTGAACTGAATTTATGCAAATTTTTGGTGATTTTAGTGCATGGTGGTTATTATTAAACTAACAAGATCCTCTATCTTTCGTTTATCAACTTATGTGTATGAAATAAAGTCAACACCTTATTGGACTTGAATAGAAAAAGTCGATAGGACTTTTACCCACTTGACCTCTTTTAGCATAATATATAGGTATAGATTCAGTGACCCAAAAGATTTAGTGGGAATAGCATTTTCAGCAAATTAAGATGCATGGGGATTGAAACATGAAATGTAGATAAAAAAAATGTAGGGCAATCTTCACTGTATTTAAAAGATTTAATTCTATTGTGTACACAACAACAATTAGAATTTAAAGAAATAAAGAACAGGAGAGAATATGTGTCAAAATAGTCCAGACCTTCCTTTTGTCTGTAACCTTTAACAACAAGTCTTGCTTTATACTTGTCAATTGAACCATCTGCTTTCATTTTTCTCTTGAATATCCATTTATATCCAAGAGGTTTAGAACCTGGTGGAAGATCCACCAATTCCCAAGTATGATTTTGCATAATGGATTCAATTTCATTATTAACAGCCTCTTTCCACAAAGGTGCTTCAGGACCTGTCATTGCTGCCTTAAAGCTTTGAGGTTCATTTTCTAACAAGTATGTCAGAAAATCTGGACCAAAGGATTTTGATGTTCTTAGTTTTCGGCCTTGAACCTTCCCTAGTGATAACCTACCGGACTTACTGGCTAACCAATGGACGCGATGCCTTGAATTGTTCAACCGTTTGTATAAGCCAAGACAATAGATTTCACACAAAATATCTTCTAACACATCGTGGTTCTCACTGTTGTGTTCATTTGGTTCAATTTGGCGTTGTGGATTCGATAGGTAATTGAGAGTATACCTGTGTAATTCCTTTAATTCTTCTTAGTGGATTGTTTTGTGGCTGTTGCCCGTGGTTTTTTGATCACAGTTGGAGGTGTCCAATTGTGGTAGGTGGTCGACCTTTCCATAATTCATAAGGAATGCTTTTGGTTTTCTTGTGAGGTATTCTATTAAGAACAAAATTAACAGACAATATTGCTTCCCCCCACAAGTTCTGTGGTAAGCCTGAACTTAGTAACATGGCATTCAACATTTCTTTTAGGGTTCGATTATTCCTTTCAGCAATTCCATTTTGCTGTGGAGAATAAGGGGCTGTAGTTTGGTGAATAATGCCATGTTGTGCACAAAATTCATTTAATGGTGCATCATATTCACCACCCCTATCACTTCTAATATAAATCAATGAATTTTAAAACAAATTCAAGAAAAAAAAAACCAAAATAATTATGACTACTCAAGTCAGAATTAATGTTTTGACAAAATTATATCCTTATAAAAATTTTGCCTAAGAATCAAACAATTCAAAAACTCATTTGATTGTATACATTCTTGTAACTCAATAACAAATAAATGTCGCTGTTATAAAAATATTTGTGACAGAAGAAAATTAAATTATCTCAACTAATGCAAGAGATACACCCCCATATTAATTCAATGGTTCATGGTTTAACAAATTCTACTACGCAAGTAAAATAATTGTTAATGACATCTCATGTCACATAATTCAATAATCAACATAAAAGATTTCTTAAATTACTTCCCAATTAAACAGACCGATATAATTACATACATCTTCATGTTTAAATTTCTCTGGTGTTTAAACACCCATTCAAATTGATTAGAAATATTCAAATTAACTTGCTTATGTCCTAAGTTGACATAACAATTTATCATTCCAAATCACTTGAAATTATTGTTAAGAAATAACTCGAGTTGATATCATACATGCATATCAAACGCATCAACTAAAAATAATGGAATTAACAAAATAAATTAATCATGCACGATCCCATCACTTGCATCATGAAATAAAAGGATTCTCAAATCATAAATAAAATCCAACGCATTTAAACTTTAAACTTCAAAATGACAAAACATACATTCATTTAATAAGTTTGATTTGTACATAAATAAACAAATTAAATATGCATTAAAATGCTCTTGTGAATATATATATATATTTATGAAATACTTTTTGCCTCCTCTAGTTTGAATAAATTTTAAATCACATACATCAGTGTGAATTAATTCTAGAGGTTCGGTTTTTCTTTCAACCGATTTAATTGGAGCCTTAGTTAGTTTCGCTTCTACACAAATTTCACATTTATGATTAGGATTAATTTCAAACTTTGGTATATAATCTAAACCAATTAATCTACGCAAAGCATCAAAATTCACATGTCCTAATCTACCATGCCATAAATTTGACTCAAGAATATAAACAAAAGATGTGTTATTCTTATTCATAGCAACTTTCGGTACAACTGTCATTACATTCATGGAGAACAACTTGCCGATCACTTTCGCCCTCTTTAAGTGCTGGAGCCTCTTCATGGAGAAACCGGGCCAAATTAAGAGTTGTAAGATAGAACAGCATCTTCTGCTGCCATCTCTTAAACTCGGTACCGTTAAATTTTTCCGGTTTTTCTCCATGATGAACATGGTTCTGGATAGGGACCGATGTAGGTGTAACAATAGGAGTACCACTGCCAGATGCAGTTTCAGTTGTAGTAGCCATAATCTCTGATTACAAAAATCAGAAAATATTAAAACACAAATTAATTTTCTAGTTACTAAAACCAGAAAATAAATTATAACAACAAATTAATTTTATTTTCCTTGTTACTAAAACTAGAAAAATAAAATATTACAAGAATTTTCTGTAATACCAAATAATATTCTGAATTGTTAATGACACCAGTATCGTACTACTAGTTGTTGTCAAAGAAAAGAGACAGTATATTACTACTATCTGTCAAATAGCATAAATCACTATTTGTTTTTCCAATCAGAATATTAATTTGAAAACACAGAAAATTAAATACAATGAAGATACCCAAAAAGGAATCTGTCTTAAGATTGTAAGGACAATCTTCACTGTATTTAAATTAATTAAATTCTGTTGTGTACTAAACAACAACCAGAATATAAAGAAATAAAGAAAAGGAGAGAATATGTTTGATTACAAAAATCAAACTCAAAATAAATAATAAATAAATAAAACCACAGATTTTATTTTGTTACAAAAATAAAAAATAAAATCTGATTAAATAAACAAATAAAAAACAGAATAAAATTAAACAACTTACTTGGTTAATTTATTTGAATAACTTTTCTGATCAAATCTAGTGTTTAACACTGTGTCCTTAAGACAGATTCGTCATCTCCACGGTGCTTTCAGACTTTGGACGTCTATCTCCCAGGATGAAATGATCTTGCCACAAACAATAGCAGCACTACAAATTGTTTGCCTTACGAACGCACTAAGTATTTGCACTCTTTCTTTCGGAAATAAAATGCAACAAGATGGAGAATATAATTTGCAGAGGATGGAGTACGAAAATTGGAATGAAATCCAAATGGGAGGCTAGTCTATTTATAGATGTAAAGGTGGCTTTTGGTTTTGAATTGAACAGGTATGAAACCTGTTAGATTCAAATTTAAACAGATTTGAATCTGTTTATTCAAACAGATAGAAACGGGAAGGGCTCTGTTTGGATGAACAATAAATCCAAAACAGTCAATTTAATTTGAATTCTGGATTTTATTTTACCAAAAAATTAAATTAAATTTAAATGTTTTTTGCCCAAAAAGATAGGTATTGGGCTGGACAAGCACAACCCAACCTCATACCACGCACCCGCACCCAAGCCAAGCCCAGCCCGACCGGACGGCGGCGCGCGTGTGTGGTGATTTTTGGGTCCAATGGGTCTAGCCCATTTTGTCCATAACCTCTCCCTCTAAAACACTTGGGTACCCCTTGGGGCACACCCCAAGTATCTCACCCTAAGCCTTATAAACCCTTTCAAAACTTCCCACCAAATCAATGTGGGACAAGCCAATTTACCACCTTAAGGAATTTCCACCAAAACTCCATTTCCATGGAGCTCACTTTGGCTTCAATTTCCCATTCACTCGGTAATGGTTTTAAGCAACCAAATAGACCACGTGAATCACAACGCGGCATAGAATGCGTTACCACTTTGACCCGAGTAAATCGACACTCGGGGCCCACCTAAAAAATAGACCGAACTTAGGAAAAAATTCTGGTTTTATCCAGAATTTTATAACCATTTCCAACAAAAAAAAGGCTAATGCGTAAGCTTCATCAAAGTGAATTAATAAATTGCTACTCTTAGACATTTCATTTTTGCCCCACCTCTTAAAAAAGATGTTTCACCTCTCATTTATTGAAAAATAGCATCCTCAGTCACTCTCAGCTTGTAACGTCTCAGATTTTTTACCCCATTTAAAACCCCTTAAGTGATAGTACCGATCTTATTTTTGGATTAGTTCTTCATTTGGACATACTATTTGTTAACATATATTATACTATACATTATAGTGCCTTTGTAGGTTGTAAAGAGAGCTGACCTTTGTAGCTGTAAAGTGCTCACCCACTACCACCTTCAGCTTTGACAGACGCCTTTGTATTATCTTAATGTATATTTGTACGCTTTCGGTGAGCCAGTATTCCAACTGTCTCCTTCTCCTCTCTATAAAGAGAGAGAACTCATTCTCTTGTATACATACACAAACATAATAACAGATAGTGATTATACAGTCTCTCTCTTTTCTCTCTCTCTCCTTAACAATCTTACAGATAGTGATTATACAGTCTCTCTCTTTTCTCTCTCTCTCCTTAACAATCTTACATGGTATCAGAGCACAGTATTACAATTTTGGCATTTTTCAATTTTGGTGCTTAGTCCCGTACACAGTGGAACTACATCAACCTGCTCGGAATCTCCTTATGATTCCAACGGCACCAATCCCGTCACCAGAAACACAGTCACGCGCTCTCACGCGCCGTCTCTTTGCTCGGCGCGTCTGTGATTCCATTGCCACGCTCACACGCGCCTTCACGCGCCTTCCACTCTGTCCTTTCGTGCGCCGAGCCTGCTATCGTGCACCCGTGTGCGCCATCCGTCTACCGTGAGCCGCGTGTGCGCCGTTCCGCTATTGTGCACCCGCGTGCACCGTTCCGCTACTATACGCCGCAAGTCGTCTTTGCTACCGTGCGCCGCACGCCTTATCTGCTAACGTGCGCCGCTGACATCATCTACCATCCTGCTGACATCATCTGTGCACAGCCCACATTTCCTAGCTATTTTCGGCCTTCCGGACTCACTGGTACACTCTGTTTTACCTAATTTTGCTCCTACAGGTCTATTCCTATCAATTTAGCCCTACTCAACTATTATTATGGATCGTCATGATGCCTCCCATCCCATTTCCGTTATTTTGAATGGTGCCAACTATGTTCTATGGGCCCAAATGTAACAACCCTCATACTGTTTACCGATTAATGACTGATTGATTACCGATAAACATTGATTACCGTTAAACTGAACTGATTATGACTGATAATTGGACTGGTTAAAGTACTGAACTGATTGACTGAAAAACTGGAATCGAATTGACTGAGTATGTGTGTTAATTTGTATTCTATCTGTTTGACTGTTTGACTATCTGTCCACGTTTTATGTTTAAACTGCTAATTGAAGGCCTTATCGGCGGCCGAACCGGGAATTGATTGATGTTTCATGATCCTTATAATTAATGGGATTTTATGGTATATTTATCTGAAAACTGATTAGGTATGATTAAATTAGATTAAAATGAGTGGATTGCAAGTTTTGGACTTAATTACCATTAGACCACTTAGTGGCCACTACTTCACACATGTTTGAGCCTTGTATACCCTCCAATCAAAACATTTCATCAGCTCATTTCTTGTACTTAACCGACCAAGAGAGGGAGAGGGAGAGAAATTGAGTTCTACCTGGTGAATTGCTTGGAAATTGAAGTGTAGATTGTTAATTTGAGCTCCTAAATCTCGAATACAAGACTAAGGTAGGAAACTCATCTTCTTATTGTTTCCATTGAGCTAGTTCTTGCATGATTCATGCTTCATTGTGCTTCATTGTAGAACTAAGTCATGTTTTGATTCATTGTTGTTGAATTGAAGCTCAATCTTTGCATGCATGTTAGTATTGTTGGATTTTGAGTCGAGTTCATGGCAAATTGTTACATGCATGTTCACAATTAGGTTTAAGTCCATGATTTCATCATGCTTTGGAAGAATTGGCTCATTAGAGCATCAAATTGGAGCTTCAAAATGTTTTGAATTCATGTATGTCTGCATGTTCATATTGTTCTTGAAATTGGTTTGAAATTGAGTTTGAATTAAACACCCTTGGGCCTTGATTTCTCAAAATTGAGCTTTGACCCATGTCATTCTATATGTTTACAAGTGTTTTCTGGAAATTCAGCCCAAGAGGATCGGTTTTGATGCATTTAAACTTGGTTTTAGAGCTTGGAGGTGCAATCTGGATTTTCCAGATTTTGCACTTCCGCTCGAGCGGGGAAATTGGCGCTCGAGCGTGGAATCTGAGTATTCAGCATCTTGCACTGTCTTACAGTCCGCTCGAGCGGAGGATTGGGCGTTCGAGCGGAGTTATGTGTCTCAAGCTCGAGCGGGAGTCGAGCGTCCGTCGAGCGGAGATTCCACCCATCCAGTACTTTTGACTGTTTTTGCAGAACGCTCGAGCGGGTGATTCTACGCTCGAGCGGGTACCTTTGTCTGCATGTACGCTCGAGCGGAGTGACCTACGCTCGAGCGTGACCCCTGTTTTCTGAAAAATTCTGAAATTGCTTTTTGAGTACATTTTTGCATCCTCATCCCATTCTAGGCATTCTTAGACCCAGTTTAAGACATCTTGTTGAGGATATAGATGTAGAACACACCGAGGCAAAATTAGGGATTAAGTTATGATATTTCCCAACTGTGTAGCTTAGTGTGTGTTCAACCTGTGAACTGTGTAGGGTTGGCGACTGTGGAGGCACACTCTAGCATACTGTAGCCCAAACTCTGTGAGTAACAATTGTGTAAAGATATGTTCAAATGATTATCTTCTAAATACTGAACTGAACTGTTTACTGAACTGATATTGTTTACTGAATGAATGTATGTCCTATATTCTAAACTGTACTGTGGCATCTTTGGCATCTACTGTTACTGTTACTGTTACTGTTACTGTTACAGAGATCTCTGTCGGTTCCCCCGTGGAACCACTACTGTTTACTGATTGATGGCCATCATTACTGTTCGGTCTTTAAGACCTACTGTTTACTGCTATGCTAATGGATGTACCACATATGACTGAATAACTGTTCTGATTGAAAGGCTGAAGTATTGTTTAATGAACTGTTTTCATTACTGTAAGGACATTTCATTCATAACCTCTTTACGCATTATGTTATTCACTGGGCTTTAGCTCACTGTTTATATATATATGTAGGTGCTCAGCCACCAGATTGGAGCTAGGAGCGTGGGTTAGACTCCAGTTTTGTCAAGCCAGCCTTTGTGCCTCACTGCGAGGTTCCGAGTTGCCATGCTATGGCTTTGGGGTGTCTTGTTTTTCCCCCGTCTGTCTCCATTCTGGTTGGATTACTGTATAGACTGTCGGCTACTAACCGTACTGTTATCAAGGGATTAAGTCCCTGTACTGTGTAACTGTAAATTTTGTATAGACTGTACTGTTTGTATGTATGAATGCATGAAAAATCTTTTGGCATACAGACTGTCACAGCTCAATGGACATTAATTATTACTGTATTGGCTTCCGCCGGGCCCTGAACTCTGTTTTACTGTACTACTGTTAAGCAGGCCTTCGGTAATCTCAGATTACTGGCCGGTTACGGTGCTAAACCCCTAGGGCCGGGTTTGGGTCGTGACACCAAGCCATGTCTTCCTTCCTCAAAGGAAAGAAGCTCTGGCGAATTATCACCGGGGACATGACCCAACCGATGAAAGACACTGCTGAAACCACCGTTTCTCTTGCTACTCCTACATATAAGGATCGTCTTGAGGAATGGGACAGTAAGAATTACCAAATCATTACCTGGTTTTGAAATACTTCTGTTACGTCTATCAGTCTTCAGTTTGGTCGTTTTCAGCTTGACTCTGTCACTACTCCTGCAAAAGACATCTGGGATTGGCTGCAAATGGGTTTACAAAATCAAGACTCATTCTGATGGCTCTATTGAACGCTACAAAGCTCGTCTTGTTACCAAGGGTTTTAACCAGAAATATAGGATTGATTATGAGGAAACCTTCTCCCCTGTTGCTAGGCTTACCTCTGTTCGCAGTTTATTGGCTGTTGCTGCTGCTCGCCACTGGGAGCTCTTTCAAATGGATGTCAAAAATGCTTTCCTCAATGGTAATCTTCTTGAGGAAGTCTACATGCAACCTCCACCTGGGTCTTCTTTTCCCCCTCACAAGGTTTGTAAACTACAGCGTGCCCTCTATGGCCTCAAGCAAGCACCCCGCGCTTGGTTTGCTAAGTTCAGTTCTACCATTCATGACTTCGGGTTCACCTCTAGCTCCTATGACTCTGCTCTTTTTATACGGACTACTCCTCATGGTACCACTCTTCTCCTTCTGTATGTGGATGATATGATTATAACTGGTAATGACGCAGCTGGTATTCTCCACCTTAAACGTTTTCTCCACCGTCAGTTTGAGATGAAGGACCTTGGTACTCTTAACTACTTTTTAGGCCTTGAAGTCTCTCATGATTCTACTGGCTCTTATTTATCTCAGGCCAAATATGCCTCCGATCTTCTGGCTCGTGCTGGTCTTACTGATTGCAAAACTACATCTACTCCAGTTGATCCTCAGATTCGCCTCACTCCTCTCGATGGGGCTCTCCTCCCTGATGCTACTCTTTATCGCTAGCTCGTCGGCAGTCTTGTCTATCTCACAGTGACTCGTCCTGACATTGCTTATGCTGTTCACATTGTTAGTCAGTACATGTCGGCTCCTCGGACGCCCCACTATACTGCTCTACACCACATCCTTCGATATCTCAAAGGCACTCTGTTCCACGGTCTTCACTACTCTGCTTCCTCCTCCTTTGAACTGTGTGCCTTTTCTGATGCTGATTGGGCTAGGGATCCTACGGATCGACGCTCCACCACGGGATTCTGTTTTTTCTTAGTAGATTCTCTTCTTACTTGGTGTAGCAAGAAACAATCCCTTACTGCCCGTTCTAGTACCGAAGCTGAATACCGGGCTCTTGCTGATACTACTCAGGAACTTCTCTGGCTTCGCTGGCTCCTCACTGATATGGGTGTTTCCTCTTCAGGCGCTACCTCTCTTTATTGTGACAATCAGAGTGCCATTCAGATTGCTCACAATGATGTGATTCATGGTCGCACCAAGCATATTGAGATCGATTGTCATTGCATTCGACAGCATGCTACACGTGGTACTGTTCATCTTCTCCCTATTGCTTCTGCCGATCAACCTGCTGATATTTTCACCAAGGCTCACCCTCCTGGGCGCTTCCGTGATCTTGTTTTCAAACTCAACTTGGTCGATGCCTACCCTCCTTGAGTTTGCGGGGGGCTGTTAACATATATTATACTATACACTATAGTGCCTTTGTAGGCTGTAAAGAGAGCTCACCTTTGTAGTTGTAAAGAGCTCACCCACTACCACCTTCAGCTTTGACAGACGCCTTTGTATTATCTTAATGTATATTTGCACGCTTTCGGTGAGCCAGTATTCCAACTGTCTCTTTCTCCTCTCTATAAAGAGAGAGAACTCATTCTCTTGTATACATACACAAACATAATAACAGATAGTGATTATACAGTCTCTCTCTTTTCTCTCTCTCTCCTTAACAATCTTACAGATAGTGATTATACAGTCTCTCTCTTTTCTCTCTCTCTCCTTAACAATCTTACACTATTTTTGTCATTTTCAGTTTCATTACGTTTGTGTTAATACTTATTTGATTGATTATAAATGCAATCTTATTATCCAAACCCAAGTTTTGAGCCCTCCATTGCAATTGTTATGCTTTTAATTTTCCTTTGGACCCTAGTCCTGAGCTATCAATTATTGTCGTTATTCTAACTAAATTTCCTTCAGAATTGAGTCCCCAGCTAGCAATTTTAGTCAAAATGTTGCCCATTTGAAATAAATACTAGTACGACCTCTCTTTCCTTAAACATCTATCAAAAAGGGAGTGGGGAGGGTGCTGTCATAGTAGGCTGTTGTGACAACCAAAACGGACCATTTTGTTTATTTAAAAACACAAGCAAGGGAAAATATGAAACAAACGCCTTGAGCCACAACATCTCCTAAAATTCGGCATTTCTGATGGAGGGTCTGCAATAATAATAATATTCTGGCTACAAAAGCAGTAATGTTTAAGCGTAAATGTGCTCCTTCAGGCTTGTGTCCTATTTGTCAACATCATGAAGAGTTTGTGGAACACCTGTTGTTTGATTGTCCCTGGACCAAAGTTGGATGGTTTAGGAGCTCCATTAATTTGAAAGTGATAACGGTTCAATTCCAAATGTGGCTAAGTGGATTAGTGGACAGAGGATCAACTATGCTTGGGCCTATCTAAACGAGATGCTAATCAACTTATCAGTCAAGTGGCATCGATTGCCTAGTTTATCTGGAAGGTCCGGAATGATTTTGTTTTCAACCATCAATCGGTGGATCCCTCTCTCACCCTCGTCAAAGTTTCGCAGTTTTGGAGGGAACGTTTTGATCTACTACATTTAGCGAATACCTATAATCCCACTTCAGAAAAGCCTCACCAGTCACCACCTTCAAGTTGAAAACTAGCTCATGAAGGTAGTGTCAAACTTAATTGTGATGCTGCTGTAGACACCTCATTTTAATCGGCTTTAAGACTTGGCGATTTCTTTTGATTAGTCGATGATGAAAGCCAGAATGTATTTCTCACATAATTCTCAGTAAGAAAGATAAAATTTGTGCTTCATTCCTAACTCTAAACTTGTTTTGGGCAAGTGTTTTAGACCCGTTCAAAACTCTCTTTTAAAATATTCCTTTTATGTATAGTTCTAATAATTTTGCTCAAATCCACTATTTTCCCTAAGAAAAAGAAAGAAAAAAAAAATTCAACGAATTGTGCTTGGTGAATAGTGTTGGCCGGCCAAATAGTGCCTGGTGAATAGTGCCGACCGGCCAATTTTGGTTGTCCGACTAAGTTTCACAGGAGTAGGGCAGTTTCGGCAAAATTCTTGTTGAAAACGTGTGGGTCATGCCATTTTAGATCTTTGTTAATATATTCATATACGAGATATACACCCACCCCCTCTATAATTCTCCCTTTGCCTCCATTGTCAAAAAGAGGATTGTCTTCTTCCCAAAAGATGGCATCTATTTTCAACCACCATTGTCATTCCATCAACCTTGTCTGTCACATTGTCTCCCACCTCCTTGATTGAGTCTACATTCATTATCTATATAGAGAGATAGAGAGGATTAACAGGGGAAAAGAAGAGAGGATTGAATTAAAAGAAGAGAGTTAGAGAGGAAAAAAGAAAATATTGAGAGTTAGCCAAAAACAACTCTATATACATTGATATTCCATCTTTCTATATATGAAAATCATCTCAAGAATTCCATTAGAGCCATGTTCTTGAGCCTTAATCCAAAAGAGTGTGAGTGTTCTTGAAAAGAGAGAAAAACAGAGAGTTGGAACAACTCCCCCCCTCCACACTGTTAAATAGCCCAAAAACACCATTCAAACAAGAATTTCAAATATTTGAACTGAGGATTGAGAACACACTTCCTAAACATGAGGATGATTAAAATGAAGTTTAGAAATCAAATCCTTCCATGGAAGGTAAATTTTGCACACTTTTCATTTTCTTTTACTTTCTTACTTTTTCTTTCTTATATTGTTTTTCTTGCTTCAATTTCATGTTATAAATCTGTTGTAACCTAGCTGGAAGTGGTTAGTTGAGCCACACATAAATCCCTTGTTTGTTTTTTCTTTGGTGTTGAAAAGGAAATAAACAGAGTTTTTTTGCCAGAATTAGTTGGCCAGCCGGCCGGCTAATTTTTTGGCTGGCCAGCTAACTTCTTCTGGGGACAGAACAGAACATGTTTCTAGCGTCGAGCAAAATGGTTTCCGGTGATCCCCAAGGCGTACATATTTATTTTTTGTTGTATTTTGAGAGATTTGTGAGGATATATATATATATTTTATTCCTCTCCTCACTTATTCTGATATGTAATATTCAAATGATGTAAAAATTTTCCGCCCCACTTCTTCCTATCCCGTTCTTTTACTTGTTTTCTTTATTTGTAAATATGCATTATATATTGTCTTGCCATCATATCCATGCTTTACATGCATGTTTTATGCCTTAAGATTCAACTAAATTTGCATCTGTGAGTTTAATTGATTATTATGTGATTTTGTGCGCTACCTCATGTCTTGAGATGATTCACAGGCCATATATTAGAAGCCAGATTTTTAGTTGCATTTCATGAGTGAATTGCATTAGGATCTTGTATATAGGATCATGAATTTGTTTACTAACTTTGTTTTGTAATTATTTACGGGACGTTGGTAAATATGTAAATTTTCATGGTTTAGCATCCTGCTTGTGCGTGTTTTTTTTATTATGTTTAGCATCCTGCTATGTGGCTAGTTGCTTATTTGATATAACTCTATGCATGTCGGTGGGTGAAGGTTGTGTTATTTAATTTAGAATAAAATTGATTTTCATAATTGTACTATCCAAAACATTTTCAACATAATGAAATCAAGCAGTTCCGAAGTGGACGACGAAGTCTATATTGATTTGCTTCACATAGTAAATTTTAGGATTTATTAATAATCGGAATATGAATATGTGAAGTTAATAAAAATCATATCATGGTTTAGTAGAGGCTGATCTTTTGATCGGATGAGTGGGGGTGCTCAATTAATGACATTACCCTCTCATATCTAAGGTTTCGAGCGAAGCATCCTTGGTTACAACGAACAGTGGCCTTGGCACGAGTCACGGATTTCTTAATTTTTTCAAAACATTAGGTGGCGACTCTAAGATCTGGTGATGTAGTCCATTTCTAGCAAAGAATTCGCAATAAAATGGATTTTTTTTATCAAAGTTGCCAAATCTAAACTCTCATCTATGTTTTACATTGCACTCATGAGACTAGGTTGAAAATAATTGAGAGTCTGAATTGTTAATGCGCGCGGGCACCCCGGACATGTTACAACTGCGTTTTGTAAAGCTTTCTTCAAAGCTACTATTGTTGTTGTGGTCAGAGACCCATTTGGCAATCTCATTGATGGCAATGCATAATCTATTGATGCTTCATCGGCTTCTCAAGCGGAAGCTCATGCGGTGTACGTGGCTTGCCTTATGGCTAAGGCGTATAATTTGTCCTATGTGGAAGTTGAGAGTGATAACAAGACAATTATTCAACTCTGTGTCTCAGAGAAGGTACTGCCTTGAGAACTTAGTGAATTGATCTTGGACATCCAGAGAATTTCCTATGAGAGCCATTTATCCCTTTCGTGGATCGAGCGAATGAACAACAAATTGTTGGAAAAAATGGTTTTATGGTGACTTAAATATGAAATTAAAGTAGGTCTCAATGTTTGGTTGAGGTGGGATTAAATGAGTTTAGATTCTTCGTAAATAGATCTTTATACCACAAAAAGAATGTCAAAAAACCATTAAGAATTGACTGAGAAATTGTCTCATAAAGTTAGCCTCATGAATGGGGTATTAGAAATTGTGTATAACTACCAATCTCACATTGATTGTAAAAGAAAGTTTTGATGGGTATTTAAACCTCAAGATTGTGATAAGGGCATGTGCCCTTCAGGGCATCCAAATTTTTTGAAGGAAAAGAGTTATGGATTCTTCAAGGATGGGCTTGGGCCAAAACTATGGTCCAAGTTGGTTATGGAAAAATTGCCACAAGCACGTGTGCATGTACGCCGCCCACCCGCCCAGACCGGGTTGGGTTCGGTTTGTGGTCTTTGATCCGTGATCTTTGGGTCGTGGATCGTGGATCTTGGGCTTGGACTTGGGCTTGAGGCTTGTTAGAAATGGGTTAGGTTTGGGTTGGGCCGAATTGGTGGTCCACTAACCTAATCTTTTTGGGCTAGGTCTTCTGCAGATGGTGTATAGTGTGTGTAACTCACATATTGAATCCCCATCAATTGTGTGCATTACTCCAACAGTTTTGTAGGAGTAATGGGCATTGGTTGTTAGCTTTCATAGCTGGAGGCTCCTTCTCTCTCTCCCATGGTGTATAAACAGAGACCAACCTCTTTGGTTTTCAAACATAGATTTTTTCCTTCCAGAATTATACAGTCAGTTTGTTTGCTCCTATAATTTTCTTCCTATGTGAGAGAGTGCTACCATTGTCGGTTCGCCAAAGCCATCATAAGGTGTTTCTGCGTTAGCCGGTCTAAACCGTCACATCCTGGGAGACAGAAGTCAACATACCTCCAATACCCACGGTGAGGCAGCTAATATGTTTTAAGAAGACTGTGGTATCACACAGGTTTCGGTTCACTCTTCTGTCGTTACTTTTCTTATATGTATTTCTGTTCGTTAAATTGTATATTTTAATTCCATGATTTCATTTCCAGTAAATCAATTTCGTTTCATATGAATCTGTTTGTATATTTTATTTAATATACAATTTGGACAACAATCTAAAAACAGAATATATGTGTTTCCATGAATTATGATAAATAAATTCATATGTAATATGTAATAATTTTTCCCTGGAATTGTATATTGTTTTGATTTGGAGGACAATTGGTCACTGTTAATAGCACTTGCTAATTAGGTTTGTTTATTGGATGCATATGTACAGTTTTGATTTGTATACATTCCTGATTACAAGATATGTGTTATAAATAAAAAAACCAATTACATGTTTATGTATTTTAGTGGAAAATTTTGGTTTCATGTTGTTAATAATAAAATAAAATAAAATAAAAAACCAGATTGCCCAGGTTTTGTATTGGTTGCTGTGTCAGAATTTGTCAGGAACTTCTTTGGTAGACATGATTAGAAGATTAGATTAATATATATGCATGTTATTGTTTTGTTTGTTCTAGACTACATGTAGCATTTAGAAAGCAACTGTTACATGTTTGAATTCCTTTATTTCAAAGTCCTGGTTGCTTTATTAAATTCATAAATGTAATGGAATGTTTTAATTTAATCAAAATATTTTTTCTCTTTTGCATAATTTGTATGCTTATTTGGTTTTAATATAATTTTATTTTATGAACATGATTCATAATTTTCTACCATGCTTTGCATGTCTTTTTAGTTTATAATTTTATAATATAATTTGCATGCTCATAAGTGTTTAAATTTTTAGTTAATATTGACATGCTAATTATGTTTTAATTTATAGTATAATCAACATGTTCAATATGTTTACATACTAGGTTAATTCACTTGTTTTCTTGTTTCTAGAAAATGTGCATGTTCTTTGTTTTATAGATTTTAGTTTGTTACATGCTTATAATTTTCTAGAATACTTGCATGATTTTAATTGTTAGAATTATTTACATGTTTATTGTGAATTAAATTAATTTATATCACATGGCAATTAACTTTAATCTAATTTTGGAGTTATAAAATTTTTGTAACTTAGCTATATTTATTTATATGATTTTGGTGTAATAATTTCCTGTAACTCTGGTCAATTAATTTTTAATTTAATTTTTAGAGTTATAAGGTTTGTAATTTATTTGGGAGTTATAAGTTTAATTGTATAACTTGTCTAGCATTTTAATTTACTTAATTTTGCTATTAAATGAATTTATTATTTTTACAATTTCTTTAAATTATTTGTTGTGTGTTTTGTTGTGGCTTTTTGCTAACTTTTTTTACAGGTTTACCTTTATGAAAGGGAATGGGAAAAAATACAAATCCAAATGAATAAAGTTTGGGATTGCAAGGAAAACAAAAATTATGGACTACTAACCTTTATGTTGAACATGAATACCTAAGCGTGGAAATAAATTTTTGGATTAAATTTGAAGCAGTTGTTTGCTTGAGTTTTAATTGTGGTTATTTACCAATATGTTTAAGCAAGTTTTATTCGCTTGTATTGTTGTAGCAATTTTTTACATTGCTTGTAATTTAGTTAGCAATTTTAAATTGCTTGTATGTTTGGACCTTGGCTTGTTTTAACCTAGTTCATCCCTTGGAAAACTTAATTCTAAAAATTGTTTCCCATGGATTAGGAGTTAACATGTTCTTGAAAGTTTTGTCAAAAGGTTAACTGGATTTTAAGTGGGACCGACGTGACCCCTCATGTCTTCCTGGGAACATTCCTGACCATGTTCGATTCTAGGGAAGTGGTGAGACTAGTTTTGAATTAAATTGCCATCTTTGGAATTTTCTAGTGTTAAGTCTAATTTCTAGAAACACAGAAAGTGAAATTCTGTTGTATTTTTCAGAAATGCAACTGTTACCAATGCTGCTGCTACTGCTGCTAATGTTGGTGGGGATCAGAACCCCAGAGTAATTAGCTTGCCAACCCCTGTTGCTGTGACCTCTGTGGTCAACCCGGTTGCTGTGACCTCTATGGTCAACTCTGTTGCTGCTCCTGCAGTTCTAAGAAGCCCACACAACCATCATAAGCGCTCGGAGAAGTTCACGGGAGTAAATTTCAAGAGGTGGTAGCAGAAGATGCTGCTCTAAGCCTTGCGAGGTTTTTGAGTGAAGATCCACCAGCCATGGAAGAGAATGAGTAAGACAAATAGAAGCTCATGGCTCTAGATGTTTTGAAGCAGTCAGACTTTCTTTGCCAGAACTATGTTCTGAATGACTTGGCAGATTCACTGTTCCACGTGTTTTATGCCAAGAAGTCGGCAAATGAGCTGTGGGATGCTTTGGACAAGAAGTGTAAGACCAAGGATGCTGAGGCAAAGAAATTTTTCCTTGGCCGATTTCTAGACTTCAAGATAGTGGACTTAAAAATCGTCATCAGTTAAGTCCAAGAGTTCCAAGTAATTCTGCATGAGATTTATGCAGATGGAAAATTCCTGAGTGAATCATTCCAGGTAGTTGAGCTAATTGAGAAGTTGCCTAACAGCTGGAAAGATTTCAAGAACTACTTGAAGTATAAGCGAAAGGAGATAACAGTCAAAGAGCTCGTTTTTAGGCTTCGAATTGACGAAGCCAATAGGAGGAAAGAGGGGAATACCTCGACTATGAAAGCAAATTTGGTTGAGCATGGCTAGTCCTCGGGGGTAAAGAAAAAGCCACCAATAGGCAAAAGCTTAAAGTTGGGGGCAAGAGGCGGTGTCTCCAAAAGGTCGGTCTACAAGTTGCAAGAATCTATTTTTAGGTTCAATGGAAAGTTTTTCAACTGTGGAAGTGATGGGAATCGGGCGGTTGATTGTCGCAAAAAAAAAAGCCTCACAACAAGTACCCTCCACAGAACAAGAGTCATGCCTACATGGTTGAAATAGAGGATCGATAACAAGATGTGGACGACATGCATCTGGCAACTGTCGTCACCGAAGTGAACATGATGGGGTCCAACCCCAAGGAATGATGGGTGGACACTAGAGCCACTTGCCACGTCTGTGTGGAGAAGAAAATGTTCACAACTTTCGAACTGGCTTCAAATGGTGAGAAGTTGTTCATGGGAAATTTTGTAACCTCAACTGTTGTGGGTAAAGGCAAGGTGGTCTTGAAGATGACTTCAGGAAAAGAGTTGACTTTGAACGATGTCCTATTTGTACCAAACATTCGTAAGAACCTTGTCTCGGGGTCGCTTTTAAGAAAGCATGGCTTTCGCTTGGTATTTGAGTCGGATAAGGTTATGTTGACCAAGAACAGGGTTTATGTGGGGAAGGGATATATGTCGCGCAGTATGTTTAAGCTCAATGTAATGACTCTTGTCCCTAAAATTGATGAGAAAGCTTATTCTTCTGCTTATATGTTTGAGTTTCCTAATTTATGGCATGGTAGACAGGGTCATGTAAATTTTGACTCTTTGTGTAGATTAATCAAGTTAGATCACATACTATCTTTCAAGATTAATCCAAATCACAAGTGTTAAACTTGTGTAGAAGCAAAATTGACAAGGACTTCTTTTCATTATATTGAAAGAAGTACCGAGCCTTTGGATTTAGTGCACAGTGATGTATGTGACCTGAAAGTCATACAATCATGGGGTGGCAACAAATACTTCATCACTTTTGTTGATGATTGCACTAAATACTGTTATGTGTATTTGCTCAAAAGCAAAGATGAGACGATTGATAAATTTATTTTTTTCAATAATGAAGTTGAGAATCAACTGTGCAAAGATCAAGGCTGTAAGAAGTGATCGTAGTGGTGAGTATGAATCCTCATTTCTGAGATTTGTGCTAAATTTGGCATTATTCACCAAACCACAGTGCCTTACTTCCTTTAGTTAAATGGTGTTGCTGAGCGGAAGAATAGAACGTTAAAAGAAATGATGAATGTAATGTTAATAAGTTTTGGGTTGCCACAGAACTTGTGGAGGGAAGCGATTCTCTCCGCGAATTACATTCTAAATAGAATACCTCGGAAGAAAGTAAACAAGACTTCATATGAATTATGGAAAGACCGCAAGCCTTCTTATAATTTCCTACGAATGTGGGGGTGTCATACAAAAGTGGCGGTACCTACACCTAAGCAAGTTAGGATAGATCCGAAAACCGTGGATTGTATATTCATTGGTTATGTACAGAATAGTAGTGTATATTGGTTTCTTGTGCACAAGTTTGATATTTCAGATATCCATGAGAATACCATAATGGAGTCAAGGAATGCGTTTTTCTTTGAAGACGTATTTCCTTGTCGAATCTAAGGAGAGAATCAATATTCTGAGAAGGAACTTGAAGATGATCAAGTAGATGATCAAGACAAGGAAATAGATGAGCCAAGAAGGAGTAAAAGGGCTAGGACTGCCAAGTTCTTTGGCCTAGACTTTTTGACTATATGTTAAAGGGAGAACCTCGAACTTTTCATAAAGCTATGACTTCACCCGAAAGTCCCTTATGGAAAGAAGCAAATAAGAGTGAAATTGACTCCATCTTATAGAACCATACTTGGGAGTTGGTTGATCTACCTCCAGGAAATAAGACCTTGGGGAGTAAGTGGTTTTTTAGAAGAAAGATGAAAACGAATGGGTCAATTAATAAGTATAAAGCTAGGCTAGTTATCAAAAGATACAAGCAGCGAGAAGGCATAGATTACTTTGATACATATTCACCTGTGACAAGGATTACATCCATTCGCATGGTGATTGCGATAGCCGCTTTACATGTAAAGACAACTTTCTTAAATGGAGATTTAGATGAAGAAATCTACATAGAGCAATCTGAGGGGTATTCAACTACAGGGAAAAATAAGAAAGTCTGTAAGCTTGTCAAGTCATTATATGGTTTGAAGCAAGCTCATAAGCAATGGCATGAGAAGTTTGACAACGTTATGTTGTCAAATGGATTTAGAATCAATGAGTGTGACAAGTGCGTATATGTTAAAGACACCGACAGAGGTTTTTCATTTCGTATCTATACGTAGATGACATACTCATTGTTGGTAGTAATAATGACATGATTAGAACTACAAAGAGATTATTAAACTCTAAGTTTGATATGAAAGATATGGGCTTTGCAGATGTCATTATGGGTACTAAGATTACCAGAACATCTAGTGAAATTGTACTTTCTCAGTCTTACTATATTGAGAAGATACTTGAGAAATTTGGTAAATCAGATATAAGTGTGTCTAGAACACTGGTAGACATGAGTCTGCATTTGACCAAGAATAATGGTGAGAGTGTTTCTCAGTTAGAATATTCTCAGGTCATTGAAAGTTTGATGTATCTGATGAGTTATACAAGGTCGGATATAGCCTACTCTGTTAGCAGGCTTAGTAGATACATGAGTAATCCAAATGCCACTCATTGGAGGGGCATTATGCGGGTGTTAGGTTAACTACGTTACACCTGGGATTATGGGCTGCATTATACCAGATACCCAACAGTACTAGAAGGGTATAGTGACGCTAATTGGATATCTGATATAAAGGACTCCAAATCTACTGGTGGTTATGTGTTTACCCTCGGAGGGGCACTCGTGTCTTGAAAATCTTCCAAGAAAATGTGTATATTGAGATCAATGATGGAATCTGAGTTTATTGCTTTGGATAAAGCAACTGAAGAAGCTGAATGGCTTCGCCTGTTTGTTGAAGATATTCCATGTTGGCCGAAACCTGTGCTTGCTATTTGTATTCATTGTGATAGCCAATTAGTGATTGAACATGCATAGAATAATATGTATAATGGAAAGTCTAGACATATCCGCCGTAGACATAATCTATATGACAACTACTCTCTAATGGAGTTGTCTCTCTAGACTATGTAAAGTCTAAGGATAACATTGTGGATCCGCTAACCAAATGGTTAACTCGAGAGTTAATAGAAACGTCATCAAGAGGAATGGGGTGAAGGCCTTTAGTAATGTTATCGAAATAGAAAACCCAACCTAGTTGACTGGAGATCCCAAGATCTAGGTTCAAAGCGACAACCTAATTTCGTATAACCAATGAGTTACTAAAGAGGTAAATCTTCTTGCCCATTCCTTTGTATAGTGATACCATGTAGGGATGGAAGGTTAAGCTAATGCTTTCAATGACCAAAGTGATATGATTAATCAATCATATAGGTCACCTACGTGAGTGCGAAGTGAGGCCGCTTCTTTAAGAATTGGTAAGGCCGAATTCTTTAAACACACTCACTGAACTAGTCTAATGTTTTAGGGCCATACTGGACACACCACTGAGAACAAGAACAATAGTTGGACTAACTTCTATGTGAGGTTTATTGTCTCGGTTTACACAAATAGCTGAACAGTTCAAGACATCACGTTCACTGGTCAGCCAGTAAATTTAATAGGCTTTCATTACGAATGGTTCAAGGCCAACAACTACCTTTTTTAATGCGTGGTTAGTTTGTGTGCTCTTTCTCCGAATTCTTGTTGTAAACGTTGTCCGTTTTCTTTATTCGGTTAATTTTTATTCATGTGGAGGATTGTTGGAAAAAATGATTTTATGGTGACTTTAATGTGAAATTAAAGTAGATTATAACCATTGGTTAAGGTGGGATTAAATGAGTTTAAATTCTTTGCAACAAGATCTTTACACCACAAAAAGAATGACCAAAAATCATTAAGAATTGAATGAGAAATTGTTTTATAAAGTTGGCCTTATGAATGAGATATTGGGAATTTAAACCTCAAGATTTTGATAAGGGTATGAACCCTTTGGGGCATCCAAATTTTCCGAATGAAGGGAGTTATGGATGCTTCAAGGATGGGCTTGGGCCAAAACTATGGTCCATGTTGGTTATGACAAAATTGCGAGAGGCGCGCGTGTGCGCTCGGACTGGGCCGGGCCCGGGTTCGTGATTTGTGGATCTTGGATCTTGAGGCTTGAAGCTTGCTGGAATGGGTTAGGTTTGGGCCTGGGTCCAATTGGTGGTCCACTAACCTAATCTTTTTGGGTTAGTTCTGCCGCAAATTTGTATATACACACAAGTGTATAGCGTGTGTAACTCACACATTGAATCTCCATCAATTGTGTGCATTACTCCAGTAGTTTTGCAGGAGTAATGGTCATTGGTTGCTAGCCTTCATGGCTGGAGGCTCCTCTCTCCCCCATGGTGTATAAATAGAGACCAACCTCTTTGGTTTTCAAGCACAGAGTTTTGCCTTCCAGAATTATGCAGTTAGTTTGTTTGCTCCTATAATTTTCTTCTTATGTGAGAGAGTACTACCATTGACGGTTCGCCAAAGCTATCAGAAAGTGCTTCTGCGTTAGTCAGTCTAAACCATTGTATTTTGGGAGACAAAATTCGATGTATCTTTAACACCCACGATGAGGCGGCTAATCTGTTTTAAGGAGACCGTGGTATCACACAGGTTTCGATTTACTCTCCTGTCCTTACTTTTCTTATATGTATTTTTGTTCGTTAAATGGTATGTTATAATTCCATGATTTCATTTTCTATAAATTAATTTCATTTCATATAAATCTGTTTGTATATTTTATTTAATTTACAATTTGGGCAACACAAAGCAGCACATTGGGCGGCTAAGGCCAAATTGTCCACTAGTTTTCCTGTTAATTGGGTTATTTTCTCTCCTGTTAGCTTTGTTTCTGTATTACATTATGATCTTCTTTACTCCTTTTGGTCAATGAAAGCTTTATTTCGGTGATTTAAAAAAAAAAAAAAAAAAAAAAAATTTCTGCCGTCGCAAAAAGTGACTTTTTGAGACGGCAAGTGTGCCGTCGCAAATAATTCCGTCTCATATACCCAGTTTTCTTGTAGTGACTCTTAAGCTTAGGTTGACATTAGAAAAAAAGGAAAAGTCGAAAAAACAAAAAAAAAAACCAAAACAAAACAAATTTGAAACAACCCACCGTTTTCTGTTGAATTCAATTGTAGAGAATGGGTTTAGGTGGAAAAAACATAAAATAAAATTCACATTTGCTAAAAGAAACAATAGGTTTGATTAGTTGGAAAAAAAAAAAAGAAGTAAAAATTTGTATAGAAATTGAATTTTATAATATTTTTATTTGTCTCAAAATCAATTTTTTGTAAAAATAAATTTTAGAGTAAATTGCACCGATAATTTTCATGTTTTGTCTATGTTATTTTGGTTCATATAATTTTAAGTGACTCGATTTTGACTATATATTTTTAACTTTGTCCAAATTTGATTTTATTCATTATAATTTTTAATTTTTTTTAATAAAAAATGTGCATATCAGCTACGTGTGTCATGTTTTAAGAGCAAATTTATAAATTTCATCAATTTACTGAGTTAATATCAACTAACTTAGTAATTATTTTTCATAAACAAAAGTCATCATCAATTGGACTAAATTGACACAAAAATCTAAAATTAATAATTAAAATTGAACTAATTGTAAGTGTAGGGACCAATACGACACAATGGACAAAATTTAAGGGCTATCGATATAATTTATCATAAATTTCAAAAAAAAAAAAAAAAAAAAAAGAAAAAAAACTAAGCAATTGAAACAAATGGTACTTCAATTATACAACCTGCAACAATCATATAATACAAAAAGTACTTGTAGCTACCACATATATGTTTATATATATATAATTGTAACAATTAAATTAAATCAAAAATAAAAAAATAAAGTTGAATTCAAATTATGAACCATAATATCATTCTAAATCCAATTCCATCATCTACCAAATCATCCAAAATTCAAATTTTAAAATCATTAGCCTCCGTTTGGGAAGTGGGTTGGCTTTTTGGCTTTTTGGCTTTTTTGGCTATTTTAGCCTGGGCTAAAAAGTTTGGTTTGGGAAGGGCTTTTTGGCTTTTTGGCTTTTTTGGCTTTTTTTGTGAGAGAAGAATGTAATGATTATGGGTTGGATGTGATGTTTTGTTTGTTATGGCTAAAATAGCCTATTTTGTTTTTTGTGGCTAAAATAGCCAAAAAAGCCTCAAAACCATCTTGCCAAAATGAGTAAACAATAACTTGATCGAGCCCAATATTTATTAACATTAAAAAATTACAGTAATGATAAAACAATAGTGACATATTAATTAAATGTCATTTCTTTTAATTTTGTGGGGGGTGATTGTGAATTGCTAAAGAAATTAAAAAATTTATCCTTGTCCATACATGACGAAGCCACCAAGGGGGTTTGCATTGTTCGATCAATTGAAATTTCTTAAAAAAAAAAGAGTATATAAGAAAATGTATTAGAATAAAATTTATTGAGTACTTTTTTTCTTCAAATTTAACTATATGTCATACTTGAAAAATTGGCAGACTGTAACTTGGGAAGCCAAAAGCGCTGACTGTGAGTGTGATGGTAGACAGTTGATGTTATGCATGAAAAAATTATACTGATAATTCATCACTTATGACCAATATGGTATTTGAACATTCTAAATGATTATAAATAAATACAACGTGTCATTATCATTATGTTTTGCACCATATACTATAAACAAAATTAAAAAGAAAAACTCACATGTATTTGGTTTGAAGATGAATTTTAGACATCTACATTATTATTGCATTGGCCAATATTTTACGGATGTTTTGAAGTATTTATAAATATATTACACAAAGTAAAATAAATAAATTACTGTTTAAGAGTGTGAGCATCCTTTGTATTTTCTACTTTTTTTTTATTTCCCAAAATACCCTTCCTAAGATATATATCTACACATTGCACCATGGAAAGGCACCACGGTTACCAACTGGCAACACTTGCTTGGGTTTGTTTCATACTATGAATATGAAATGGTTCATCATTGCAACGATATCTCGAAGTGATTTCATCTCACAAATTTGTATCTCAGATATGTCAGAAAACTGAAAAAAAAACCCTTTATAAAAAATGGTGTTTTTTGTTACAAAATCATAAAATATGTATGATTGAATTTAAAATTTAAAAATTAAAACATTTTGTGAATTGAAAACACCAGCAATTGATGAGATAGTTGTAAATAAATAAATAAAAGCAATAAATGTAGAATATAACTCGACATGTAACTTGACATGGGTACGCCCATAAAGGTTATAGCCCATCACTTAGGGTCCAATACATAATGCAAATACTAAAACCCAACGTTGCTGGAGCTCAACATGGTATTAAGAATCAATGACATCTAAACACGTGGCAAGAGAAAGACAAGCTGCATAAGCAGACAAAGATCCTGCAAAGTTATTGCACTGCACATCAGCCATTAATGAAGCCCCTTACAACATTTATTACGATAACCCCTCCCTGTTGAGACAGAACGAACTCACCATGAACAAGGCAAGCTAGAGTATAGACTTTCAGCCAAGATGATAGGTCGGAAGGGACAACGAAATGATTACCAGAGGATATAAGCAGACGTTGAAGACAAGATGAAGGTTAAGCTTTTTATCTCTAATCTATCTCTACATTCCACCTCTCTTTCTAACTTGCTCGTCGGAGGGTTCGCTGGGGGACTCCCCGTTCCCCGTTGAACTCTTGTGCAGGTTCCTCTGTGGGCTTGGTACCTCGGACACTGGTTTGGGAAGCATGGAGAAGTCCGACTCGTTCCATCTGAAACACGCTGTATCATCAGTTGGCGCCGTTTGTGGGAACTATGGGCGCCCGTTGTGCTCATTGTCGCTGGAGACCCTTTCCCAATAACCCCTTCCTACCACCCGCCAAGGTGGATGGTCACAACTAGATCCATGGTTTCTCACCACAATGTTGCCAACCACCAAGCCGATCCTCCCAATCAAGACAACCCGCTGCAGTATTTCACCGAGCTCACCAATAGCATTAACCGCCTGGCCGAGCAAAACCAAGCCCTAATTAATGCTCTACTCAAAGAAACCTTCCTATGCCTCCTCTACTACCTCCAGATATCTCGCCCAACCAAGAACGAGCCCCGAGTCACACTATCCAGCAGCCCTATCCACCCAACTTGGAAGACTTGTGACCCCCTCCCCCAGATATGAACCCACTACCCCGGGTCCCACCTCCAACGGTCCAGGCACCCACACCTGAGGGAGAGGCCAGTAGTGTCCAGCCCCCGCTACATTCTAGTGGTTACAACGTTCCTCTCTGGGACGCGGAACTCCGAGCCATGAAACTCCAGCTCTGAGGAGTCATACAGAACATACAGCATAAACCATCTACCACAGCCAACTCACCATTTGTTGCCTCCATCAGGGACAAACCTCTATCTTCTAAGTTTAAAATGCCCTCGATTGACTCTTTCGACGGTATAACGGACCCAGTCGATCACTTGAAGACCTACAGGACCCTCATGATCCTCCATGCATTCCCTGATGAAATCATGTGTCGGGCTTTCCCCGTAACACTTAAGGGGTCGGCCTGACTGACAGCTACTGACGGATCTGTCTCTACCTTTCAGCACCTGAATGATTCCTTCCTCAGCCACTTCATTGGTGCCCAGAGCCAACGGCGCCCGGTAACTCAACTCCTTAACATTCGTCAGACGGAGGGAGAGTCGCTGCGTAGTTTCGTCACCCGCTTCAACACCGAGGCCTTGCAGGTGGTAGAAAATGATGACAAGGTCATTCTCACGGCTTTCATAGCCGGTCTACGATCATCTGATTTCCTTTTTTCCCTCTCCAAAAACCCCCCGACCTCCATGGCAACCCTACTTTCCAAAGCCCAAAAATACATGAACGCCGAAGATTTCCTAGCCGCCCGGCAAGATCTTACAGCCAAAAATCCAACCCCCAGAGAAAAGAGAAAGAACTCAGAAACCAGAAACACCCAGTACACTCACGAAACACCTCAGTATACCGACTGACCACCCCGAGCCGACCGGTCGGCGTCAACCCGACCTCCCGGCTGGTTCGAACGATACACCCCCCTTAATTCTCCCATGGAACAAGTCTTGAACCAGATTCAACAAGATTATCCCTTAAAATGGCCCCAACCGTTGTGGTCTCCTTCCAACTGGCGAGACTAGTCCAAATACTGCCCTTTTCACCAAGATCACGGCCATAATACCGAGGAGTGTGTTAACCTTAAAGACCATGTCGAGGGCTTGATACGTCAGGGACGTCTCAGTCGGTTCACGGAAATCCGCCTTCAGCAGAGGCAAAGGGCTGAACCTATTAGAAACAATCGCCGGCGCACCCCTTCCTGGCAACCCGCACAACCTAACCAAGGTCATGATCGCCCTCCACAGCAACCCCGGGCACAAGGTAACCCCACCCCCCTGTTGGAGAGATCAGAGTTATTGCTGGCCAGCTTGCTTGTGAAGGACCATCCAGCTCGGCTCAGCGGGCAGAACTCAGAAAAATAAGGCAGGGCTCAGACAAAGAAGTTGCCACATTGGACTGCCCTTCCAAACAACCCAAGCAATGGATGGAGCCCATCACCTTTACGGAGGCCGACTGCACAGGCATCCGTTACCCCCATGACGACCCCCTCGTCATCTCTGCCCTCCTCTCCAATTGCAAAGTCAGACAGGTTCTCGTCGACAACGGCAGTTCTTCAGACATCATCTTCCTAAATGCCTTTCGCTAGCTCAAGGTCGGGGAAGAAAGTCTGTCCCCTCTCCAAACCCCATTGGTTGGTTTCACTGGAGATCGGGTGACCTCCATCGGCTCCATCGATCTTCCCATCACAATCGGCGAATACCCGCGGCAGACCACAAAGTTGCTCACTTTCCTTGTCGTCGGCTGTCCCTCTACTTACAACATCATCCTCGGCCACACCGCCCTAAATTCTTTCCAAGCTATCACATCCACTTTCCATCTTGTCGTCAAATTCCCCATCAACCTTGTGGTCAGCACAGTGAGGGGAGAGCAGACTGTGGCCAGAGAATGTTACATCACTTAAAGAGGTCAAGCTAAAGGAGGCTATGATCATTGAAGGACTCGACGTCAGAGATGAGGACGAGCTGGTCAGAGGGGAACCAGTGGAAAAGCTTGTCAAGGTCCTCATCGATCCCACCAACCCGACAAAAACTGCCAAGATCGGTAGCCAACTATCCTCCCAGGCCAAGGCCAACCTTACGACCCTCCTGATTGAGCACAACGACGTATTTTCCTGGACCCACTCCGATATGCCGGGTATTGACCCCTCCTTCGTCACCTATCGTCTCAACATTGAGCCCCATTTCTGACCCTTCCACCAGAAGTAATGCATCTTTCACTCGGAGCGCAATACTCTTATCGCTTTTGAAGTAGATAAGCTCCTTAAGGCACAGTTTATCAAAAACGTGGACTACCCCAGATGGCTGTCAAATGTGGTCCTGGTCTGTAAAAACAACGATAAATGACGACTTTATGTCGACTACTTCGACCTCAACCGAGCTTTTCCCAAAGACAGTTATCTCCTTCCTCGCAAAGATCTGCTTGTTGACGTCACGGCCGGTCATCAAATGCTCAGCTTCGTGGATGACTTCTTTGAGTACAACCAAATTCTGATGCACCCATCTGACCGGGAACACACCTCCTTCATCACCGACCGGGGAACCTACCATTATTGTGTTATGCTGTTTGGGTGAAAAATGTCGGGGCCATTTACCAACGGTTGGTCAACACCGTCTTTCATCATCTAATAGGCCCGAACATGGAAGTATACGTTGATGACATGCTAGTCAAGAGCAAACTCTCCACTGATCATCTGGCCGACCTGCGAGAGACCTTCGGCACCCTACGAAAGTATCAAATGAAGCTCAATCTGGAGAAATGCGCCTTTGGCGTAGGATCTGGGAAGTTCTTGGGTTTCATGGTCAGTCAGTGGGGTATCGAAGCTAACCCTGAAAATATCAAGGCCTTGATAGAAATGCAGTCGCCCAGAACGGTTAAGGAGGTTCAGAGGCTTACTGGTAGAGTCGCCACCCTCAACCGCTTCATTTCCCGCGCAACGGACAAGTGCCTCCCATTCTTCAAAGTTCTTCAGCAAACTTTTGAGTGGACGACCGAATCCGAAGAGGCTTTCCAATAATTGAAGCAGTGCATGGCCAACCCCCTCTTACTCTCCCAGGCGTTCACGGGTGAGCCCCTTTTTCTCTATTTAGCCGTGTCGAGCATCGCGGTCAGTGCGGCCCTCATCAAGGAGGACGGTTCAGTGCAGCGCCCGGTTTATTACATTAGCTGGGCTCTAAGAGGCGCAGAACAGAACTACCCATTGCTAGAAAAAATGTCCTTGGCCTTGGTCACCGCCTCAAGACGATTCCGTCCTTACTTCTAAGCCCACTCTATAGTGGTCCTCACTAACCAACCTTTGAAAAAGATAATGCAACAACCAAAGCTGCCCGACAGACTTATGCAATGGTCTGTTGAGCTTAGCCAATTTGACATCTCCCACTGACCTGGAACGGTGATCAAAGGGCAGGTTGTTGCCGATTTCATCCTAGAATTCACTAATCCCACTCCAGCCGCGGCTCCTGTAATCCCACACTGAGGCAGAAGACCCTCACTCTTGGACCCTCAACGTTGACGAATCATCTCGCAAAAAAGGCAGTGGGGCTGGTCTCATCCTTACCGCCCTCGAGGCTGGTTACTTCAAGTGTGCTCTCCGTTTCTTGTTTGACACAAGAAATAATGAGGCTGAATATGAGGCTTTGATAGCAGGTCTCCGCTTAGCCAGAGACATTGGTGTTAGCCATATCCAAGTGTTCAGCGATTCCCAGCTCATTGTCGGACAAATCACGGAAGAATTCGATACCAAGGAAGACACCATGCGGGCTTACAGGGATATTGCACTCCCCTTGCTCGCCTCTTCAACACTTTCCACAACAAGCACATCCCTCGGGCGGAAAACTCCAAGGTAGATGAAATGGCTCAATTAGCTTCTGCAGACCAGTCAAACCTCAGCCATGGCGTCCGCCTCAAATACCTGGCCTATCCTGCCATTTCCCCAAACTAGCAGCAAGTCCACTTCCTCCAAAACGAACTTATTCCATGGGCGGCCGACATCTTTCTATTTTTGACAAAGGGAGAACTGCCAGCCGACAAGCACCAGGCCGCCAAGGTCAGGGCCCGGTCGTCCAACTAAATTCTTATCAGCAGCCTCTTGGACAAACATGGCTTTTCACGCCCATATCTGAGATGCCTCAATCCTGCTCAAGCGACCTACGTGATGGGGGAAATCCACGAGGGCGTATGTAGTAATCATTCGGGGGCTCGGTCACTAGCCCACAAAATACTTCGCACCGGTTACTTCTGGCCTACTCTCAATCAATATGCTACGAAATTCGTGCTTAAATGTGATAAGTGCCAATGTTTTTCCAACATCCCTCATGCTCTTCCTATAGAACTGATCACACTTTGTAGTCCTTACCCATTTGCCAAATGAGGAATTGACTTAGTTGGCCCATTGCCCAGCGGCCGAGGCCAAACCAAATTCGCAATCGTCGCCATTGACTACTTCACTAAATGGGTGGAGGCGGAACCCCTCGCCACAATTACCGAGCAGAACACAACCAAATTCATCTGGCAGTCGATCGTGTGCCGATTTGGCATCCCTCAAGCCATCGTCTCCGACAACGACAAACAATTCGAAAATGCCAAGTTTAGGAAATTCTGTGTAGAACTTCAAATCCAGCCATGTTTCTCCTCCCCAGGTCATCCCCAAGCCAATGGCCAAGTTGAGATTACCAACCATTCTCTTATGAAGATCATCAAAACTAAGTTGGAAGCTGCTAAGGGACTCTAGGTTGAGGAATTAGCACACGTCCTCTGGGCCTACTGCACTACTGCCCGAACCCCCACTGGGGAGACCCTCTTTCGCTTAACATACAGCGCTGAGGCGGTCATCCAAGTGGAAATCAGTTTGTTTACCCCGAAGGTTCTGTACCCGAATCCAGAACTAACTGAAGAACTGCGTCGGGCAGACTTAGACCTAATTGAAGAGCTCCGAGAGACCACTGTTGTCAGGTGGGCCTCATATCAACAGAAAATGAGAACACACTACAACCGCAGAGTCCGACCGAGGGAGTTTACTGTGGGGTACCTTGTTTTGCGTGAAGCAACTCTTGCAACCAAAAATCCGGCGAGGGCAAGCTGGCAGCCAAGTGGGAGGGACCTGATGTTGTTAAGGCCAGACCTCGTCCGGGCACCTACCGACTTCAGGACATGGAAGGTCGAGATCTCCCCCATCCATAGAACGCCGAACACTTGAAGCGTTATTTTGAATATAGCCCTATTTTTTGTATTGATCAATTGTTGAATGTTCTTTTTGACAATCTACACACTTGGGTGTTTCTGTTCTTTTCTCACATGGTGTAAATTTGTGATCAATGGGCTACACTCTAAATGACAACGATCTTACATCTCAGTTATCTGCGTAGTATTTCAAATAACACCTTACTTAAAGCCTTAGCCAGACTGAGCACGAAGAGCTCAGCCAGACTGAGTTACTTAAAGCCTCAACCAGACTAAGCACGAAGAACTCAGCCAAACTGAGTTACTTAAAGCCTCAGCCAGACTGAGCATGAAGAGCTTAGCCAGACTGAGTTATTTAAAGCCTCAGCCAGATTGAGCACAAAGAGCTCAGCCAAACTGAGTTACTTAAAGCCTCAGCCAGACTAAGCATGGAGGGCTCAGCCAGACTGAGTTACTTAAAGCCTCAGCCAGACTGAGCATGAAGAGCTCAGCCAAACTGAGTTACTTAAAGCCTCAGCCAGACTGAGCATGGTGAGCTTAGCCAGACTGAGTTACTTAAAACCTCAGCCAGACTGAGCAGCGGCTGATTTTAATGATCTAATATTATAGCATGGTGGCCATACTTAGTCAAAATCCAACCCATTTTTGTAGTGTCTATATTTTTAATCTCACATTTTCCACATGGTTAAAATTCAGGTTCATCGTCGCCTAAATCAGTCTTACATCTTTTATCTTTTAACATTTTCATGTACGCCCATTTTTTAATGATTTTGGCATCATGACTCTCTCACAAGTTAGGCTAATCTGCACAAACGTCTAAATTCGATACCCATTTTTCGTTGAATTACTTCCAAATTTACAGCTCAGAAAAATTAAGGGCAACAATGATACAAAAGACTTGTTTTATTCCCAAAATTGTGCCTTACATACAACTTTCTACAGAAATTACACGATCAAGAAACAACAAAAACAACAATAACAAAAATTTTATTTACAAAACAAAATGCAAAATTTTATATCAATCATTCATCCTCGCTCGAGGCAAGGTCTTCTTCATCAACCCCTTCATCTAGGGGGGTCTGGGCCACATCGTGTTCGTCTATTCTAACATTGCTGAAGTCCAAGTCTGGGAATAGCTCTTCTGCTTTATGTTTAAACATCTTCCAGTCGCTATCCCAGAACTCAACCATCTCATGTTTGTAGAAGTCCGACCACTAGAAGCTCTGGATCACTTCCTCTTCGCTCCTACTTCCAGCGGTCGCTCCCGACGGGCCAGCCCCCTATCCCCCTCTCTCGCCAAGCTGCTGGCGATTACGGCATCAATAGCCATCTGGAAGTCAGCGGACCCCTTGAACTGCTCTACTGCTGCAACACATAGGTCGGGGTACGCCGCCCTCTCAGACGCCAACTTGGTCTTCTCCTCTTCCAAGGCTTTCTCTAGCCCTGCCTTCTTAGCCACTGACTTGGCCCTCTCGTCCACCAGCGCCCGCTCCAACTCAGCGATCTTCAGATCTGCTTCTTCCTTTTCTTTGATCAACTGAGCATGCAGGTCTTCATTGCAGACCATGGCCTCATCCCACCTTTCGTTGGCGACGGTGCAGGCTTTCTAGGCATCTTCCAACTTCTTATGCTCGCCAGCTAGTTCGAACTCGAGCGACACCACCTTGTGGCGTTACGTCTCCAGCTCTAACTTGGTCGCGAGTAGCTCAGCATTGGCACGGTCGACTGAATAGCCCTGCACCATCGCTAACACTTCCATCTTCTTGGTGTTTTGGGCATACTCCAGCCCCCTCACGCATGCGCTCTGCGCGGCCTTCCTCTAGCTCTCGGTCTCCCTCCTTAAACTTTCAAGCTGGGCCTTCACCTCATCTAGCTTTGCCTTTAGTGGCTCAACTTTGCCTTTTGCGAACGCCACTTTTTTCAGTAAGGCTCTTGCTAAGGCCGTCGCCTCCATCTGGGCCGAGCATAACCCCCTTAACAGTTCGGCCTCTATGAAGCTCGCCAGCGAATGCACGGCCGCGTCCTCCACTACTCCCAAGAGCCGATCGACAGCGGTCCTGGCTTCGCCTCCTTCTCCCTCCAGTCGCCTGGACACTGCTGGAGCGTGGTAAATGGCGGTTTTCAATCTGACCCTCTCTCCTTCTCCTTGGGGCGCAGGACATCCCTTGGGCTGTTGTTCTGCCTCCTGCTCAGGGCCAGTCGCCCCACCTTCTACTTGTGTTTCGGAGGCGACCTCCGCCACCCCCCTTGTCCCCTCCAGCTCCACCTCTGGGGCGACCTCCGCCACCTCCTCCTCCATCTTCTTTAACGCTGGCTCCTCTTCATCCTTGTCCATCCTCTTCTTTTTCTTCCCCTTCAGCACAGCCTCCACCTCCTTGTTGCCCCTTTCCTTCAATGGATCAACTGGGGGCGGTCGTGGCTTAAAACCGCCCAAGTCCTTTTCCCCCAACGGCTTGGGGCGCAGTCGGATTCTTTCCCTCATGATCGGTTTTGGCGGACGGCTTAACTGTGTTTCTTTGAATTTATTGGCCTTGGCAAAAATTGTCCTATCCTCCGCCTCTTGCGCTTTCCTCCTCGCCTCTAGTTTTGCCGGTGCCAGATCTCCACTGGTTGGATAAAGGCCCAGCCTTGAGGCAAACAAGGCTGAGGACTGAACGAGGTCATCCCACTTGGTGCCCTCCTTCTCCCTCCATGCCTTCACCTTCTTCACCCTCTCCTCTGCCGCTGCCCCTAACCTTGGCTCCACCGACTTGGTTGGCATTCTCCATACAGTGCGCACTCCTACTCCCCCGTTGGCGGACACGTAGTACCACCGCGGCCTCCACCCCTTAATTAATGATGGCAACCCCGCCACCAGACCTTTCCCTGCCGCCGTCTACAAAGTGACCCAAGTCTCTTGCTGGCCCGAAGCCTTGTAGCATGCAAAAAACTTGTCCACTATCATCGCAGCCCCCTCATTCGCCCACGGCCAGGCGCTTGCACAGTCCAGTAAAATCTTCTACGCATTGGGCATTAGTTGACTTGGCGCCACCTTCAACCAGTTTAGTACATCCACTACCACCTGCGGAAGCGGCAGCCTCAACCCCCCCTTCAGCGCCTCCTTGTAGAGGGCAAACTCCCCCGGTCGGGGGTCAGATGGCCTCTTCATCGGTGTCGGCAACTTTAACTCTATTTCCGTGGGAATCTGATATTTCTCGCGCATACCCTCCAACTCCTCCACGGTAAAGGTCGACTTGTCGACCTTTGTGTGCCAGTGATCTAGCTCAACTTGACTGATTGGCTTCGTAACTACTATCAGCGTTGACGAGGGGGGTCGCCCTGCCGGTCCCCCCTTACTCCCTACTCGCTTCTCCGTCCTGTATTGCTCCGCCAGGTCCACCGCATCGTCGTCTCCCAAGGCATCTAGTCTCACGGTAGGTACTTTCTCTCGAGCTATCTCTCTGGTATGCCTGCGTATAGCTTCAGATGCTGGTACAAGGTAGTTCACAAAATGTTGCAAAGGCGTATCACTCGACACAAAGGAGTTTACTTTTGGAATGTTTTGGTTTTTTTGCAAAAGGTAGGTAAAGCGGATAATACCAAAGGCCCAAGGCTTGCCTGTATTCCAAGGGTCGCAATTAAATTTTTCCTGCTTGAAAATTTTCAAAAAATCTGCTAAAACCGCCTTTTCAACACCCTATGTTAACCTACCATTTCGTTTCTTGCCTAAAGCCTAACCTCCCCTATCACGGGATTCCGCCACGTGTACAACCATGATCCCCTGCCTCCTTCCCCTACCCTGTCTTTTCCATTTCAAATCACCACGTGCCCTGCCACTCCTCGAGCGCTGCGCACCGCCACTTGTCCTTCCACTCAGTCACCCTTCGTGGTTGGCCCTCTTCATGGTCGGTCCCTCCACTCGGCCACCCGTCACAGTCGGCCCTCCTCATGGTCGGTCCCTTCATTCAGTCACCCTTCGCGGTTGACCCTCCTCATGGTCAGTCCCTCCACTCGGTCACCCGTCGTGGTCGGCTATCCTTATGGTCGGTCCCTCCACTCGGTCACCCGTCGTGGTCGCCCCTCCTTATGGTCGATCCCTCCACTTAGACACCCTTTGCGGTCGGTCCTCCTCAGGGTCGGCCGCTCCGCTCGGCCACCCATCGTTGACAGCCCACTTCTCGGTCGGTCTTCGCACCGCCGGTCTCTCACAACCATCGTTTTCTTCATTATTCCCTTCGTTGGACTAAAGCTGCACTCGGGAATGGGGACTACTGACATGGGTAAGCCTATAAAGGTTATAGCCCACCACTTAGGGCCCAATACATAATTCAAATACTAAAGCCCAACGTTGCTGGATCTCAACATGGCATTAAGAACCAACGACATCTAAACACGTGGCAAGAGAAGGACAAGCCATATAAGTAGACAAAGATCCTACAAAGTTATTGCACTGCACATCAGCCATTAATGAAGCCCCTTACAACATTTATTGCGATAACCCCTCCCCGTTGAGGCAGAATGACCTCACCATGAACAAGGCAAGCTAGAGCATAGACTTTCAGCCAAGATTACAGGTCGGAAGGGACAACGAAATGATTACCAGAGAATATAAGCAGACGTCGAAGACAAGAAGAATATTAAGCTTTTTGTCTCTAATCTATCTCTACATTTCACCTCTCTTTCTAACTTGCTCGTCGGAGGGTTCGCTGGGGGACTCCCCATTTCCCATTGAACTCTTGTGCAGATTCCTCTATGAGCTTGGTACCTCGGACACTGGTTTGGGAAGCGTAGAGAAGTCTGACCCGTTCCATCTGGAACACGCTGTATCATCATAACTGTTATTAGAGGTTTTTAAAACCCAAAAATTGAGATGTTAACACCAATTCTAACCTTTCTTATAATAGTATAGATAAATTTATTCTGCTTAAGTCACATACTTCTTTCAATATTCTTTGGTTGATTCATTGTGGTCAGTGAGCTTTTTTTTTCTTTTTTCTTTTTATTTTTAGTCCATTGTACTGTTGGTTACGGTATTGCTATTTTAGTTATGATCAAAGTGATATTTGATTATGACTTAAGTAGTATTTAATTATGATGTATTTTGATTACTTTGGTTATGACATAAAATAGTATAAAAATCACAAAATATCATAATTAACATAAGATGCACACACAAAATAGTATCAAATTCACAAAATATCATAATTAACATTATTTTTGTGTATTATAGAATCTCGCATAAAGAAATCTAACAATTTTAGGTTGTGCTCTACTATAAGGTTGTACTCTAACCCATTGTAGTGTTGGCCGTTTTTTTTTTTTTTTTTTTTTTGAAAGGGTATAGAGTTTCGCAGTTTGAACTAAAGCCCCGTTTGTTTAGGGAGTTAGAGTTGGGATTGAGATTAGGATGGAAGTGAGACCCACTATATGTTATGTTTGTTTTGAGAGATGGGGAGGGGACTCCTAGTCCCTTGGTGTTAGTATGGGCCTTGGAAGGGGGATTAGGATGGAAGATGTGGAGGTGGTATTAGAAAAATAGTCCACCGGACTATTTTTTATTTTTATTTTTATTTTTTACATGTTGGGCATTTTTTAAACATTCATGTTTAATTTTTTTTTTGTATTTTTTGTTAAGTAAAAATCATTGTTTTATTTGTTTTATTTTTTTCTATTTATTTTATTTTATTTTTTACATGTTGGGCATTTTTTTAGAACATTAATGTTTAATGTTTATTTTTAAATTTTTTTTTATTTTATATAAAAATAATTTAACAATCCTTACACCAACAACAATCATCAAAACAAACGCAATTTTACTTAATTCCCTCACTAACAACCCCCTCACTATGAATTCACTCCATTCTATATCTGAAAACAAATGGGGCCTAATATGGGACAACTCTTGATCTTTATTCTTGGTAACTTTTGTCTAGATTGGTAAATAGCATCATTTCCATTATACCGCTTTGATCGAAATGACCAGATTTTAAGTGCTTCTTTAATTTTGCATTCAAGCTCTCACTGAATTGGGTGCTTCTTATACCTGCATTAAATGACCATTTCATGTACACGTGCGCTAACTTTTCTCTATGTTCCCAAGTTTTCTTCATCCATGTATTCTCCTCCAAGTTGCATGTAATAATCAAAGAATTCAAATCTTCAACTAACTCATTTTCATCTTCAAATTTGAAAATGCAAGTTTCAGAGTCACTTCTAAATGTTGAGCCAACCTTAAACAAATGTTTTCAATCCACGACTAGCATCGGACATGATATGAGAAATTTCATTAGTGATTGCTTGTTCTTGGTCTGTAAAAATGGTACTAGGTTCTTTCATCGACATTGCATGCAAGAAAGTTTCAATTAAGCACTCAAATGATGTTATGGTTTCATCATATAGTAATGTGACACTAAAAATCATTGTCATTCTAAAATGGTTAAAGCGAGTAAAAAGATCAAACGGTCAATACTCTTTGTTCATTCGAAATGTTGTTTTGAATGACATTGTATCACCAAAATTTCCATAATCTGTAATCATTTGATGGTCAGCCCCAAAAAATATTGGTTATCATATTCTCAACATCCAATTGAGTTGCATAGTAAGTGTGAATCATTGGCATCTTGCTTTGAAAATATCTCATCAAAGTACCAGCTTCACCATATTGCAAGTCTTTTCTATCTTTTTATACATAAGTAGCTTTTTTGGTCTTCTTGCATGAATTCTACAAATTCCTTCCCCCCTGCTTGGGCAGTAATTAGATCGTGTGATGTCTTGAGTGATAAACCACTAGCATAATCTAATTCCACATTTACTGTCATGGCCGAAACCAACCCCTAAAAGTTTGGATCATAACCGGTTGGCAACCACTTAACTACCTACGGCCTCATACAATGTACAACATATTTTTAATCATGGGGCCCAAGTGGAAGCAAATAACACATGTATGATGTCCATTGAGCAATGCTGAAATGATCATGATATGTCATATCCATATACATGTAGGACTTCAAGTAGAAGCTTAGATAATTCGCACAATTAAGCATGCAATTTCACACCAACATATAATCACATATATAATTAAAGAATTTAAGCAAAATATGGGATAGGGCTATCACACTTACACCTTAAGCTTCATAAATCTTTCTTTGAGATGGCATTGTATGATCACATTGAGGAATATGCATAATATGATTATGGGTATCATCAAACTTTGTAACAACACATTTCGATGACTCCCTATCTAAGGAAACATAAAAGAATGCTTTACAATTAGTTTTTGTGTCTTGTTGAGGTTATTTTACCATTTCAATTTGTTTATCCTTTTCTCCCTCTTAAGAGCAAACAAACTTTCCATTAACCATGAAAAAGAAAGACGATGTACAAAAGAGTGGTGGTAAATTAAAGCCTTGGCACGAGAAGATTGGAAAGAGGACAAAAGTTGTTTCACGACCTTGCACCACTTAGGTATTAATCTTATTTAGCTATGTAATTTCTACATTTTATTTTTATTTTTATTTATTTATTTTACTTTGTACAATGTACTTATAAATACTTCAAAACATCTATAGAATGTTGACCAATGCAACAAGAATGTAGATGTCCAAAATTCATCTTTAAATCAACCACATGTAAGTTTTTCTTTTATTTTTGTTTACAATATATGATGCAAACGCAATGATAATGATACATTATATTTTCTTATAATCATTTAGGATGTTTAGACACCTTATTGATCACAAGTGATGAATTATGGGTATAATCTTTTAATGGATGACATTAATTGTCCGCTATTACGCTTATAGTCGGTGCTTTTATCTTCCCAAGTATCATACAGTCCACTAATTTCTCAAGTGTTTGATATAGTTAATTTTGAAGGGAAAAAAAATATTTAACAAATTTTGAGAAATTTATTAAAAAATTCTTTCTCAAGTACTTTCATCCTAATTAGTTCATAACATATTTTTGTATTCCAATAAGTCTTATTATTTTGGACATTTGATCCACTAAATCCTAATTCTCATATTTAAGGTATTTTATAAACAATTTTACCCTTACAAATATTTTTTGAACCCTTAGCAACTTATTGGTGTGAACATTCATATTAAACAAATTTGACAGTGAGAATGTTTACGTTGACAATATCAATGTTCACATCATGGAACATTTACACTGTCAATGTGAACATTAATATATTTCACCATATTATTATTAAAGGTATTTTGGTGATCATGTTACCAAAATAGGTGACATAAGTAGGTGCAAAGGGATTTGTGAATATAAACAAATAATTTGGAGTAAGTGGAACATAAGTAGGTGAAGAGAGATTTGTGAATAAATGCCTAATAAATTTTATTCCCATACATTTTCTTATATATATATATATATATATTTTCCAGGAAATTTTAGTTGATCCAATAGTTCAAACTTCCAGGGAGGCTTCGTCACATGTTTGGACAAAGATAACTTCTGTAATTTCTTTAGTAATTAACAACCCCCCCTCCAAAAAATAAAAAATAAAAAAAAATAAAATTGGAAGAGATGACATATTTGATCAATATGTAACTATTGTCTTATCATTATTGTAATTTTTACTTTTTAGAAATATTTGACTTGATCATATTATTGTTTACTCATTATAATGATTTTAAAATTTGAATTTTGGATGATTTGCTATGTGAGGAAATTGGATTTAGAATGATATTATTCATAGTTTGAATTCAACTTTATTTGATTTGATTTGATTTAATTTAGTTGTTACAGTTATATATATGGTAGCTAAATGTACTTTTTCTATTATATGATTGTTACAGTTGTATAATTGAAGTACCATTGTTCCAAGTACTTATATTTCAACATTTTTTAAGGATAAATTACATCGATAGTGCCTAAATTTTGTTCCTTGTGTCATATTGGTCCCTACACTTACAATTAGCTCAATTTTGGCCATTAATTTTAAGTTTATGTATTGATTGTTGGAAAAAAATCATTTTATGGTGACTTTAATGAGAAATTAAAGTAGGTCCCAACTATTGGTTGATGTGGGATTAAATGTGTTTAGATTCTTTGTAACAAGGTCTTTACACCACAAAAATAATGACAAAAAATCATTAAGAATTGAATGAGAAATTGTCTCATAAAGTTGGCCTCATGAATGAGGTATTGAGAATTGTGTACAACTACCAATTTAACATTGATTATAGAGGAAAACTTTTATGGGTATTTAAATCTCAAGATTTTGATAAGGGCATGGGTCCTTTGGGGTGTCCAAATTTTCTGAATGAAGGGAGTTATGGATGCTTCAATGATGGGTTTGGGCCAAAACTATAGTCCAAGTTGGTTATGTAAAAATTTTCACACGCGCATGCGCGCCGCCCACCCGCCCGGGCTGGGTTCTTGGATCTTGAGCTTGAGGCTTAATGGAATGGTTTAGTTTTGGGCTGGGCTAGATTGGTGGTCTACCAACATAATCTTTTTTGGGCCAGGTCTGCTGCAAATATGTATATACACACAGGTGTATATTGTGTATAACTCATACATTAAATCCCCATCAGTTTTGTGTATTACTCCAATAGTTTTGCAGAGTAATGGGCTGCATTGGTTGCTAGTCTTCATGGCTAGCGGCTCATTCTCTCTCCCCCATGGTTTATAAATAGAGATCAACTTCTTTAGTTGTCTACACAGAATTTTTTCCTTCCAAAATTATATAGTTAGTTTGTTTGCTCCTATAATTTTCTCCCTGTGTGAGAGAGTGCTGCCATTGTTGGTTCGCCAGAGCTAACAGAAGGTGCTTCTGCGTTAGCTGGTCTAAACCATCGTATCCTGGGAGACAGAAATTGACATACCTCCAGCACCCACGGTGAAGTGGCTAATTTATTTTAAGGAGACTGTGGTATTAGACAGGTTTCGGTTTGCTCTTCTATTCTTATTTTTCTTATATGTATTTTTGTTTGTTAAGTTGTATGTTATAATCTCATGATTTCATTTCCAGTAAATTAATATCATTTCATATGAATCTGTTTGTATAATTTATTTAATTTACAATTTGGACAACAATCTTAAAACAGATTATATGTGTTTCCGTGAACTATGATAAAAAGATTCATATGTAATATGTAATAATTTTTCCCTGGAATTGTATACGGTTTTGGTTTGTTCATCGGAGGATAATTGGACACTGTTAATAGCACTTGGTAATTAGATTTGTTTATTGGATGTATATGTACAGTCTTGATTTGTATACATTCCTGATTAGAAGACACGTGTTATATATAAAAAAAACCAATTACATGTTTATGAATTTTAGTGAAAAATTTTGGTTACATGTTGTTAATAATAAAATATAAATAAATAAAAAAAACCAGATTGCCCAAGGTTTTGTTTTGGTTGCCGTGTCATAATTTGTCAATAACTTCTCTGATAGTTATGATTAGAAGATTAGATTATTATATATGCATGCCTCTGTTTTGTTTGTTCTAGACTACATGTAGCATATAGAAAGCCTTACATGCTTGAATTCATGTATCATATAGAAAGCCACGGTTACATGCTTAAAAAAAAAAAAAAAAAGTCGTGGTTGGTTTATTAAATTCATAAATGTAATGGAATGTTTTAATTTAATCCGAATGTTTTTTCTCTCTTGCATAATTTGTATGCTTTTTTGGTTCTAATATAATTTTATTTTATGAGTATATGATTCATAATTTCCTACCATATTTTGTATATTTTTTTAGTTTATAATTTTATAATATAATTTTCATGCTTGTAAGTATTTAAATTTTTAGTTAATATTGACATGCTAATTATTTTTTACTTTCTAGTATAATCAACATGTTCAATATGTTTACATACTAGATTAATTCACTTTTTTTCTTGTTTCTAGAAAATGTGCATGTTCTTTGTTTTCTAGATTTTAGTTTGTTACATGCTTATAATTTTGTAGTATATTTGCATAATTTTAATTGCTAGAATTATTTACATGTTTATTATGAATTAAATTCATTTATAACTTATGGCAATTAACTTTAATTTAATTTTGGAGTTATAAAATTTTTGTCACTTGGCTAGATTTATTCATATGATTATGGTGTAATAATTTCGTATAACTCTTGTCAATTAATTTTTAATTTAATTTTTAAAGTTATAAAGTTTGTAATTTATTTAAGAGTTATAAGTTTAATTGTATAACTTGTCTAGCATTTTAATTTTACTTAATTTTGCTATTAAATGAATTTTTATTTTTACAGTTTCTTTAAATTATTTGTTGTGTATTTTGTTATGCTTTTTTGCTAACTTTCTTTATAGGAATACCTTTGAGAAAGGAAATGGGAAAAAATACAAATCCAAATGAATAAAGTTTAGGATTGCAAGGGGAAAAAATATAATTGGACTACTAACCTTTTGTGTTGAACAGAAGTACCTGAGCGCGGAAAGGAATGTTTTGGACTCTGTTTGAAGCAATTGTTTGCTTGAATTTTAATTGTGGTTATTTACCAATGTGTTTAAGCCAATTTTATTTGCTTGTATTGTTGTAGCAATTTTTTACATTGCTTGTAATTTGGTTAGCAATATTTAAATTGCTTATAAGTTTGGAACTTGGTTTGCTTTAACCTAATTCATCCCTGGAAAACTTACTTCTGAAAATTATTTCCCATGGACTAGGAGTCAACATGCTTTTGAAAGTTTTGTCTAAGGTTAACTGGGTTTTAAGTGGGACTAGTATGACCCCTTTAGTCTTCCTGGGAACTTTCTTGACCATGTTTGATTCTAGGTTAAGTGGTGAGACTAGGTTTGAGTTAAATTTTCAACTGTGGGATTTTCTAGTGTTAAGTTTAATTTCTAGAAACACAAAAAGTGAAATTTTGTTGTCTTTTTCAAAATGGTAACTGTCACTGATGTTGTTATTGTTGTTGCTGCTGCTAATGTTGGTGGGGATCAAAACCCCAAGGTAACTGGCTTGCCAACCCTTGCTGTTGTGACCTCTGTGGTCAACCATATTGTTGCTTCTACTATTCTGAGAGGCCCGCTCAACCATAATGAGCACCCGGAGAAGTTCATGGGAGTGAATTTCAAGAGGTGGTAGCAGAAGATGCTGTTCACTAGCCGTGGAGAAGAATGAGGAAGACAAGCAGAAGCTCATGGCTCTAGATGCTTGGAAGCAGTCAGACTTCCTTTGTCAGAACTATGTTCTAAATTACGTTCTAAATGGCGTGGCAGATTCACTGTTCAATGTGCTTTATGCCAAAAAGTCGGCAAAAGAGTTGTGGGATGCTTTGGACAAGAAGTATGAGACCGAGGATGTTGGGGCAAAAAAATTTGTCGTTAGCTGGTTTCTAGACTTCAAAATAGTGGACTAAAAAACCGTCATTAGTCAAATCCAAGAGTTCCAAGTAATTCTGCACGAGATTCATGTAGAGGGAATGTTCTTGAGTGAATCATTCCAGGCAGATGCGTTGATTAAGAAGCTGCCTAATGGTTGGAAAGACTTCAATAACTACTTCAAACATAAATGAAAGGAGATGACAGTTAAAGAGCTCGTTGTTAGGTTCTGGATTGAGGAAGACAACAAGAGGAAAGAGAAGAATTCGTCTACTGTGAAAGCAAATATGGTTGAGCATGGCCAGTCCTCGGGGGTAAAGAAGAAGTCACCGACAGACAAAAGCTCAAAGCTGGGGGCAAGAGGCGGTGTCTCCAAAAGGCCAGTCTACAAACCGTAGGAACCTACTTTTAGGTTCTATGGAAAGTGCTTCAACTGTGGAAGTGATGGGCATCGGGCGGTTGACTGCCCCAAGAGGAAGAAGCCTTACAACAAGTACCCTCCACAGAACAAAAGTCAGGCTCATATGGCTAACATGGAGGATCTCCCACAAGATGTGGATGACATGCATCTGGCAACTGTCGTTACCAAAGTAAACATAGTGGGGTCCAACCTGAAGGAATGGTGGATGGACACCGGGGCCACTCGCCACATCTGTGTGGAGAAGAAGATGTTCACAACTTTCGAACCGGTTTCAAATGGTGAGAAGTTGTTCATGGGGAGTTTTGCAACCTTTTTTGTTGAGGGTAAAGACAAGGTGGTCCTGAAAATGACTTCAGGAAAAGAGCTGACTCTGAACGATGTCCTATTTGTACTGGACATTCATAAGAACCTTGTCTCGGGATCGCTCTTCAGCAAGCTTGGCTTCCACTTGGTATTTGAGTCGAATAAGGTCATGTTGACCAAGAATGGGTCTATGTGGGGAAGGGATATATGTCGGGCGGTATGTTTAAGCTTAATGTAATGACTCTTGTCCCAAAAATTAATGAGAAACCTTCTTCTTCTACTTATATGATTGAGTCCCCTAATTTATGGCATAATGGACAGGGCCATATAAATTTTGACTCTTTGCGTAGATTAATCAAGTTAGATCGCATACCATCTTTTAAGATTAATCTAAATTACAAGTGTGAAACTTGTGTAGAAGCAAAATTGACGAGGACTTCTTTTCATTCTGTTGAAAGAAGTTCCGAGCCTTTGGAGTTAGTGCACAGTGATGTATGTGACTTGAAAGTCGTACAATCACGGGATGGCAACAAGTATTTCATCACTTTTATTGAGGATTGCACTAAATACTGTTATGTGTATTTACTTAAGAGCAAATATATGGTGATTGAAAAACTTATTCTTTTCAAGAATGAAGTTGAGAATCAACTAAGCCGAAAGATCAAGGCTTTTAAGAAGTGATTGTGGTGGTGAATATGAATCCCCGTTTGTTGAGATTTGTGCTTAGTTTGGGATTATTCACCAAACCATAGTGCCTTACTCCCTTCATTCAAATGGTGTTGCTGAGCGAAAGAATAAAACATTAAAAGAAATGATTAATGCAATGTTAACAAGTTTTGGGTTGCCATAGAACTTGTGGGGGGAAGCAATTCTCTCCACGAATTACATTCTAAATATAATACCTCGGAAGAAAGTAGACAGTAGACAAGACTCCATATGAATTATGAAAAGGCTGCAAGCCTTTCTATAATTTCCTACGAATGTGGGGATATCTTTCAAAAGTGGCGGTACCAACACCCAAGCGGGTTAGGATAAGTCCAAAAACTGTGGATTGTATATTCATTGGTTATGCATAAAATAGTAGTGCATAAAGGTTTCTTGTGCACAAGCTTGATATTTCAGATATCCATAAGAATACCATAATGGAGTTAAGGAATCCGTCCTTCTTTGAAGACGTATTTCCTTGCCGAACCCAAGGAGAGGATCAAAGTTCTGAGAAGGAACTTGAAAATGATCAAGTAAATGATCAAGTAAATGATCAAGATGAGGAAGTAGACAAGCCAAGGAGAAGCAAGAGGGCTAGGACTACCAAGTTCTTTGGCTTGGACTTCTTGACTTATATGTTAGAGGGAGAACCTCGAACTTTTCATGAAGCTGTGACTTCACTGAAAGTCCCTTATGGAAAGAACCAATTAAGCGTGAAATTGACTCCATCTTATAGAACCATACTTGGGAGTTGGTTGATCTACTCCCAAGCAGTAAAGCCTTGGGGAGTAAGTGGATCTTTAGAAGAAAGATGAAAGTGGATGGGTCAATTGATAAGTATAAAGCTAGGTTAGTTATCAAAGGATACAAGTAGCGAGAAAGACCTGGATTACTTTGATACGTATTCACCTGTGACAAGGATTACATCCATTCACATGGTGAGTGTGATAGTCGCATTACGTGGTCTGGAGATACATCAAATGGATATAAAGACAACTTTCTTAAATGGAGATTTAGATGAAGAAATCTACATGGAGCAACCCGAGGGTTTTCAGCTCCAGGACTAAATAAGAAAGTTTGTAAGATTCTCAAGTCATTATACGGTTTGAAGCAAGCTCCTAAGCAATTGCATGGGAAGTTTGACAACGCTATGTTGTCAAATGGATTTAGAATCAATGAGTGTGATAGGTGCGTATATGTTAAAGACACAGACAAAGGTTATGTCATTTGTGTCGATACATAGATTACATACTCATTGTTGGTAGTAATGATGAAATGATTAGAACTATGAAGAGATTGTTAAACTCTGAGTTTAACATGAAAGATATGGCCCTGCAGATGTCATTCTGGGTTAAGATTACAAGAACATATAGTGGTATTGTACTTTCTCAGTCTCACTATGTTGAGAAGATACTTGAGAAATTTGGTAAATCAGATACAAGTGTGTCTAGGACACCAGTAGACGTGAGTCTACATTTGACCAAGAATAATGGTGGTAGTGTCTCTCAACTAGAATATTCTCAGGTCATTGAAAGTTTGATGTATCTGATGAGTTGTACAAGGCCAGATATAACCTACTCTATTAGTGGGCTTAGTAGATACACGATTAATCCGAATGCTACTCATTCGAGGAGCATTAAGCAAGTGTTAGGTTATCTACGCTACACCCGGGATTATGGGCTGCATTATAGCAGATACCCAGCGGTACTAGAAGGGTATAGTGATGCTAACTGGATATCTGATATAAAGGACTGCAAATCCACTAGTGGTTATATGTTTACCTTTAGAGGGGCAGCCGTGTCATGGAAATCTTCCAAAAAAACGTATATATCGAGATCAACGATGGAATCTGAGTTTATTGGTTTGGATAAAGCAATTGAAGAAGCTTAATGGCTTTGCCAATTCGTTAAGGATATTCCATGTTGGCCGAAACTTATGCCTATTATCTGTATTCATTGTGATAGCCAATTGGCAATTGGATAGGCATAGAGTAATATGTATAATGGAAAGTCTAGATATATCTGTCGTAGACATAATTCCATACGACAACTACTCTCTAATGGCGTTGTCTCTCTGGACTATGTAAAGTCTAAGGACAAAATTAAAGATTCGCTAACCAAAGGGTTAACACAAGAATTAGTAGAAATGTCATCAAGAGGAATAGGGTTAAGGCCTTTAGTAATGTTACCAGAATGGAAAACCCAACCTAGCTAACTGGAGATCCCAAGATCTAGGTTCAAATGGACAACCTAATTTCGTGTAATGGGTGAGTCACTGAAGAGGTAAATCCTCTTGCCATTCCTTTATACAGTGATACTCTGTGGGGGTGAAAGGTTAAGCTAATGCTTTTAATGACCTAAATGATATGATTAATCTACCATGGTATAAGGAGATACCTTATATAGGTCACCTATGTAAGTGCGAAGTGGGGCCGCTTCTTTAAGAATTAGTAAGGCCGAATTCTTTAAAAACACTTATTGAACCAGGCTAGTGTTCGAGGGCCATACCAGACACACTAGTGAGAACAAGAACAATGGTTGGACTAACTCCTGTGTGAGGTCTATTGTCTCGGTTTACACAAATGAAAGAATAGTTCAAGACATCACATTCACTGGTCAGCCAGTAAATTTGATAAGCTTTTACTATGAAAGGTTCAAAGCCAACAACTACCTTTTCTGATGCAGGGTTAGTCTGTGCTCTCTCTCTCTGAGTCTTTGTTGTAAACGTTGCCCGTTTTCTTTATTCGGTCAATTTTTATTCATGTGGGAGATTGTTGGAAAAAATGGTTTTTGGTGACTTTAAAGAAAAATTAAAGTAGGTTCCAGCCATTGGTTGAGGTGGGATTAAGTGAGTTTACATTCTTTGTAACAAGGTCTTTAAACCATTAAGAATTGAATGACAAATTGTCTCATAAGGTATTGGGAATTATGTATAACTACCAATCCCATATTGATTGTAGAGGAAAACTTTGATGGGTATTTAAACCTCAAGATTTTGATAAGGGCATGAGCCCTTTGGGGCATCTAAATTTTTTGAAGGAAGGGAGTTATGGATGTTTCAAGGATGGGCTTGGGCCAAAACTATGGTCCAAGTTGGTTATGCAAAATTACCAGCGCTCGCGCGCGTTGGTCGCTCTCCCGCTCAGACCGAACCGGGCCGAGGCTAGGTCCATGATTCGTAGTTCGTGGGTCATGGATCGTGGATCTTAGATCTTGGGCTTGAGCTTGGGCTGAGGCTTGAGGCTTGATGGAATGGGTTAGGTTTGGGTTGGGCCGGATTGGTGGTCCGCTAACATAATCTTTTTTGGGCTAGCTCTGCTGCAAATATGTATATACACACAGGTGTATATTGTGTGTAACTCACACATTGAATCCCCATGAATTTTGTGCATTACTCTAGCAGTTTTGTAGGAGTAATGAGCTGCATTAGTTGCTAGCCTTCATGGCTGGAGGCTCTTCCTCTCGCCCCCATGGTGTATAAATAGAGACCAACTTCTTTGGTTGTCTACACAGAATTTTTGCCTTCTAGAATTATACAGTCAATTTGCTTGCTCCTATAATTTTCTTCTTGTGTGAGAGAGTGCTGCCATTGTCGATTCGCCAAAGCTAACAAAAGGTGCTTCTACGTTAGCCGGTCTAATTTGTTTAAGGAGATTGTGGTATCAAACAGGCTTTGGTTTACTCTTCCGTTGTTATTTTTCTTATATGCATTTCTATTCTTTAAGTTGTATTTTATAATCCCATGATTTCATTTCCTGTAAATCAATTTCATTTTATATGAATCTGTTTGTATATTTTATTTGATTTACAATTTGGACAACATTAATTTGGTCCAATTGATAATGATGTTAGGGTTTTAGATGAAAACTAATTATTAAGTTGGTGGATCTCGAGGCTTAAGGTCATATAACGGAGGAATAAGACTATCACCCCGGTCTAACATAAAGTAGAAACACTCTCTTGATGGTGTACACACTAACACCCTCCCACGATGGCAATCTATCAAAGCTCAAAAATAAGTTAACCAATCTATACTTAGAATCACATCAAAAACATGCATGTTAAGAACAACAAAATCAAATGAGAGTCGACAATCTGTGACCTCAAACTCACAGGAGCGACATACCCAACTCAATGTCACTCTACCCCCAATAGTTGTCTTAATAAACAGAGGAGATTCTAACTAATTAAAATCCCAACGTGGATGTAAAAGAAGATGAAATGAAAAAAATGAGATGCACCAGTATTAATCAACACATTAGGTAAGGATTGAATTGCAAAAGTTACCTCTCATAACAGGAGGTACTGGCAACTGTTACGGCATGGTCACAACATACACACGTCCTGGAGGCCTCTAATTGACTTGCTCACCCCTCAAAGCATAGGCGTGAAGAATTGACTAAGCTGAAATGGCTCCCTAGATGGCCCTCGAGGCTTGAATGGACTGAGCTGGTTGATGGGTCTCTGTCTGCCTCAAGCCAGACATACTAGATGTGCCAGCAAACTAAGGGCAAAACCTTCTCAACTGCCCAAACTACCCACACTAATAGTAGGTAGGCAGATGCCCTCTCCTTTGGCCCTAACTTTGAGAACGAGTCGAGGACGGTGTAAATTGTTGCCCTTCTTCTCTCTACGGTCAAGTTGGAGACTTGTGGTCTAGCTGACCACACTTGAAGCGCATGAACCCACCCTGGCTACCTCTCCCCAAACCTGAACTCAACATTGGAAAGGTAGACCTAGACTGCAAGGCCTGGGACTGTTGTGGGGTAGAACCCCTTTGTCTCTTGTTATCCCTCACATCCCCCTAAGACTTCTGCCCTCTCTACCCAGAGCCTCTCCTTTGTTTTTCCTTTGCCTAAATCACCACCTCAAAATGGGCTGCCAATTCGACAAGGCATCCATAGTCCCAAATCATACACTTGACCACCTTGAAAAGGAGCTCAATTCTCAATCTCTTCTCAAACTTGATACAATGGCATTCCTCCATTGCCATAAGTTTCGGTGCAAACCTTAAAAGGCTAGTGAATGCCTCAAACTTGGCCATAGGTGTGCTCAATTTCTTGAGCTTTAGAAACTGCTCTCTCAACTTCTCCCTCACTGTGGGTGGTAAAAACTTGTTCTAGAAGGCAGTAACAAAAGCCTCCCAACTCACCTTGTACGACCCCTCGCAAACTTCCACCATTGATTTGAGTCACCTTTCAGCTGAAACGTTAACAATGTCGCCCTCAAATTGTTGTCTTTGATGCCAAGCATCTCAAGCATCTTCACCATCTGCTCAAGCCATTCATCGACTTTCAGTGGCTCTTTCGGATCCCTAATAAGCTCGTCCAGATTTGAATTAAAGAACTCCCTCTTTAGAAAAGATGGTCATGTCTCCGTAACATGGGCTTAGACTTGATTCTCAGCTCTAAGAATCTCCATCGAATCTCGCAATGCTCTTGCCATTTCATGGGCTAAAGTGCCATGGCTTGCTAACTTGCTAGCTCGACTACGTTGGCTTGACCAACTCCCTCCTTCTGTCTAGAATTTCATCTGAAATCGGCACTTCTTACTGCCTAGGCCTGTCACGCTTGCCACCACCATTTTCGCGTCCTAACATTCTAATAAAGGTAACACAAAATTTAGCACATTCACAATGTGCCATAAGTAATTCACATATGTCCTCAGACAGTGGACTACACAATAATGTCACTCTATGTTGGATAACGTATTCACAAATAAATTTATTTTCTAGATAATGACCATTCCGCAACATTGGCAGAGTTCCTATTAGAAAAAACAGTGATCAAGTGCTCTTCGAACGGGATTTCTAGGAATTTGTAAACATAACCAATATCTTAGAAACTAAATTCCATACTCACTTAATTACATAAATATGCTGTCACATAGCATACCAGGTATACGTCTATCATTATATAGTGAAACAAACCCGTTGTGGTAATAACCACTTCCCATGAGCCCAAAGTATTGAAATTTGGTAAACTCTGATACCAAGTTGTAATGCTCCCAAATAAAAACAACGGATAATTTCACAAAGTACGCGAATTATACAGAAACAAATAAGATTTCATTATTTCATTAATTCATTTGATAATCATTACAAAAGGTACCACATGCATCATACATTCACAAACCCTTAAATTTTGAATCTATAGCATGTGACACAAGGTGATATACAGGAAATGAAATGAAATTCGGAGAAGTTCATGCCTTAGTGGCTACATATTTCTAAGACAATGCTTGGTCACAACAAAAGTGGGTCAAGCCCAAAACAAGTAAAAAGCCTGAGACTTGTACAAGAGATATTTACAATAAAAGAAGAAAAAAAAAAAGAGCCTTCAGCTCCATGATCCTGCCAAGCTAAGTCCTTGATAGAGGCATATCATCAGTACCTCAAAGTTGGTTTCCACATAGGGTAAGCTAAAACCTAGTAGAGAATACTTGAACACACTGTATGATACTTAACAAAGTCATATGGTGAATGCATATACATGTCCTTTACCAAAAAAGTTACACTTTCTCTTTCAAAACAATGCAATGCCATGATTATAAATCAATTTGTAAAACAATACTTTTTAAATCAGAAAATAGAGCAGTGGATACACAACGCTGGGAATCTCTAGGTACGTGTCTACCAGTAGGCTATACAAATACTACCAAAGTCATTTTACCGGTATTAACTGAAATGATCGGCATCTAACCGTGTGGGTTCTAGACTTTTACCAAGGACACACAGACCAACATAAATAATACCACAATCACACCTCCTAACTAGATTCACCAAGGTATTCACCCATTTTTCTCAAAAACAATACTTTTTCAATGTAAGATGTATGAGTGGTTGGTTTCAATTAATCTAACCCTCATGCAATTTTTATAACAATCAAAGTTGTCCTCCACTGATAACCCAAAATAGATATCTATACAAAATATAAATCTCCAACAACAATTATAATTTCATAATCTCAATATAGGAGTGATAATACATATCTAACTCCACTCTCATCATCAATAGATACATTCATTTTATCTTTTAAAAAACTCAACATCTTTCCCTTTATTCTTAGTTCAAAACCAATGATTTCCAATAAAACATCTATTCCTTTCAAAAACACATTTAAAGGAGAAATTTCTAAAGTTTCAACACAACTTAACAATATACTCATTTTCACAACATTTTCCATGAATCCATTTGAAAACCCCTATTTTATATTCCTAAAACCAAATCCTAAATCAAACCTACTACTTCCAAATCACTACACTTTTCAAGGAACATATAACAAGGCTAAAAATCATACAAAAAGGCTGAAGAAATCCCTACCTCAAGAGTAGAAGGAGAGAAGAACAAGACCCAACCTTTGATGGAGCTAAAAATGAAAACCTTTCTGATTAGAATGTTCACTTTTACGAGTTTCATACTTTTCTCTAAAGCACTATGGCAGCAAGACCAACAAATTTGAGTGTGTAGGGGTGTTTAGACAAAAACTAGAGAGAGATAGTGAAGAAATTTGGTAAAGTTACCTTTTAGAGAGAGATCAAAAAGTGAAAGAAAATATCTTTTTCCTGTATAGATGTACGCACAGACTACTTGAACGTCAGACACAAGGAATTGTTCGAGTGACCAAGTCATGTCTCAAGTGCACAATGACCACCTTCCAGTAGTTCAGACCCACAAAGAGACCACTTGAGCGAAAGAAATACCGCTCGAGCGTCAGACACATGAGCTGCTTGAGCGACCAACCCATGGCTCGAGCAAACAACACCCCACTCCCAAAAGTTCAGACTACAAACATAGATACTAGAGGGAACCAAAGACTACTCAAGCGAAGGAAAGACCGCTCAAGCAAACTTGAAGAGAAACATGCAGAAACTCTTTTGAAAAACTAACTCCCAATGTATTCAAAACACGACTAAAAACTCCAAAGAACCAATCCCATCTTATAACAAGACAACAAGAAGTATAAACAACAACCACGAGTACCGGATCCCATACCAAATAATACAAAGGATCGGTGTGATTTAATTATTATAAAATAATAATAATAATTTTGCATCATAGGACGTGAATAATAAATTAATTTTTATCTAAAGTCTATTTAAAATATATATTAATGTATAAGTTAGTTTTAAATTAATCCAATTCAATCACCAACAAAAACATTGTTAGGAATAATAATTTTGTGGGTATTCAATATTTATTGTTTATAATTTAATTTAATGAGGATTCAACATAATAATTATCTTTACTAAATACCTTAGTTGAAAACCTGAATTAATTAATTTTAAGAAACCCACACAAATAAAATTAAAAAAAAAATGAAATTCGGCGGCGGTGTGGGTGATTAATCACCCAACACTTGTATGCATGCATGTAATAGTAGGGAAATAGGCTCATTATATATCTTGGAAGGACTTATTAGAATGATGAGAAGAGAGGAGAGAGAGAGACTCAGTTAGATGATGAACTCTAATATATATATATATATACACATATAGTTGCATTCTTCTCTAATCGGAGAAAAGAAAATAAAATAAGTAAATAAATAAATAAATTCTATGCGCTAGGTAAGTAAGAAGAAGAAGAGTAGAAAATCAAGGAAGTTTATAATTTTTCCTATCATTTCATCACCCCATTTCAATCTTACTATTAAGTAAGAAAACCCTCTCAACCCTTTTAATTTATTTTTATTTTTATTTTTTTTTGTTGAAATTTTTAGATTTGTGTTCATATGATTGTAGATAGAATTTTATTTATAGTTGTATGTAAATTTTGTGATTTGCATATCAAATATTTGAAGGTTATTAGCAGCCTTAAAATCATGGTGAAATTTTGAAATTAGACTTGCATGTGTAGTTTGTGCCATTAAAGAGATGATTAAAGATTTTATTTGATTTGGTTATATAACTCTTAAATCTACCAGAAACTTGTACGAATTTTTAGATAATTTTATACTCAAAATTTTGAGATGTTTTCTTCTACAAGGTTGTTAAGAATGATGTATAGTTTTGTACGAATTTATACAAAATTTTAATTAAGTTTGAAACTGTAGACAGATTTTACTACATGTTTGAAAAATCATTAAAAATCCTATATTAAACCAACTTTGGTAATTTACAAATAAAAAATGAAATTTGAGAAGTCTACTCTCATAATAAAATTTTAAATTATGGAATTGATTTATAAATTTAAGTGTGGAATTATTTCAAGAAAATGTGATGAATCTGTGTCATGAAATTTCTTGAAATTTTATTGAATTATTTATAACTTATTTTTGGTAATTTCTTTCTGCAAAATGACCATAACATGTTTTTTGAATATTCCATGTAATTCCATGAATTTTGTAATTGTATAAATAATTTATTTATAATTTTAATTATGAAAAGTATGTTCTGAATTTTTTTGAATAGATTGAAAAGGAACCAAGATTATTACTTTAATTACTTATTAGGACAAAAAATAAATATTGTATTGGTCCAATTAATTAAATCCTGTAAATTAGTATTCTATGCATGTGTGTGATTGTGGTTCACTTTTAAGTATCTAAAATTATCATTTCATACCATGGTTTAATTTAACTATTTATTATAATTTTGTAGATTGACTGATTATTGTATAACATATGTATAACATTTTCTGTTGGAAATTTTAATGAAATGGTATAACAGTTACGGTGATTGAAATTTGTAATTATTTGTGATTAATATAAAAACTAACTAAAATCATTAACGACGTGTACCAAATTAACGATTGAGGGTTAATACCGGTAGCTTAGGGTGAGCCCTGGATTTGATAATTTTTACATAATTGTGTCGTGAAACCCTAAGATAACACGGAACTTATTTGAACTCTTATCGGTATTTGGTTTTGGGATAAGGGTGGATGTGTGGGTGGTATGTAGGGAGGTTACATACCCCAGGCAAACTGTTCCCTTGGGACAGACCACGGATGACATAGCTCGGGTATACAACTTTGGGTGTGGACATCTTTGGTAGTTACAGTTGGTAACACTTGAATATTTGTCCAAGGCGGTTTTCAAATTAACCATGGCCATGACTTAGTGGTTCGTAAGAAAATCTCTTTGATGAGATTTTGAGTGTCAACTAAACTATTAAAATTGTTAAAATTATTTTAATGGTTGTTATATTGTTATTCTATTAATTTCCTTATTTTCTCTTAATTGTCATGGTTATTGATCTGATTATTTTCTCTTTAAAATAATGGTAGGTTTGTTATGTTTTATTACTGTATTGTCAAATTCATATGGAATATGTTTTATTGCCCTGGCGTTTTATGCTAGATTTTGATGAAGAAGGAGCGGAAACTGAAATTGGAGCTGCTGCTAATATAGAGGACTGACTACCTTGAAGCCATGACTTTAGTGAAATAAAATTTTACTATCTTATGTATTAATGATTGAGGATGTTATAATGTTGCTTGATGTTATAATGTTGCTTAATGTTGTATTTGGACTTTTAAATTTTTTCTTTTTTAATTTGGTGTTGTTAAACTTGTGGTTGTGTGAGAATTGAAATTTTCCTATTAAGATGTTAAATTTTCAATTTAATAAGTTATTTTGTTATTTAATTTCCTATGATGTTCAAAAAAAAAAAAATTACTTTGGGGTGTCACAATTTGGTATTAGAGCTAGATTCGAACTTTTGGGCCATGGGAAACAATTACATTTTTTTTTAACACTTAAGAAAACCTTACGTTGCCTTGAAATTTCCTCGACACGACTAAGTTAGAACCTTTTTAACTGTAGGATGCCAGGATCATCGGATGTTAACTCTCATGAGGAAGACTTGGTGAGAAATTATGAAATATAGTCAGACCCAAGTGAAGAAGTGGAGTTACCAATAGAAGACTATGAGCCTGAGTCTGAACCTGTGATAACCCAAACCGTACTATGCTTAATTATGCATGTGATTATGTGTTTGATATGAATTTTCAAGTTTAATATGTGAATTATATGAATTTGGAAAAATATCTGTTGAAAGTAGGAATATTTGTTGCAATTGAGACTTTGAACTGAAATTGAAAGCCTTAGAGACACAATAAACAAAAACCGACTTCATATCTATGATTAGCATGATTTATAGAGCATACGGTGAAATTTTAAAAAATTATGATTCGTAATGAATAAATTAAGATTTATGAGTTAAGTTGTATATATTTAGCCATCTTTTTGTTCTTCTTTGTTGGAGGAGACCTCTAAAGATTGAGTTAGAGAGAGGAAGAGGGAAATTAGGGATTTTGAAAAGAATCAAGGGGAAAACCTTAGATTTGAGTTAAGGTATGTTAATTTACATACAATTTTTGTCTCTAACTCATCTTTGTCATAAAATCAAGAATAAATTAGGAATTTTGAGCTAGGATTTGAGCTGTGTAGTGGCTTGAGCTAAAGGCATGAAATTGAACCCTAATCTCTTCATCTTTGTTTGATTTGAGTTCATTCTTGTGATTGATCCATTAAATAAACCCTAGATGTTCATGAAAACAAGATTTGTTAGAAGATCATTCATGGGTTATTTATTTTGAACTTTTTTATGTAATGCATGAATATGAGAAAGAAATGAGTCCATAAATTTGATGTTGATGCAAGATTGATATGTTTAATGTGGAATTACTCATGTATCATGCTTATATATCATGTTTTGAGTTGTTTTTGCATGAATTTGGGCTTGGAAATGAGTTGAGAGAGTTTGTATTTTTGAGCAATTTTCAGAATGTCAGGGTGTGCCCAGACCGCTCATGCGGCCACGGGCTCCGCACGAGCGGACCGTGCCTTGAACCAAAAGTGGGTTGTACTATGCACTCGAGCTTCTGCATGAGAGGAGCCAAAATGCTCGTGTGGTTAGGCCAGCTGCACTTGCGGCCAGGCAGGGAAAAATCTGTGTTGTTTTTTTTGTGTTGCTACTTCCGACCTCCGAAATGCATTCCCAACCTTATTTAAATGCTTTTAGGAGTGAAATGATGATTAAGAACTCATTAAAGAAGGTTGCAAATTATGAAAGATAAGTGTTCGAATTGAAACAAATGATTTATCGAATGTGTGTGTGAAATGTTTGTATAGGTCGTGTGCTGAGGTGACGCTGCGAAATCAAACACACTGTGAGTAGTAATATTGTACATTTATGCTCTTCATTGCGAACATTACGAATTGATTGGAAATGAAGAAACTTCATTAATATTATATGACATGCGCTATATGATTGGGCCCAAGGCCGCTTGTTATATGCTTGGGCCTAAGGCCGCTTGGTTTATATAATTATGGATATTATGAGAACCTTATGATTATCTACTTATACTGTCCTACTGTATTATTACTCATTGAGTATCGCTCACTCAATATTATGTATGCACATGCAGGTGATCAACAACATGGAGCACACCCTTAGAGTCAGCTTCAGGAACTATTTTTGTGACCCAATCGAGTTGTGCCTCCAAGACGGTGTTTTGTCTTGACTCACATCACACCTTAATCTTATTATGTTTTGCTATTATGGTCTTGGGTTTGTAAACAATGTGTACAAATTTCCTTTGGCTTTTATATTTTTGTTAGACATGTAAATGTTTTAATGTGTTACGTGGTTAACTTCATTAATATTATATAACATGTGCTATATGATTGGGCCCGACGCCGCTTGTTATATGATTGGGCCCGAGGCATGATATATGATTAGGCTTGAAGCCGCTTGTTATATGCTTGGGCCTAAGGCTGCTTGGTTTATATGATTATGGATATTGTGAGTACCTTATGATCATCTACTTACACTGCTTTACTGTATTATTACTCATTGAGTTTCGCTCACCCAATATTATGTATGCACATCTAGGTGATCAACAGCATGGAGCACACCCCTACAGTCAACTTCAGGAAATCGAGTCGTGCCTCTGAAACGAAGTTTTGTATTGACTCACATTACACCTTGATCTTATTATGTTTTGTTATTATAGTCTTAGGTTTGTAAACAATGTGTACATATTTCCTTTGGCTCTTATATTTTTGTTGGACATGTAAATGTTTTAATGTGTTACGTGGTTAACTCTATAATTTTGCTCATGATTGGCACATCTCAATGAACTTCTCTTTATTATTATGCTTCCGTTTATGGCCCCATTAGCATAAATATTTTGTATGTTAGTTTGAGGCGTTTGGTAATTTATGGATTACTAGCCGGTTATGACTCAAACTTTTAGGGGCGAGTTTGGGTCATGACAGAGTGGTATCAGAACACGAGTTAATATCTCACACACAAGCCCATGTGAGCAATAAAAAGTCTAGAAAAGGTTTAAGTTGCATCCATAATGCAATCGTAATTAAGTATGACATGAAAATGTGCATTTGTAAATATGACTTATGTGTATATTATCTGTGAAAGTTATAATGTATGTTGCTTTTGATCATTGTGAGAACAAGGACTGAAGATGGGGAGGATTCAACCTCCGCACGACTTGATCGGATGGAGGCAATCATTATGGACATGGCTGAGGCTTTTAAACAACAACAATAATAACAACAACAACAGCAACCCCCACCCCCACCAATGCTGATGCCACCACCAGTAGTGCAAGACCACCAAGCTGATGACCAAACTATTGCTCTCATAATGGAATTTAAGAAGATGAAACCACCATTGTTCAAAGGGGGAATCAATCCATTGAAGTTAGAGGCATGGGTTCTTGGGACAGAGAAATTGTTTGGGGTGTTTCTATTTACGGAGGGCCAGAAAGTTTTACTTGCTACTTTTACATTGGAAGATGAGGCACGCCATTGGCGGATGCTCATCCGAGAGGAATATCAAGGAATGAATTAGGCTAAGTTTTTGGAGATCTTTTATGAGAAGTACTTCCCACAAAGTATTCGAGACAGGAAGGTGTCGGAGTTTGAAAGTAAGGGAACAAAATTGTAGCGGAGTATGAAGCATAATTTATCGAGCTAGCCCATTTCGCACCACACATGGTCGATACGGACTACGAAAAGGCGAGGAAATTTGAGGGAGGTCTCCGAGACTCCATTCTTGAGAAGATTAATGTGTTGAAGGTACATAAATATGTGGATGTGTTGGATAGGGCCATCATGGTGGAAGGTAACCAGGCCAACCGTAGCTGGTACTTAGATTGGAAGGGCAAAAGGCAATGCTCTAACGTGCACAAAGGGTCGGTGTCCTCACAAAACAAGAAGCAAAATTTAGGAGCTTCTAACACTGCGGGGTCTAACTGTGATTCACCAATAACTTGCCCGGAGTGTGGGAAGAAACCTCAAGGGGTTTGCCATCGAGCATCAAGAGCTTGCTTTAAGTGTGGGAAGATAAGACTTATAATGAGAGATTGTCCTATGTTTGGGCAACAAAAAGGGAATAGGCCAACTGCTAGTTCAGCTGGTTCCACTTCTGCAACAAAGACCCCGACAAGACCTACTACTTCTAGAGATAATGTTAGACAATGGAGAGTCTTTGCTCTTGTTCTGGGTTATGTCCAGAATTTAGATGTAGTGGTTTTAGGTATGCTTTCCATCAATGGCCAATTTGCTTATGTACTACTTGATTGGGGTTCCGCTCATTTTTTTTTTTTGTTTCGAAAACCTTTGCTCCTAATTTGAATAGATTTATGGAATCCTTGAATTATGTGTTGTGCGTGTCTCTCTTATCTAGGGACTGTATGTTATGTGCTTCTATGTATCTTGTATGTGAGCTTTTACTTGGAGATATTCCATTATGTGCTAATTTGATTCCTCTTGATATGGTACACTTTGATATAATTTTGGGAATGGATTGGTCAGCTAAGTATCATTCAACCATCGATTGTATGTCTAAGCAAGTTGCTTTCCGTCCACCGGATCAAGATGAGTTTACATTTGTGGGACATGGGGTGCTCCCTCCACCTTATTTGATATTGGCTATGAAAGCTCGTAAACTACTTCAGAAAGGTTGTAAGGGTTATTTGTGTAGCATTTTGCATCCAGTGACAACTGAGGTGGGTGTTGAAAATATTCAGATTGTTAGTGAGTTTCCAGATGTATTTCTGAAAGAATTTCCAGGGGACTTAATAGACCATGAGATTGAATTTGTCATTGATATTGTATCAGGTACTCAACCAATTTCTAAGGCTCCGTACAGAATGTCATTGGCAAAAATGAAGGAATTGAAAATACAGTTGCAAGAATTGATTGACAAAGGATTCATCCAACTGAGTACATCGCCATGGAGCGCACCATTTTGTTTGTGAAGAAGAAGGATGGGACCCTTTGGTTGTATATTGATTACAGAGAACTTAATAAGGTTACAGAAAAGAATAAATATCCTTTACCACGGATTGATGATTTGTTTGACCAATTACAGTGGGCACAAGTGTTTTCAAAGATTGACTTGAGATTCGGGTACCATCAGTTGAAGGTTAAAGCAGAGGATGTTGAGAAGACCGCATTTCAAACTAGGTATGACCATTATGAATTTTTAGTCATGCCATTTGGGGTTACGAATGCACCAACAACTTTTATGGATTTAATGAATCGTGTTTTCAAACTGTACTTGGATGAGTTTGTGGTGGTATTTATTGATGACATTCTTATTTATTCGAAGAGTGGGGAGAAACATGAAAAACACTTGAGATTGATTCTTCAAACACTTAGGGACAAAAAGTCATATGCTAAATTGAAGAATTGTGAATTTTGGTTAAATGAAGTTGTGTTTTTGGGGCATATAATTAACAAGGATGATGTGTCTGTCTTTTCGCAAAAGATAGAAGCTTTTGTAAATTGGTCTGCTCCTACCAATGTTACAGAAGTATGAAGTTTTATGGGTTTAGTAGGTTACTACCGAAGATTTGTTAAAGATTTCTCCAAGATTACGGTGCCGCTCACCCAGTTAACTAAAAAAGGTGTTCCATTTAAGTGGATAGAACAGAGGGAGTCCACCTTCCAAGAATTAAAGACAAGGGTCATAACAGCACCGGTCCTTGCCTTACCATCAGGTACAGAAGGGTTTGTGATTTATAGTGATTCTTCTCATAAGGGTTTGGGATGTGTACTTATGCAAAATGGAAGAGTAATTACGTATGCATCTCAACAATTGAAGCCACATGAAAAGAATTACCCTATGCATGATTTGGAATTAGCTACTATGGTGTTTGCATTGAAGATTTGGCGGCATTATCTTTATGAAGCAACATGTGAAGTCTACATCGACCACAAGAGCCTCAAGTATTTCTTTACTCAAAAGGAGCTTAATATGTGACAAAGACGGTGGTTAGAACTCATCAATGATTATGACTTGTAGATTCAATATCATCGCGGCAAAGCCAATACGGTAGCAGATGCTCCTAGTAGAAAGTTAACGAGAAACATAGCATGTTTGCTTACGGTGTGGATTACTTGACTTGAAAAGAATGTAGGTGGAAATTGTGCTACATAAACGGGGTGGAATGTTAGTTGCAATGGCCGCACAATTGGCTATTTCGAGGAAATTAAACGAAGGCAATTGGAGGATGAATATCTCAAGAAAGTACATGATGAGATAGAAACAAAGCCGAGACCAGGATTTTCTTTGAAGCTCAAGTGTTGAAATTCAAGGGAAGATTGTGTGTTCCTAATGTCCCTGAAATTAAAGGAAGAGTCTTGGAAGAAGCTCACAAGTCCAAATTTGCTATGCTTCCCGAAAATACCAAAATGTACCAAGATCTCAAGCAAGCTTTTTGGTGGCCTAATATGAAGAGACAAATTGCGGAATTCATTTCAAGATGCCTTCAATGTCAACAAGTAAAAGCGGAACACCAAAGACCGGCGGGGTTACTTCAACCTCTCCCTATTCCAGAATAGAAGTGTGAGCATATAACTATGGATTTTATTGTGGGCTTACCCTGAACACCCCGAGGTTTGGATTCTATATAGGTTCACTACAACAAAAAAAGGTTTTTACGGCGCACAATGCACGCCGTAAAAACCCTTCTACGACATGCAGCACACGCCATATTATGACCAGTCATAGAAAGTCATTCACTTTCAACGACATGCTTCGTACGTCATTAAAAATTATTTAACGGTATATTTTGTACGTCATTATTACTTTTTCTACGACATGCTATAGTACGCCATTAAAAATTATTTATCGACAAATTTTGTGCGTCATTATTACTTTTTCTACGACTATTTTTGCTCGTCGTTAATTGGTGAGACAAATAACGACACTGATTGCGCGCTGTAAAATATGTAATACAGCGACTTATTATGCCTGTCGTAGAATATGCATTTTATTTTATTTTTTTTAAAATTCAGCAGGTTCTATTAGACCAATTTTGTACAATCTAACAAATATTACAAACAAGCATCACAAAACATCAATCAACCACCAAAATATTATTTGAAACATCAAAAAGAAACTATATCCATAAATTATAAACATTTAACAATTGTTTATACATTCCAAACATTTGAAAACTATATTCTTAAGTTCTAAACTGCACAAAAAGTTTAAACCATCCAAAACTATGCATATCTAACTTTCTAAACATATCGACAACTATTAAGAGATTATCTAAAACTACCGACAACAATTTCTATAGCAGTTGCAGTTGCAGTTGTAGTTGTAGCAAATCCACTTGCTCTTATCATAGGGACGAGGGTGCCCATTGTATGTGTTAAGGCACCTAAACCCGCGGCAATAGCTAGAGCAACAAACCCTGTTGCATTTCTTGTCTACATGACAAAGGAAACTTTACATAAGTACAAAAATCAACTATTCAGGGGCAAAAATATTTCTTGAGGTATTAAGAAATGATCAAGAAATTTTAAAACATCAACAAAACATTTCCAAAATTAATAAGATAATTCAATGGCCCCATAAAAGCAATGTCATAATGAAAAATTAGCAAAAATTCAAGATCTCAATAGTTTCCTACTAAATCTAGGCCATAAGAAGCTCAAGAGAAAAATCAAATTTAAAAAGAGAAAGAAATGGAATTAATCTACTTCAATGCAGCACCTACTTGCGAACTTGCATAATTATGTTAAAGGATCTCTATGTATGAGGTTTAGGTTTGTCTAGGTTTTATGCATTACCATTGTAAGTTCCAAAATAAAGAGTCCAAGTCAAATTAGAGTCTATATTATTTACAAGTTTGAAAAGAAACTTTTAATCCATTATAGAAGAAATTTAGGTAAGTAGCTTTAGGCACTTTTTGGGACAATGTGATGTAATTCTGCTTGAGTACTTAGTAGCAAATACATGAGATAATGAACTATAGGAATAATCCCTAAGCTAATCTTTTTCTTCTTCTCTAATTTTTCACTAGAGGGTATTGATATCTATAAGCATGGAAAAGGTACCTTTCTGTATACTGATGTAACAGCCTTGTGCTTTTTTTCACTGCATAAAAGCAACCCTCAATGAAATAAGGACTCTAATCCTACCTACCCTTGCCCCCCTAAAAGCCCTCCTCATAATTCTGTAATAGTGAATGACAGATTTATACTCACCAAACTAGTCAAACCTGAGAAAGAGACCAGTAGAAGATATGATTACACAAATTAAAACAATATATGATACTTAACTAGAATTATGACAATGAAAAATATGGACACTTGAAACAAAAACATGGGTGCTTGTAACCAATTGTGTATCCAACTCACATGTCTGACCAAAAGAGATTCAAATAGTCCTCTTCTTAATTGGTTTTTACTTTTATCTTTGATTGGGCTCATGGATATATGGAGTTAAGTTAAATTTCAATTCACAAAGCAATATGTTATGTAAACACTTCATTTCATCCCAAAAAATAGGTGAAGAAAATTGAATAACTTTGGCAAGTTGTACATTTAGTGTGTCTAGCATGTAAACATGTCAGCACCTGACAAACAAGCCAATGTGAGAAAGTCATTTATGCATGTATACAGATAGGAGGGGATAAGAAGTTGCTACATGCAACCCCAATCATAAAAGACCTAAACAAGATGCCACTCTCTCAAGAGATTTTGGGTCTCCTTGAAAGGAGATCTTCAATCATGAGCTATGACTACTAGTACAGTGTGTCCTCTAACACCATATTTCAAGGAGATCCAAATTCTCTTGAGTTCTGCAGACGCCTAGTTAACACCAATTAACCACATTTCAGGATAACTGCCTTTTCAAACAGGCCTTGCTATGGGATATGGAGAGGATAAGCAAAAATTTATTTATTTCTTTATAGCTATCTGTTGGAAAAGTAAGGCCTGTTTGAATAGGTAGTTATCCTGAGTTCTGCAGAAATGAAAAAAAATATTTTCTTCAAGTAATCACACAATACTTTTCCCGTGATCATTTAAAAGCATTATATGAAATTATTGAACTAACAATTTAGTCCATCCCAACACTCCCACATTCATTATTGCCATGCCTGCCCAGTTACTCATCTCCACCCAGAACCTTAACTGGCTTAAGGGATCAACATATTATGCTCATGCATACATATAATATAATTCCAATCATAAAACATCATAAGCATGCATATCTAGGAAAAGCAACAAAAGGTGGCTTATGAAATTTAGAAATAAGAACAAATCTCATGCAAAAGAAGCAAATGATATCCATTGTTAAAGTAGCTGAATAAAGAGAGATTCAATTTCCAACTTGTCAAAATATTAATGTATTTAAATTGTTCAACATCCTATAAGTAGAAGTCAAAGTCTAACCAGCAAGATGACAGAGGCCATTGCTTCCAACTTCGGTATCAGACAACTCTAAGCATCTCAAACGCTAAAGGCCTGAACTTCAAACACCAAGCCATAAGCATGTAAATAATCAGAATCTATTGTTGAATTGGCACACACACCCAGATCGACAAGGAACTACAATAAAAAAAAAAAAATTAGATCCTCCATCAGATGTACAAAAGACACAACCTTTTCCTTTTAGGATGTATAGAAACCAGAAAAAATTATGGCTATGATAAAAAATAGAAAAAATTATGCACCAGAAGCAACAGAAAATAGCAAAGAGAAGTCTCATATACACCAATATATGGCAATGCAGTTTGCCCTAAATATTTTGGATATAAAGGATGTCTTTGGCTTACTATATTCTCCTAAAAGTTGCATAATATGAGATGCCAAGTCCAACCTATTTTCTAAAAACATGACTTCCCAATGCTAAAATAGTAGCCAGATTATACCATTTCAAAAAGAGTAGGATTATTATATAAACAATACCTAGAACAATAATGGCTATTTTGCAATGCCATTTCAAGAAAAAGGTTCCCCAAACAAGAGAAATTTTTTTTAAAGAACCCACCAAGCTTGTACCTGCACACTTTGACATTTGATTGCCGAAAGGATCTATATCAGTTTTTGAAAAGGTTGGTAAGCCATAGAATCTGAAAGAAGGTCACTATTAATCATGTGGATGAGTTTGAAAAGGTGCAAATCTAGTCATTCTTGAACCAAGCTTCAGTAGTTCAACACATTCTACAGCCTTAATAACAACACAGTCACATCATTAATAAACCTGTGATAAGGGGACAAAAAATTAATTTTTTTTGAACATGATAATTAGGGTGGGGAGGGTCACGGTCAAGGAGAGGACAATCCCCCATTGTGTGTAGCCTATCAAAATTCAACCAAAAAGAAAAAGAAAGATAACTTCATATCAACAAATAACATTACATTTGTAAATTTTTCTGCATATTGAATTTTTAACTATAGAACTTCATGTGTGAACTAATCGATATAATCACAACAGTTATACAATGCAAGTAAAACTCATGGTATTGCTAATTGCATAAATGAATGACTAAAAAATGAAAAGAAATACAAAGGTAAAATCCCATTCATTTCAAGAAAATGCCAAGTGAAACAAATTTAACAAATATGTGTAGTATAGTATAGCAATCGCCAAGAGATTACATTCATATGAGATACCGGCTCTGGTGTATGAGTAGCTGCTATAAATGAAGGCAATTGTTCCTTGTAGCTAGTTAATAATATTTCAAAATTTTCACTTATTGGACAAGTGTGATAACCATGTTCCGCATTATGCTAATTGATATTTATTATGAATGTGATTATGTGTTTGATATGATTTTGAGTGTTTCTATCTGTTTTTCGTAGGAAAATCTGTTCAACTTACTGTTATAAACTGAAAAATTGAAGGCCTTATCGGCCACAGAAACCGAAATTGATTGTGCCATTATGATTAGCGTAATTTTTAGAACCTATGGTGAAATTTAATTGAAAATTGATTCGGATCAAATTAAATAGACTAAATTGATGAAATAGTGCTCAATTAATTAGTGTTAATGAAATGTGATTAAGAGAGCTTATAAAAAGGCTCATTCTCACTCAATTCCTTTTTTTGTAAACTCATTTGGTTGAAATCACACCTTAGAGAGAGAGAGAGAGAGAGAGAGAGAGAGAGAGAACCGAATTGAGAGAGAGAGAAGGGCCAATCTTGAAGATTTTGCTATGGAGCTCAAGCTTTGAAAGGCTAGGGTCAAGAATTTGCTATAATTTGGAAGAATTAAAGCTCATAGGTGAGTAATTGAGCAAAGATTTATGAGTTAAGTTTGTAATTTTGTGAATTCAAGTGATATGGTAGCTCATGGAAAAGGTTGAGTTTAATATGAAGTTAAAATGCACATGCATGGATGAAATTACTATGTATCACCATGAATTGCCATGAAATTGCATAAGCTAGCATGAATAATGTTGAATATGGAGAATTGGGCACCAATCTTCATATGCATGCATAATTTTTATGGGTTTCATAATAATAAGTGTCATTTGTAACATTTGAAATAGAAATGAAGTCAAAAATTGACATTCATGCATGATTATGAAATTGGTATGAAGCTTGAGTGCATAAGTTTGGACCATGCAAGAGAAATGTTGATTTATTTGAGGATTAGATCATGATTTTGAATAATTAGCCTCACATTGGTTGTATCCTTATATTATGTAGTGCTGATGGGTCGTTGAACACACCAAAATTAAATACTAAACTATACCAAATTTAATCAGAATAATGGCAAGTCCAGGTATCGATCCACAGGGACTATTGTGAAATTAAACTAATTTAATTGTCAAATTCCTAAATTAATTTTGATAAAAAGATTGGTTGTTTATAACTTAATTTAATAACGAATAAATTAAACTAAGGAATTAAATTATCAATAATAAATGAAATTGAGTTTATTGAATTGGGGGGAAAATCCTAGGGTAGAGAATTCACCACTAACCACATAATTAAGGTTTCCAATTGAAATCAATTATGCTATGGTTTGAACGGATTAATGCTTCGCAACTACAAGCTCAAAACATTTAACAAGAAGATCATCACATTCAATGTACGAGCACGAACCATCTCAAGTAATACGAATCGTTCACTCTAAACTAAGGTAGTGATACGACTCGTTCCTCGTAGCATGGTTCGTCTCATACCTTGAATGTGAAAGAATAGAAAACTCATGTATGGATAATATTCAACAATCACAAAAAGTCAAATATTCGAAGAGATAATGAAAAATATAATAAAGAAACTTCTAAATCACCATACAAATGTTCAAATCTTTACATAATTAAAGATCAAAAAGAAAACAAAATAATTACATGGCTAGGGTTTCATCAAAACCTTAGAAAAGACGACTAGCCACTCATGGAGGAGTGGAAGGAGGTAGAAGGAGAAGGAACCACCATGGGAGACATCTTGGAGCTTTTGTTTCTCTTCCTTTCCAAACCCTAGTCTCTCCCTTTAGGTCAAAACAACTTCTGAACCCTAATCCAGCCTTTTACTTGCGTTTTTATACTTCCAATCTTGTCCAAATAGGTTTAAAACGTCGGTTTGACTTTCCCAGAAAAAGTCAACGCACGTGCGGTAAAGTCAACACACGTGCGATAAAGTCAATGCACATGCGGAAAAAGTCAACTCTGTCCAAATTCTGTCTTTTTGCACATTTTATGCTTCGACGATGTACAATCTAATTGCACTCAACACACATAAAGTATACAGTTTGACCAACAAGTGAAGTTAAGAGATTCTAATTAACGGCCTCAATGATGTACATTTCGGCCTTAATCACATCCCCCAACTTATCACTTGCTAGTCCTCAAGTAAGTAAAATAAAATAAAATTAAACAAAATCTATCTATTTCCTCTTTCGTGGGAAAACGCTTGCATTTAGCATATGCAATAAGCCTTTAAACCACAAGGTTACCCCAAGTGGACGAGTAAAGGCTCGTGAGGGTTTCCAGAAATGATACTCACAAACATGAACATATTCATATATACTCAATAACAAATGACCACACTACTCCACCTAACAATCAACTTATGTTCCACTACAGTGTGATATTGAGACATCATGAGTCATTAAAGACACAATGGACAAGCATGAAGGAACCTATTGAGTTAAAACCACAATTCAGTTAATACAAAAGTAAAGTTCCCTATACTTGTGCATGCTAGTAGACAAGTCATGAGTACCCTCGGTGTAAAGTGCAATCTCCATATTAGTTAACTATCCACTATAATAGCCCAGTGTAACTCATAATAACACCCAACATATACAAAAAAAAGAAAAGAAAACCTAACCTGTTGCAGCCAAGATTCTCAAAAGTTGTTTTTTTTTTTAAATGACTATGCAATGTCCTGATCCATTAAATTTTCTAATCAACCCATGTAGCAAGTTTTGGGCCAATGACTTCCAAACCAGACGGCTTTAGGGCATTAGGTGTAGAGACACCCCTACGGGCTTAATAACTCGAGTTAAAAAGGCTACGAATCCGAACTAGTCATTCTTCTTATTTTTCCTTAACTGTGCAATGTCCAAGTCCCTTAAGTTTCTAATCAACCCATGTAGCAAGTTTTGGGCCAATGACTCCCAAACCGGACGGTTTTAGGGCATTAGGTGTAGAGACACCCCTACGGGCTTAATAACTCGAGTTAAAAAGGCTACGAACCCAAACTAGTCAGGTGGTGTTTTTTTTTTTTTTTGTTTATTTTGTTTTTTAAGAATCTTGGCTCCTCATTTATTCTTTTCTGCAACTCTAGCTATTATCAATGATGTACATCAGGGATTATAATAAAAAGATCACTGCTATAATAGTGTGTTCATGTGAATTAAGGCATACTCATGACAAGTGTACTAATACCACAAACATAGACAACTCTCCTCGTGCCAACATGGCATGCAAGTATCTACCCAATAAACCCTTTTCATACAAGTCTATTATGCTCTCTAATTAACATATGCAAATATCATCACTCTACTAGCAAAAAGTCACATCAAGTGAAGTAATGCAATCAAGTGAAACATGTATAAGCATGAATTATGAGCCAAATAGAAATGCACAAAAGAAAATATAACCCTCATCCCTCAACTTGAATATAACATTGTCCTCAATGGAAAAGGAAAGAGAAATGAGAGAATATTACCAGAATTGTAGGTGCACATCCAGGTAGGCAGAGAGTAACATATACACACTTCACTTCTTTTTTCTTTTTTTTTTTTGTTTTGAAGAAAAGAAAAAACGAAAAAGAAGAAGGAAAATAAAAATAAAAATAAAAGAGACAAAGCAGTATACATGCGGGTATTACGGAGAAGCCGGTGGTGGTGGCGAGGATGGTGGTGACGGTGGTGGTGGTGGTGCCGAAGAGGATGCACCCCTGGCCTTTTTGGAGGCCCGAGCAGAGACACGGCGACTCATATCCTGTACACACCAACAATAGATACAGATACCCGTGAAACCAGCATGAGAATCAAATAAAATATGAAAGCACAAATTTGCCCACTAATGTACCACATGCAATTCCCACTGTTTGTTTGTTATTTTTTTAATTTTATTTTATTATATAAAAAACAAAATTAATTAAATAAATGAAGTAAAATGACATTAAATTAAATTAACTAAACTATAAAATAAACTAAACTAAACTAAACTATAAAATAACTAAACTACAAAATAGACTGAAGTATAGAATAAAACAACCAAAACTAAACATTTGTTTATTTATTTATTTTTTTAAGTGAAGAGAAGAAAATTAAATAAAACTTCAGAAAATAAAATAATTCCTACATTCACAAATCCACACAAAAGAAAAAATTACCTTGAAAAAGTGGAGAAAGAGAGAAAAAGAATGGAGGTTCGCCGGAAAAAATAGTGGTCGTTGGAGTTTCGTCGGACGGAGAGGGAAGTGGTGCCGGCGGTGAGGTGATGGTGGTGAGAAAGAAGAAAGAAGAAGAAAAAGAAAAAAAAAAAAAAAAAACTAAAAAGAAACTAAAAACAAATATAACACTAAATTAGGATTAGTGTTAGTACCATTATTTATGAAAAAAAGAGAGTGGGTAGGTGTGAAGATAAGGTCAATGTTTGTCTTCTTTATTTATTTATTTATTTTTATTTCCTAATTTGACAGTTTGATCGGACTATTTTCATATCAAGTTGTGTTATACTAAAAAAAAAAAAAAAAAAATCGATTTTTTTTTATTTTTTGTATTCTTTTTAAAAAATATAAATAAAATAATTGTATATTGATTTATTTATTTTTAAAATTTATTTATGTATTTATTAAAATTTATTTACTTAAATAAATTAAAAAAGAAATAAAAGAAAAAAAAATAATAAAACAAAACCAAACATTTTTATTTTTATTTTTTTAAATTAGTATATGATAATAATAATAATAATAATAATAATAATAATAATAATAATAAGAGTAAGAGTAAAAGCAAAACAAAATCTGGAATTTTTTTTTTTGAAATTAAATAAAAATAAAATGGAAATTCCCGCACTTGCCCCTCACCTACTTTTAAAGCAGAGTGCAACTTCTTAAAATTGCCCATTTCCCGCACATGCGGGGTCAAGGCCGCACGTGCGGCGATTTTTCTCCTCCTCGCAATTTTTTTTTTTTTTTTTTGGAAAATCGGTGTCCCGCACGTGCGTGAGTCAAACTGCACGTGCGGCTGGTCAACGCACGCCACTCCCCGCACTTGCTTATTTAGCAGTGCTCAACATTTGTTTTGCCAATTTTTCCCTCACATGCGGGGCCCAGGCCGCACGTGCGGCGATTCCCACTTTTTTTTTTATTATACGGAAGGCCCACTAAAGGTATAATCTTCACGCGAACACCACGGGTACTACTTTTCTCCCTTAACTGTGTTTGTAACTTTTCCTATTCTTCAATAGGGTGACAGACTAGGTTGATTCGGTATCCAGAATCGAGGCGCATAAAGCTACCTCAACCTATGGGACTACGATACAGAGTTCAAGCCGAGATAGTTTTGAAGCAATCTCCACACCCCTGGGTATTTAAACTAGACTCTAGTCTCGGAAATCCCAAACCTTTGTGTTCTAGGCTTTGCCATTTGAACTCTAGTTTCCACGGTCTCAGTTGGTCTCCTAGGAACTCACTACAAACACGGTTAGGTGGCTATACCAGACCGTCAGATGCTGTTCGGGCACGGCAAACACCAAAGAAATTACACCTTTAGAGGATTTAAAGTCTCCTAGACGCAAGTAAGCATAACGAGAACAAAGAAAAACATAATAGCATAGAAGGGAAAGAAAAGGGAACAAGAAATCAATCTATCAATCATAGTAAAATGGTCCATCAAAGCAATGGACTCAATCATATCCCCATTCCCAATCCCCCCTATATATGGTTTCAATCTTTGGCCATTCACTTTGAAAGTGTGGCCAGTTTTTGGATCTTGCACCTTAACGGCGCCATGACTAAATGCCTCAACAACCTCAAAGGGGACATCCCATCTTGATCTTAGCTTACCCGGAAAGAGTCTCAATTTTGAATTAAAAAGCCACACTTTTTGGTCGGGTTCAAAGGATTTTCTATTAATGTGCTTGTCATGGGATTCTTTAGTCCGAGCTTTAAAAACTCTCGAACTCTCATATGCATCATTCCGGATTTCCTCTAGCTCATTGAGTTAAAATTTCCGATTGAGCCCAGCCGCGGCCATATTGAAGTTAAACTTCTTTATGGCCCACAATGCTCGATGCTCAAGTTCAACCGGGAGATGACAAGCTTTGCCAAACACCGCCCTATATGGTGACATCCCAATGGGTGTCTTATAAGCAATGCGGTAAGCCCATAATGCATCAATTAACCGTTGTGACCAATCTTTCCTATCCGGTCTCACTGTTTTCTCAATTATGTGCTTTACCTCCCTATTTGAGACTTCCACTTGGCCACTAGTTTGAGGGTGGTATGGAGTGCCAACTTTATGAGTGATAGAGTATTTCTTAACTACCGACTCAAAGAACCGGTTACAAAAATATGTACCCTGATCACTTATTATGGCTCTAAGAAACCCAAAACGACTAAAGATATTTTCATGCAAAAATTTGATTACCACTCTACGATCGTTTGTTCGGGTAGCTATTGCCTCCACCCACTTAGACACATAATCTACTGCTAAGAGAATGTACTCAAACCCGAACGACGATGGGAAAGGGCCCATAAAATCAATCCCCCAAACATCAAATATTTCTACCACAAGAATAGGGGACATTGGCATCATGTCACATCGAGACATCGAGCCCATTTGCTGACAGCGCAAACAAGTTCTACAAAATTGATGGGTATCTTTAAAGATTGTGGGCCAATAAAACCCGCTTTGTAAATCTTGGTGGCCGTTTTATGCCCACTAAAATGACCGCCACATGCAGAAGAATGACAAAATGTAAGAATGCTATGCACCTCACTCTCCGGCACACACCGTCGGATCACTTGGTCGGAGCAATATTTAAACAACTCCGGATCCTCCCAAAAGTAATACCTGACCTGTGAAAAGAATCGGTCTTTGTCTTGCTTAGACCAATTCTACGGAATTTGCCCAATGGCCAAGTAATTCACAATATGTGCAAACCACGGGGGGCTCGCTTGTGACAGCTCAAAAAGTTGTTCGTCCGAAAATGAATCATGCAAAATAAGAGGGTCGCTATTATACTCAACGAGGATTCGGGAGAGATGATCCGTCACCACATTCTCGGATCCTTTCTTGTCACGGATCTCTAAATCAAATTTCTGAAGCAACAAAATCCATCTAATCAACCTAGGTTTGGTCTCTTTCTTAGATAGTAAATACCGCAAAGCGGCATGATCAGTGAAGACTATGACCTTGGAACCTAGGAGATAAGACCGAAATTTGTCTAAGGCAAAGACCACAGCTAGCAACTCTTTCTCGGTAGTAGTGTAGTTCAATTGAGCATCCGAGAGAGTGCGACTAGCATAATATATAGCAAATGGTGCCTTATTGACCCTTTGGCCCAACACAGCCCCGACAGCATAATCGGAGGCATCACACATGATTTCAAAGGGAAGAGACCAATCTCGTGATTTCATGATTGGGGCGGTGGTCAAGGCCATTCTTAGTGTTTCAAATGCCTTTAAGCATGCCTCATCAAAGACAAAAGGTGCGTCCCTAACTAGTAAACTACACAAAGGACGTGATATCTTACTAAAGTCTTTGATGAACCTACGGTAAAAACCTGCATGCCCTAAGAAAGACCTAATTTGACGCACGGAATTGGGTGGAGGAAGGCCTGCAATGAGGTCAACCTTAGCCTTGTCAACCTCTATACCTCGAGGGGACACAATGTGCTCCAACACTATGCCCTCACGAACCATAAAATGGCTCTTTTCCCAACTCAAGATTAGGTTTGCCTCAGTACATCGTTCTAACACTCTAGTCAAGTTCCTAAGACATTCCTCAAAAGACGGTCCAAACACCGAAAATTCATCCATAAAAACCTCTAAGAATTTCTCCACCATGTTGGAGAAAATGGCCATCATACACCGTTGAAAGGTCGCTGGTGCATTACATAGCCCGAAGGGCATGCGCTTATAAGCAAAAGTGCCAAAAGGGCATGTGAATGTGGTCTTTTCCTGGTCAGCGGGGTACACCGGGACTTGATTATACCCCGAGTAGCCATCAAGAAAACAATAGAACCCCTGCCCCGCTAACCGCTCTAGGATTTGGTCAATGAAAGGTAAGGGAAAATGGTCCTTCCTAGTCGAGGAATTTAGTCTCCTATAATCAATGCACACTTGCTACCCAATAGTGGTTCGTGTGGGGACTAACTCTCCTCCCTCATTCTCAACAACAGTGATGCCCGATTTCTTGGGCACCACTTGTGTGGGACTCACTCACTTGCTATCTGAGATGGGGTATATGATACCCGCATCCAACAATTTTAAAACCTCCTTCTTCACCACCTCTTTCATGTTAGGATTCAGTCTCCGTTGCATTTCGTGAGAAGGTTTGGTGTCCTCCTCTAGGTGTATATAATGCATGCACACGGAGGGGTCTATCCCTTTCAAATCAGCCACTGACCACCCTATAGCACACCGATGTGCCGCGAGAACACTCATTAACTGACTCTCCTGCTTCGCAGTCAAGTCAGATGCAATGATAACGGGTAAAGTCTCCTGGGGCCCTAAAAATGCATACTTGAGTGTGGCCGGAAGTGGCTTCAACTCAAGGTGGTGTGACCAAAGATGGTGTGGCAGACTCTCTCAACAGAGGAGGAAGTGACTCAAATTGGGCTTTCCATGGAGGAAAATCCGGTGTAGAAGAAGAATTAAGCACGACATTCACCTCCTTAACTGACCCATCTAAATTAAAATTTTCAAACCCAAAATGAGCTAGACAAGCCTCTAAAGGGTCCTCTACAAGAATGGAGGGCAAAGCCTCCTCAACAATCTCATCCACAACATCCACTAATAAGCACTCCTCTCTCTCATGAGGTTGTTGTGATGCTTGGAAAACATTAAGTTTCACTTGCATGTTACCAAATGAAACTTCCATAACCCCGGTCCGACAATTAATGCATGCATTGGCCGTAGCCGAGAAAGGTCGACCCAAAATCACCTAGATTTGTTTCCTCGAACTGGCTACCGGTTCCATATCTAAAGCCAAAAAGTCAACAGGGAAGTAGAACCTATCAACCTTAACTAGCACATCCTCAATCATGCCTCGTGGCACTTTGAGGAACCGATCAGCCAACTGAAGAGTAACAGTAGTGGGCTTCAACTCGCCAAGCCCAAATTCCTCGTACACAGAGTACGACAACAAATTAACACTAGCTCCTAAATACAATAAGGCCCTATCAATGAAGTGGTCCCCTATAATGCATACAATGGTTGGGGCACCTGAGTCCTTAAGCTTTGGAGGTGTGTCATTCAACAAGATGGATCTTACTTGCTCCGTGAGTAGGACCTTTTGGGACACATGTGTCCTAGATTTACGCTTTTGCGTACAAAGGTCCTTCAGAAATTTGGCATATGATGGTGCTTGCTTAATCGCCTCCAACAGGGGGAGGTTGATTTTTACCTATTTAAAGACCTCCATCATTACCTCCATAGATGCCGCCTTCTTATTAAAAGGGGACGGTGTATCAAGGCACTAGGGAAAGGGTGCCTTAGGCACATATGGTGCCTTGGGCTCAAATGAAGTGCTAGGGACTAAGTCAATCCCTCTTAAGTGTTTCCCCCTCACCCTTACTCTCACTAGGTGAACCACCGTGGTCACCCTTCCTAACTCTAGTTGCATCAAACGCAACTGACTGAGGCTCTAACTCCTTACGACTTCTCAAAGCAACCACCGCCTGCACTTGCTCATGTTGCTTACTTTTCCCACCCGAACTCTCTGCCCCGTATTGTCCCTTAGGGTTGGCCACAGTTTGACTTGGTAATTTTCCCTCCTCTCTCCGATTCATGTTGTTAGCCATTTGACCCAATTGGGTCTCTATCTTGGCAATAGAGCGAGTGTGGGAGTGAACTATTGGTGCTAACCCCTTAAGTTCTGAGAGAACTTCCAACACCTGAGTCTCAAAGGCAGAGTTGCCCTGAGGAACAGGCAGGGGTTATGGTTGTGGTTGCCGGTATGGTTGTAGGGGTCTATAAGGTTGCAGTGGTCGGTAAGATGATTGGTTGGCAAAATTATTGAAATTCTGCCTTGGTGGTGGAGGATTGTAAGAAGTGCCTTGTGAAGGGGGTCTCCATGAGAAATTAGGGTGATTCCTCCATCCCGGATTGTATGTGTTGGAGTATGGATCATTATCCGAGTTGGAGAATCCTTGAGCTCCATTTACATGCTCTCGGACTAACTCCGGAAATTGTGATGCCGAAGGGCACTCACTCAGGTCATGAGCAGGGCTCGCACAAATAACACATGCCTCGTGAAATTGAGGCTGAACTTGTTGGGTATGGGCATGTCCCGTAGCTAATAATTGGTCCATCTTACGGGACAGTGCCTCTACTTGTTGGGCTAACTCTAGGTTTTGCCCGACCTCATAAATGCCCTCTCTTTTCGGGGCTCCAACTACGGGTTGCCGGCCTTGCCGGGCTGCGGAGGCATGGTGAAGGGAATTATCACTTAAATTCTCAAACAATTGCCATGCCTCGACATCATTTTTAGACATAAATGTCCCACCACAGGACGAATCCACCATTTGGTGGTGTGGCTCAGTTAAGCCATAATAAAATGTTTGAACAAGTTGCCAATCAGGCACTTGGTGGTGGGGACACTGTTGGAGAAGGTCTCTAAGTCTTTTCCACGTCTCATGGAATTACTCGCCATCCATTTGAGCAAAGTTTGTGATGGCTCGCCTAAGTTGGTTAGTTTTACCTATGGGAAAGTACTTCTCCAAAAACTGTTGCTGTAATTGGTCCCAAGTTGTGATTGAATTAGCAGGTAAAGAATTTAGCCAGTGTTTGGCTTTATCCTTTAACAAGAATGGAAACAATCGCAACATTAAGGCTTCATTTGTGAAATTTTGGATCCTTACCGTCGAGCAAATTTCCAGAAATTCATTTAAATGCTTATAAGGATCATCATGAGTTAGTCCATGGAATGATGAGAGCATTTGTATGGTGCTGGACTTAATCTCATAATGAGCAGCAGTGGTGTTGGGTAATTGGATGCATGATGGTAATGTATATGCAGTGGGTGCAAAATAATCCTTAAGTGTCCGGTTGGGCACATTCGGGACATTAGGATCTACCATCTCTAATGGCTCAATGTATGAATATGAATACTCAAGCCTAAGAACACGGGCAGAGGCCCTAAGTCTCCTAAGAGTCCTTTCTAGTTCAAGGTCCAAACTCCACAATTCAGGGTGACAAGAACGACGCCCGTGCATACACTACCCACACACACACACAAAAAGTTCAACTCGGTGCACTAAGTTACGAAAGCGGAATGCTAAAAGGGAAATTGTGATACCCTTGTTCCGTAGTATGCTAATTGGTCCTTAATTTGAGTATGATTATGTGTTTAGCATGATTTTATGTGCCATTATATGAATATATGTGATTTTGAAGTTTTATCTGTTCACTGTAGGATTATCTGTTTGAATAATCTGCTTTGGAAATTGAATTGAGGGCCTTATCGACCACAGAAGTCGAAATTGATTACGCCATTGTGATTAGCGTAATTTTTAGAGCCTACGGTGAAATTTAATTGAAAATTTATTCAGGTCAGATTAAACTAATTAAATCGATGAATTAGAACCCAACTACTTTATTACTATTATATTAGCCTTAGTGGGTTTTGTTGTAAAGGCTTTATACACTCAAACTCCCTCTTAATTCTCACTTTGACTGATATACATTCTAAGGAGAGGAGAGGGCCGGCCATTGGAGTGAGAGAATGGAGAAAAAAATCTGTGTTTGATCTTGAAGGCTTGGAATTTGAAGTCCAACTCTAAATTGGACCATAGATTGAAGGAATTGGGGTTCCAGGTAAGCCATTGACTCTTGAATTCATAAATTGAACTTGTAATCTTGTAAGCTCAAAGTTTAATTGTGATCAAGAGCATGTTTTAAATTGGTTTTGGTAAGAGGTGGTCATGCATGCATAGAATTGCTTCTAAATTGCCATAGGTTGCATAATCTAGCATGTATCATGTCAATTAAGCAAGATTTGAAGTTTGATCATGCATGCAAGCTTGGTTTTGTTGAGCTTTATGAGAATAGGCACTACTTGCATCTTTTGAAATGGGATTGGAGCTAAAAGATTGCATGCATGTTTGATTAATGAACTTATATGAGATTTGAAAGCTTGAACCATGAGTTTGCAAGAATGTTGATCTATTTTGAAGAAATGTGACCATGATTTTGAGTATTTGGCCTCCTAATACTTGTATATTCGTGGTATGTAATATGTTTGCATGTTTGGAAACCAAGATTTTGAGTTTGGAACCTTTGAAGGCTGTTTGGAACTCAAGAGCACGATTCTGGGTTTTCCAGAATTTTGAGGTTCGCTCGAGCGGGATAACCTCCGCTCGAGCGTAATTTTCGTGCTCCCAGCACTTTTTGCAGAGTTGGATTTCCGCTCGAGTGGGATATTTCACGCTCGAGCGGGGAGTTTTTTTTTAGACAGGCCTTCCGCTCGAGCCCCTAATTCACGCTCGAGCGTAATTTTGAGGTAACTAGTACTTTTGCAGGTCTCTTGGGTCCGCTCGAGCGGGGAAGTCTACGCTCGAGCGGGGACCCTGTTTTTTGAAATTTTGTTCATGCGTTATGTGTTTCGTTTTCCATTCTCTTTCACTCGTAAGCACTCTTAGGCATACGTTAAGCATTGTAAGTGAGTTAATGAGATAATAATAAAGCCTAAAGAGGAATATGTGAATTAAGGGACGGATTGAATTGTTAATGACCCTTTTGTGTTCATGGAATGTGTAGGGTCAAGCTCCAGGGCGAATCCACAAGCCGATCACTGTGAGTAATATCAATATTTGAAAGCTTGTCAATGTCCAATTGTTTATTTCCCTTATAAACTTTATGAGTTGCTAATTGGGATTGTGGACAAAAGTTTGACGTGATAGAAATGAACGGACCAAAGGTCATTTTTATAGAAATGAATGGACCGAAGGTCGTTTTGATAGAAATGAACGGACCGAAGGTCGTTTTGACACGAATGAGTGGGCCGAAGGCCGTTTTGACATAAGGGAATGGACCTAAGGTTGTTTGGATACGAATGTATGGGCCGAAGGCCGTTTTGACGTAAATGAATGGGCCGAAGGCCGTTTTGACAAAGATGAATAGGCCGAAGGCCGATCTAACATAAATAAATGGGTCGAAGGCCGTTTTGACATGAATGGGAATCTGATTGGGCCAAAGGCCAGTATGTTTGGAACTACAGTCATTTGATCTGAATTTTGTATAAGTATATATATGTTAAGCAGAAATATGCATTGGGCCCAAGGCCATTCGGAGCATGTTGTTCTTCATATTGCTTATGTAACTTATGTATTCGATATTATTCACTGGGCTAGCGCTCACGCTCATTCATGTGTTTGTAGGTGAGCCGAGGGAAGTCCAAACCCAGCCCTAGTGAAGCCTTCTAGGAAGAACATGAGTTTTGGAGAGTCAGCCTTGTGTCTCACGTACGAGACCCGTCCTTGCCATTTTGTTATGTTATTATATTTTGTCTTGTTGGCAAGGACTTTGTGTACATCTGTATATTGTTTTGATATGGGTTGACTAAGTTTGGATGATCCTGTTTGTAAAGGATTTTTTGATACTGTACTTGTTGTGGGTTATTAACGTATATGTGCATGGTTTGTTTTGAGTGCATATAAGCACGGCTCTATGGACAAAGTTTTAAATTTTTGCTTCCGTTTGGCCCCTTTACTCTGATGAGTTGTGTCTGTTAAGGTTTGAGGCCGTAGGTAATCTCAAGATTACTGGCCGGTTATGTCCTTAACCTATAGGGGCGAGTTCGGGTCATGACAGAAATACTCACAGTGGTTTAACAAAAACGCTTTACTCGTCTTGCGGGTGCTTGGCGTGTAGACGCTGTCTCCAACCCCCAATTGAGCTTTGACTTTCGTTTTAGCACTTTGGTGCTTTTCTTGTGAGTGTTTGCTTCTGTTTACTCACTTTAGCGCTGCGGTTTTTTTTTTTTTGAAGCTAGGCTGCGCTCCGCTCGCACTTCAGTGATAGTTCCAATTTCAAACGCTCTGCACACTTAGCAACACCAAAAGCATGAAATCCTAAACTAAAAATTAAAGTTAGAATGTAACTTTAAATTAACTAATTTTGCCAGAAGTCCCCAGTAACGGCGCCAAAATTTGATAGATCGTTGAACACACCAAAATTAAATACTAATCTATACCAAATCAATCAGAATAATGGCAAGTCCAAGTATCGATCCACATGGACTATTGTGAAATTAAACTAATTTAATTGTCAACTTCCTAAATTAATTTTGATAAAAAATTGGTTGTTTATAACCTAATTTAATAACGAATAAATTAAACTAAGGAATTAAATTATCAATAATAAATGAAATTGGGTTTACTGAATTGGGGGAAAAATCGTAGGGTAGAGAATTCACCACTAACCACATAATTAGGGTTTCCAATTGAAATCAATTATACTATGGTTTGAACGGATTAATGCTTCGCAACTACAAGCTCAAAGCATTTAACAAGAAGATCATCACATTCAATGTACGAGCATGAACCATCTCAAGTAATACAAATTGGTCACTCTAAACTAAGGTAGTGATACGACTCGTTCCTCGTAGCATGGTTCGTCTCATACCTTGAATGTGAAAGAATAGAAAACTCATGTATGGATAATATTCAACAATCACAGAAAGTCAAATATTCGAAGAGATAATGAAAAATATAATAAAGAAACTTCTAAATCACCATACAAATGTTCAAACCTTTACATAATTAAAGATCAAAAAGAAAACAAAATAATTACATGGCTAGGGTTTCATCAAAACCTTAGAAAAGACGACTAGCCACTCATGGAGGAGTGGAAGGAGGTAGAAGGAGAAGGAACCACCATGGGAGACATCTTGGAGCTTTTGTTTCTCTTCCTTTCCAAACCCTAGCCTCTCCCTTTAGGTCAAAACAACTTCTGAACCCTAATCCAGCCTTTTACTTGCCTTTTTATACTTCCAATCTCGTCCAAACAGGTTTAAAACGTCGGTTTGACTTTTCCAGAAAAAGTCAACGCACGTGCGGAAAAGTCAACTCTGTCCAAATTCTGTCTTTTTGCCCATTTTATGCTCCGACGATGTACAACCTGATTGACACTCAACACACATAAAGTATACAGTTTGACCAACAAGTGAAGTTAAGAGATTCTAATTAACGGCCTCAATGATGTACATTTCGGCCTTAATCAAGTGCCTCTCCATGTTTTGCACCAAAAATATGAGTTTTGAACCTTTGAACATGGAGTTTGAACTTGAAGAACAATTCTAGAAAACCCAGAATTTGGCATGTCCACTTGAGCAGGGAAAGTGCCGCTCGAGCGTGAAATGCGAGCTCCGAGAATTTTTGTGACATGGATGTCCGCTCGAGCAGGGACATTCACGCTCAAGCGGGGAGCCATGTAGTGTGACTTTCAGCTCGAGTGTCTGAATTCACGATCGAGCGTAAAAATGAGGCAACCAGTACTTTTGCAAGCCATGGGGGTCCGCTCAAGTGGTGGAACCCACGCTCGAGCGGGGACCCCTGTTTCAGAAAATTTGTAAAGGTGTTCTATGTTTCATTTTTCGTTCTCTTTCACTTCTAAGTACTCTTAGGCATGCATTACGTGTGAATTAAAAGAATAAGAAAGAAGCCTAAGAGGGATGTATAAATTAAGAACGGATTGAATCAATTGTGGCCCATATGTGTTATGTAATGTGTAGGGTCGAGCTCCAGGTCAAATCCACCGGCAGAACACTGTGAGTAATATCTTAATAAAGATATTTGAAGTATGTTATTTGTCCAATTGCTTACTTCCATCTAAGTCTTATAAGTTTGTTAAATCGAATTGTGGACAAATATTTGTTATGCCATATGGTTGGACGCAATTGATTGGGCCGAAGGTCGTTTGACATGAATGAATGAATGAATGGGCCAAAGGCCGTTGGATACAATTGGTTGGGCCAAAGGCTATTTGACATGTACAATTGATTGGGCCGAAGGCCGTTTGACATGAATGAATGAATGAATGAATGGGCCAAAGGCCATTTGACATGTACAATTGATTGGGCCGAAGGTCGTTTGACATGAATGAATGAATGAATGGGCCAAAGGCCGTTGGATACAATTGGTTGGGCCAAAGGCCATTTAGCATGTACAATTGATTGGGCCGAAGGCCGTTTGACATGAATGAATGAATGAAAGGGCCAAAGGCCGTTTGATATACATGAATGAATTGGGCTCAAGGCCGTTTGTCAAAGAACGAAGTGGGCCAGAGGCCGTTTGATATGTTCGGGCTTGAATCACCTAACGTACCAAAATAATGCACTAAATAGAATTCTACATGGGTCCAAGGCCGTTTGATATATGTGAATCTCATTTGCGTGCCTTCTTTATCTGATATTATTCACTGGGCTTTGGCTCACACTCATTCATGTGTATGTAAGTGAGCAAAGAGATGTCCAAACCCAGCCCCGGTGAAGTCTGTGAGGAAGGTCAAGTTTTAGAGAGTCAGCCGTAAACGTCTCATGCATGAGACTTACTTTTGCCTCTTTTGATATCTTGTTGTAATCTCGTTGTGTTAGCGAAATGTTGGATTACCTTTGTATATAAGTTTTGGTTAGGCTGACTAAGCTCGAATGATCCTGTGTATGTATAACACTTTAAGTCGATTTTCCCTTTTTGGGTGTGAGTTACTAATGAATACAAATATGTGTTGTTTGATGTGCCATGTAAGCACAGCTCTATGGACAATTTGTCAGTTTGATTCCATTTGGCCCCTTAACTCTAATGGAATACGTTTTGTTTGGTTTGAGGCTGCAGGTAATCCCGTCATTACTGGCCGGTTATGACCTTAATCCATAGGGGCGGGTTCGGGTCATGACAGAGTGGTATCAGAGCACGAGTTAATAACTCACACACTTGTCCAAAAGAGCAATAAGCATCTAGAAAAGATCTAGGATGCATTCATGTGATAAGTACGAATTTGTAAACATTGAGACTATGTTTAAATGCTCTGAAATGGATGATTATATGCTATATGTTTGTGATTTACTTGCATTGCGAATTATGTGAATATGTATGCTCTTTAGTATATGCATACTTGTGAAACTTTTGTATAGAGAATAATGCAAGTCTAATCAGATGGTGAGAACAAAAGGTGATGAAATAGAGGAGTCCTCTATTGCCAGAATGGATAGGATGGAAAGATTGATTTAGGAAATGGTAGAAACATTGAGGCAATAACAACAGTGGCAACAATAGTAGCAGCAACCACATCCTTCACCTCCACCTCCGGCACCTCCTGTGCCAGACTTACAGAATGATAACCGGATAACAGCTCTCACCAAAGAGTTTAAGAAAATGAAACCACCACAGTTTCATGGGGGATTAGATTCGTTAAAAGCCGAGGCATGCGTTCTCGGCATTGAAAAGCTGTTTGAGGTGTTTCCTTGTTCAGAGACACATAAAGTACTTCTGGCCACTTTTATGCTAGAAGACGAAGCAAGAAGATGGTGGATGTTAATGCGTGAGAATCATAAAAACATTGGCTGGGCAAAATTCCTGGAAGTTTTATATGATAAGTACTTCTCTTAATGTGTCCGTGACAGGAAAATATTGGAGTTCATGGAACTTAAACAAGACAGCATGACAGTAGCTAAGTATGAAGCCAAATTCACTGAGTTGGCCAGGTTTGCACCGCATGTGATCGATACCGACTACAAGAAGTGATATTTTAGAAAGGGTAAATGTCCTGAAGCTGGAAACCTATATTGGGGTGCTAGACTGGGTCATAATATCAGAAGCTAACATAGCTAGACAGACCAGATCAACAACTGACTGGAAGGGTAACAAAAGACAGGGCTTCTTTTCAAAGAAGAAATTTTCAAAGAAGTAGAACACAGGCTCCTCAAGTACTTCTAATTCTTCCCGAGACACATCTCCTATGTGTAATATTTGTAGTAAAAGGCATCGTGGAGTTTGTTACCGTGTGTCCAGAGCCTGCTTTAAATGTGGTAAAACAGGGCACATGGCAAGAGATTATAACCAGAACAGTGGGAAATTAGCTGCTAGTTCAACAACATCAATTCCAAAATCGGGAAATATTATGAGATCTACTACCACTAGGGATACCATGAGGCAGGGAAGAGTGTTTGCGCTTGTTCCGGGTGATACACGAAATGCTAACGCCGTTGTCTCAGGTACTATCTCTATATGTAATCAGGATGCTTTTGTGTTAATTGACTCTGGATCAACACACTCTTTTGTAACTTGTGCGTTTGCATCTAGATTGAGTAGACCCCTAGAACCATTGCTATATTTGCTATGTGTGTGTGCTCCATCTGGGGAATCCGTGTTGTGTGTATCTGTATATCGATTTTGTGACATGCGTATTGGAAATGCTATCCTATATGTAGATTTGTTGCCCTTGAACTTTAGACATTTCGATGTAATCTTGGGCATGGACTGGTTAACTAAATATTGTGCCACCATTGATTGTGTAACAAAACGGGTTATATTTAAACTACCAAAACAGGAAGAAATTGTGTTTGTGGGTAATGGGGTAGTGCCTCCACCTTACTTAATATCTGCAATGAAAGCATGTAAATTGATCAGGAAGGGATGCCAGGGTTACTTGTGTTATGTGTTATCTGAACAATCTTTGAATGTTGAATTAAATAATATCCCTATTGTTAGCGAATTTCCAGATGTGTTCCCAGATGAATTGCCAGGGGAATTAGTGGATAGGGAGATAGAATTTACTATTGAAGTTGTGCCAGGCACTCAGCCTATTTCTAAAACTCCCTACAGAATGGCTACCACTGAAATGAAAGAACTGAAAGAACAATTGCAAGATCTGCTTGATAAAGGGTTTATTTGACCTAGTACTTCACCATGGGGTGCGCCTGTGTTATTTGTGAAAAAGAAAGATGGAACCTTGCGCTTATGTATTGACTACCGAGAACTGAACAAGGTGACAGTAAAGAATAAATACCCTGTACCTCGTATTGATGACTTGTTTGACCAGTTGTAGGGATCACAGGTGTTTTCCAAAATTGATTTGAGATCCGGGTACTACCAGTTGAAAGCAAAGGCAGAAGATGTTGAGAAAACATCATTTTGAATGAGGTATGGTTATTATGAATTTCTTGTTATGCCGTTTGGGGTGACTAATGCTCCTGCAGCGTTTATGGACTTAATGAACCGAATTTTTAAGACCTACCTAGATGAATTTGTTGTGGTTTTTATTGATGACATTTTGATATACTCGAGGAATAGACTTGAACATGAACAGCATCTGAGGACTGTTTTGCAAACACTTAGAGAAAAGAAATTATTTGCTAAACTAGAGAAGTGTGAATTTTGGTTGGATGAGGTTATTTTCTTAGGGCATGTTATCAACAATGAGGGAATTTCAGTAGACCCGCAGAAAATAGAGGCAATTGTAAATTGGCCTACACCGACTAATGTGACAGAAGTCCGCAGTTTTATAGGCTTAGCCGGGTACTATAGGAGATTTGTGAAGGACTTCTCAAAAATAGTTGTACCTCTTATCCAACTGACACGCAAAGGGTAACCGTTTGAATGGGATGACGAACAGGAAACTGCCTTTCATGAACTGAAAACAAGATTGACCATTGCACCAGTTTTGACACTACCATCAGGTACGGAAAATTTTGTGATTTTCAGTGATGCATCTTATAAAGGTTTGGGTTGTGTACTAATGCAGAATGGAAAGGTGATCGCCTACGCCTCCCGACAATTGAGACCACATGAGAAGAATTACCCAACACACGATTTAGAACTGGCCGCAGTTGTATTTGCTTTGAAAATCTGGCGGCATTATTTGTATGGGGAAAAATGTGAAGTCTACACGGATCACAAAAGTCTGAAATACTTCTTTACGCAGAAGGAGTTAAACATGCGACAACGGAGGTGGCTTGAACTGATAAAGGGTTACGACCTTGAAATCCAGTATCACCCCGGGAAAGCCAATACAGTTGCTGATGCCTTGAGCAGAAAATCGATGGGGAGTATGGCTTGTTTTCTTACTAAACAGAAAGAGATCTTGCAAGATTTTGAGAAGTCCGAGATTGAGGTAGTGTTATGTGAACATGGTGGACTGATAACCGCCATTTCAGCCGAACCGACTATCATTGATGAGATTAAACAGAAACAAAAAGAGGATGAATTCCTCAAGAAAGTGATTGATGAATTTGAGACAAGTCCAAAAGCAGAGTTTAGTGTTAAAAATGAAGTGTTAAGGTTTCGAGACCGAATGTGTGTCCCAGATATACCGGAACTAAAGAAGAGAGTTCTAGATGAAGCCCATAAATTAGTGTTTGCCATGCATTCGGGTAACAATAAAATGTATCGGGATTTGAAGCAAAGCTATTGGTGGCCCAAAATGAAGAAAGAAATTGCAGAATGTGTCCAAATGCCTTTAGTGTCAGCAAGTAAAAGCTGAAAATCAGAAACCAGGTGGTCTGCTACAACCCGTTCCTATTCTTGAATGGAAGTGGGAACATGTGACTATGGACTTTGTTGTTGGTCTACCCCGAACTCCCCGAGGTATGGATTCCATTTGGGTTGCAGTTGATAGATTGACTAAATCTGCACATTTTCTACCTGTTAGAACTACATTTGATGCTTATAGACTGGCTACAATATATGTTGATGAGATTGTCCGTTTACACGGAGTTTCGGTATCTATTGTGTCGGATAAAGATGTGAAATTTGTATCCAGATTGTGAAAGAGTTTGCAGAAAGCTATGGGGACAAAACTGAGGTTTAGTACCGCATTCCACCCACAAACAAATGGGCAATCAGAACGGACTATATAGACGTTAGAAGATATGCTGAGAATGTGTACCTTGGATTTTCAGGGGAGTTGGGAAGACTATTTGCCACTAGTAGAGTTTGCATACAATAACAGCTTCCACTCCAGCATCGGTATGGCACCATACGAGACTTTGTATGGTAGAAGGTGTAGATCACCAATTTGTTGGACAGAAGTCGGGGATAGAGCTTTACTTGGGCCTGAAATTCTGCAAGACACTTATGAGAAGATCAAAACTATTCAGCAAAGGCTCAAAACAGCTCAGGACCGACCAAAGAATTATGCAGATGTTCGAAGAAGACCTCTCGAGTATGAGGTTGGTGACCATATATTTATCCGTGTGACCCCGATGAAAGGCCAAGTCAGGTTTGGAAAAAAAGGTAAGTTGTCGCCCCATTACATTGGGCCGTTTCAAATTCTGGAAAGGCTTGGTCCAGTTGCTTATGGAGTTGCTTTGCCACCGGGATTTGAGCAAATCCATAATGTGTTTCATGTGTCAATGTTAAGGGGTTATCTCTGAGATCCCCTTCACGTGATTGATTATCACCAGATAGCTCTTGATGAGAATATGGAATACGCAGAATGGCCGGAACGAATCATCGACCGGCAAGTGAAACAGTTAAGAAGCAAGTCCATTCCGATGGTGAAAGTAGCATGGAAAGAACACTATGGGACGGACGCCACATGGAAAAAAGAGGATGAAAAGCGACTACGCTATCCACATTTGTTTCCCGACGAAGGTAAAATAAGTTTGGAGGACTAAACTTCCTAAAGGGGGGAAGACTGTGATAACCCTGGTCCGTATTATGATAATTAATCTTAATTATGATTGTGATTATGTGTCTGATATGATTTTGAGTGCCATTCATATGAATATATGTGGTTTTGAATTTCTATCTGTTCACCGTAGGAAAATCTGTCAGATTATATGCTTTAGAATTTAAATTGAAGGCCTTATCGGCCACAGAAACCGAAATTGACTACGCCATTGTGATTAGCATAATTTTTAGAGCCTACGGTGAAATTTAATTGAAAATTGATTTGGCTTAGAATAATTAGATTTAGAACGATTAATTAAGCACTATTATTAATCCTAATCAATTTGATTAAGTGAGAGACTATAAAAGGGGCATTTTACACTGACATTCATTGGTTTGAGCTCAAAATCAGATTTTGCTCTCTAGAGAGAGAGAGAGAACCGAACTTAGAGAGAGAGAGAGGGAGCTGAAATTGAGGATTGAACTAAAGGCTTGATAATTGGAAGACCAACTCAAGAATTAACCATAATTTGGAGGAGTTGAAGCTCTTAGGTGAGTAATCAACTCTTAATTTATGAGTTGAGTATGTAATTTGTGAATTTAAGTGGTATGGTAGCTCATTGCAAAGATTGAGTTGAATATGAAGTTAAAATGCACATGCATGCATGAAATTACTATGAATCACCATGAATTACCATGATTTTGCATAATCAAGCATGTATCAAGTTAAATATAGGAATATGAGTATTAGAGCATACATGCAAGCATAGTTTTGTTGATTTTCATGGTTATGAGCATCATTGGTGCGGTTTGAAATGGAATTGGGGTCAAAGACTAACATGCATGTTGAATTGGTAGAGATATGA
>NW_021024760.1:3413419-3493274 GCF_004153795.1 Camellia sinensis
GGAAATTGGAGCTTATAACTAGCACAGATAGGGCAACTCCAGGCGATGTGGGACACATTCCAACATTTTTTCAAATCATTTATTTTATTTTTTTGGACACAATAAAGAAATTTTTTTACCTTCAAGCAGATTTTGATTTCTTAAACAAAATTTCTTTTTCTACTCCTTCCTTTCTTGCTAATATTTACTTTTAGTAATGCTACGTGCACAGAAAACTATAAAAAGAAGAGTAGAGCGTAGAAAAATCATTGAGTGGCCTAGATTCATATCACATAATGAATTTGGCTCACACAATGATTTTTCTCTGCACTTTTCTTTGATTTTTTTTTTTGGTGGTGCATGTTGCATTTTTGTTTTACTTTAAAGCAAATTTTTGCTTTCCAAAACTAAATTTTCTTTTCTTCGCCTTCCTTTCCTGTAATATTTATTTGTAAACAAAATGGCAGAGAGAGAAGTGGGCTTTTGTAGGAACTATTTCCCATTAAAAAAAGGGAACTTCCAAGACAAAAAATCATGTAAAGATATTTCCTGTAATCTAACTGTCAAACAACTTTGATTTTTCTTCATTTCATGATAAAACATTCGCTAGAACCAAGAATTCTTTGTGATGAATCGTTCAATAGGAAAGATTACATTTCCCATGAATTTATCAAGAACACATTTTTTATTAAAGCAAACACATTACTGGATATGTTAATCCAATTCAAAATGTTGTGAGATGTGAATGGGAGTTTTGTTGTTTTACAGATGATAGCATGGCTATCTTCATGGCCTTTCAAAGCCCACAGCTGGAGGTCTTAGGTTTAACCACAATATTTGGTAATGTTAGTATAGAAGGTGCCACTCGCAATGCATTGCTTCTGGTATGTAATTAGTTGATGCCATTTTCCTATACAATTATATATATATATATTTCTCATAATCTCAGTTCTTTCATGTTTTTCGATCATGTTCATGATCAATTACTATTTTTGATTTGTAAAAGGATAGTGTGAGATCGCAGGATATCCAGGTGTTCCTGTGGCAGAGGGTAGCCCTGAGCCTCTGAAGGTAACTGCTTTTACATTTAATTTTAAGATCAAATTGGACTGGATGGAATTAATACATTTTTTTTTTCTCCCTTTCTAGTGCTTAACATGCTCAGTCCTTTCTTTTATAAACTAGATAGCTTTGGAGTTCCGTGGTTGCATGAATGTGATTATGTATTTGATATGATTTTGAGTGCCATTTATATGAATATATGTGGTTTTGAATTTCTATTTGTTTGCCGTAGGAAAATCTGTTCAACTTACTGTTATAAACTGAAAAATTGAAGGCCTTATCGGCCACAGAAACCGAAATTGATTGCGCCATTGTGATTAGCATAATTTTTAGAACCTACGGTGAAATTTAATTGAGAATTGATTCGGATCAAATTAAATAGACTAAATTGATGAAATAGTGCTCAATTAATTAGTGTTAATGAAATGTGATGAAGAGAGCCTATAAAAAGGCTCATTCTCACTCAATTCCTCTCTTTGTAAACTCATTTGACTGAAATCACACCTTAGAGAGAGAGAGAGAGAGAGAACCGAATTGAGAGAGAGAGAAGGGCCAATCTTGAAGATTTTGCTAAGGAGCTCAAGCTTTGAAAGGCTAGGGTCAAGAGTTTGCTATAATTTGGAAGAATTAAAGCTCATAGGTGAGTAATTGAGCAAAGATTTATGAGTTAAGTTTGTAATTTTGTGAATTCAAGTGATATGGTAGCTCATGGCAAAGGTTGAGTTGAATATGAAGTTAGAATGCACATGCATGCATGAAATTACTATGTATCACCATGAATTGCCATGAAATTGCATAAGCTAGCATGAATAATGTTGAATATGGAGAATTGGGCACCAATCTTCACATGCATGCATACTTTTCGTGGGTTTCATAATAATAAGTGTCATTTGTAACATCTGAAATAGAAATGAAGTAAAAAATTGACATGCATGCATGATTGATGAAGTTATGAAATTGGTATGAAGCTTGAGTGCACAAGTTTGGACCATGCAAGAGAAATGTTGATCTATTTGAGGATTAGATCATGATTTTGAATAATTAGCCTCACATTGGTTGTATCCTTATATTATGTAGCGTCTCTCTATGTTTCGTACCAAAAATGTGAGTTTTGAACCTTTGAACATGGAGTTTGAATTTGAAGAACAATTCTTGGAAACCCAGAATTTGGCATGTTCGCTCGAGCAGGGAAAGCGCCGCTAGAGTGTGAAATGAGAGCTCCCAGAATTTTTGCAGACATGGATGTCCGCTCGAGCGGGGACATTCACGCTCGAGCGGGGAGCCATGTAGTGTGACTTTCAGCTCGAGCGTCCGAATTCACAATCGAGCGTAAAAATGAGGCAACCAGTACTTTTGCAGGCCATGGGGGTCCGCTCGAGCGGCGGAACCCACGATTGAACGGGGGCCCCTGTTTCAGAAAATTTGTAAAGGTGTTAGTGCTTCATTTTCCGTTCTCTTTCACTTCTAAGTACTCTTAGGCATGCATTATGAATGAATTAAAAGAATAAGAAAGAAGCCTAAGAGGGATGTATGAATTAAGAATGGATTGAATCAATTGTGACCCATATGTGTTATGTAATGTGTAGGGTCGAGCTCCAGGGCAAATCCACTGGCAGAACACTGTGAGTAATATCTTAATAAAGATATTTGAAGTATGTTATTTGTCCAATTGCTTACTTCCATCTAAGTCTTATAAGTTTTTTAAATCGAATTATGGACAAATATTTGTTATGCCATATGGTTGGACGCTATTGATTGGGCTGAAGGCCATTTGGCATGAATGAATGAATGAATGGGCCAAAAGCCGTTGGATACAATTGGTTGGGCCAAAGGCCGTTTGACATCTACAATCGATTGGGCCGAAGGTCGTTTGAAATGAATGAATGAATGAATGGGCCAAAGGCCGTTTGACATGAATGAATGAATGAATGAATGAATGAGCTAAAGGCTGTTGGATACAATAGGTTGGGCCAAAGGCCGTTTAACATGTACAATTGATTGGGCCGAAGGCCGTTTGACATGAATGAATGAATGAAAGGGCCAAAGGCCGTTTGATATACATGAATGAATTGGGCTCGAGGTCATTTGTCAAAGAACGAAGTGGGCCAATGGCCGTTTGATATGTTCGGGCTTGAATCATGTAATGTACCAAAATAATGCACTAAATAGAATTCTATATGGGCCCAAGGCCGTTTGATATATGTGAATCTCATTTGCGTACCTTCTTTATCTGATATTATTCACTGGGCTTTCGTTCACACTCATTCATGTGTATGTAAGTGAGCAAAGAGATGTCCAATCCCAGCCCCGGTGAAGTCTGTGAGGAAGGTCAAGTTTTGGAGAGTCAGCCCTAAACGTTTCACGCATGAGGCTTACTTTCGCCTCTTTTGATCTCTTGTTGTAATCTCGTTGTGTTGGTGAAATGTTGGATTACCTTTGTATATAAGTTTTGGTTAGGCTGACTAAGACTCGAATGATCCTGTGTATGTATAACACTTTAAGTCGATTTTCCCTTTTTGGGTGTGAGTTACTAATGAATACAAATATGTGTTGTTTGATGTGCCATGTAAGCACAGCTCTATGGACAATTTGTAAGTTTGATTCCGTTTGGCCCCTTAACGCTGATGGAATGCGTTTTGTTTGGTTTGAGGCCACAGGTAATCCCTTCATTACTGGCCGGTTATGACTGTAATCCATAGGGGCGGGTTCGGGTCATGACAACAAGTGTATCTGTTTCTATTCAGATTCATTTTCCATCCACATTATGTGCATTATTATCTCAACAGCTAGATTGTGATAATAATAATTCTTCGACAGTATTTTTCGTATTAATTAGTATTTTGTTTTAATTTCTCTACATATCAATCACTATCATTTAAAGCAATCCCTATTTCATTTAGAGAGATGCATATTAATAATCAGAAGAAAAAAAAAAAAGAGGTGAAAATCTTGTAGTTGAACTTGATTCCTTGCTAATCTTAGTGAATTACATTGAGGAGATAAGATTTGGCAAAATTGTCATTCGTCTTCTATTATTATAAGTCCTTTAGTTGGGTATATTCTATCAACTTGATTAACCATTAAGAATATCAATAAGCACTTTATTGTTTTTGCATTTTTGTAATTTTTTTGGGGTACTACTATGGCATATCAGGCTAGATGGATATATTGATCCAATTCTTATTCAACACAAATTGTTCTTATCTGATATTTCATCAAGTGGATGGTGCATGCACTTGATATTCCATAGTAATGAAGGGCATTAATACAAAATATATAGGGAAGATCACAGTAATGAAGGGCATAAATACAAACTATAGTGACTCTTTTTTCATTTTGTTTTTCTTTGAAGTGTCATGGACACCACATTTTTTTCCCATCACATCTGTTTAGGGATAGACACATTCATGCACCTTCTTTACATCATTGACATCTTTTTCTCTTTTCCCTTTTGTTTTTCTACAAAAATAAATTATTAGAGGATTTGTAGAAAGTCAAATTAAGTTTTGGTGTGGAGGGATTGAACAGATGATCTGAAGTGAATTTGCTTGAAAGCCTATTGTAGTTTGTTTACTTTGCCCAAAATAAATTTGTTTACATTCACGCACACAAGCACAATTTTGTGCATACACACTGATGCTTTATCATCACTCCTATTAGCCGATATGCATGATTTTAGATTTTTTTATATCGATTAGATTTTTGATATCAATATTTAGTAATATACCAGTTGATACTATTCAATACCAGCAAAATATGAACACATTGTTTAAAACCATGCCTCCTACACATGATTTCTAGAATCCTCTATTGACTATTCAAAAGCTTGATGAATTGATATTGTAATTTCTCTATTATTTACTAGTCACGCAGGTATTGAGAAAAAAAAAAATTTGTTTGTTTGTTTTTTATGCTTCTTTTATCTTTCCTAGCTAATCTTGACTTGAGGAGATGTACACTTAGAAAAATGTTATGCAACTAGAATGTGTATTGAAAATTATCTCAAAATTAAAGTGTGTATAATGTAAAATTAAAATAATATAATATGGGCCACACTGAATAATTTGGTCCACTAATGCAATTTTTAGATAACTTTCTTGAATATGTAACATTAATATATGACCAGGTAAAGAACAATTACTCCAAATTGGGAGAAACCCATATGATATTATCAACAAAAAATCATAATATGAATGAAAATCACCAAAAAACACAATTGAAGTTCCACAATATGAATGCACTGAATACTTGCAAACACAACATGATTATTATCTTAGAAAATTCAACCAACCAAAAATATTTCAATTTGAGCTTGCGGAACTATTCAGTACAAGAATTTCCAAACTACTTAGCTAACCTTGAGTCTACTCATGAGTGCAGGCTACTAAAAATTTACAAACCAATTTCTATACAAGAAAGATAAAGAGTCATTCTATACTAATTTGTACTAGTTTTAGAGTTTACAACGAGAAGGGGGAATTGGGTATTGCTGAAATATTCATTACAAATTCACAGCACACAAATAATTTAAGTTTTCTTTGTTCAACCCACAAATACACAAATTCCAGTGAAACATACCAGCCAATGCAATTTCAGGTTAGAAAGAAGAAAAAGTAAAGGTTTAATTCACTCATCCCCTAAACTATTATCATATTCTTGTAAACTACCAATTTCTTCTATATAGTCCTAAAGTTTAGGAAATTTTACAATCTAAAAAACCTAAATTATATAATCAAACACCCATGACAATTTAATAAATTGTTGACCAACTCAAATACTCAGATACAAAACTAGAAACACATACATATATATAGATCCAAAGAGCATGTCTTTGAGAAATTTAAGTAGAAATTGAGTACCTTTTTAGGATCACCACCCTTATTAGGATGGTTTCTGATGGCGGCTTTACGATAGGCCTTCTTCAGATCATCCTGTGAAGTGTTCTTCGAAACCCCAAGAATTTCATAGTACTTTGTGTTATCGCACTTCTTAGGTGCTCTCCCAAACATCTTCGATGGTTAATATCAATCAAAAAAAAAAAAAAAAAAAAAACCCCAAATCAAAGCACAAAATGAGATCGATCAAACAGATTTACCATAAATCTAGCAGATTTGAAGCCTTCAAATAGATTTGGCCTCCATCGTTCATCTCAATGGTTGTAGCAGCGGAGGAAAAGCCCTCACATCTTAGATCTACCATAAATCCAGCAGATTTGAAGCCATCATATCTCATATCGTCGTCGTTCAAAAATGTCACGAAGATGGTTAAGACGAAAGTGATGGCGGAAGCAAATCGATGTCCTGAAGCAACAGGCCGAGAAGAGAGAGAGAGGGAGGGCGGTAACGGAGGCGATGGCAACGACGGTACGGCAGTCACAGTGGCAGTGGCGTCGGAGGCAGAGGGAAGAGAGAGAGAGAGAGAGAGAGAGGAAGTGTAACCGTGTATGGTTTGGACCGTATATGATGTGGAAGATTGGATCGAGTGTGGAGGAGTCTGTGGAGGGTTGATCTGTTGATGATGATGAGTAGGAGGTTAGGGTTTTTGATTTGGGGTTTTTTATTTTTAAATTTTTTTTTTTTTTAGTGTTTGGCGCTCAAAATTTTTTTTTGGCGCCTATTTTTATTTTGGTCATACTATTCACGATAGAAATTGCATGTCGTGAAAAGTAAAATATTTTTAACGGCTAGCATCTATGTGTCGTAAAAAGTGTACCATTTAATGACTGACTTTTTGTGCGCCGTAAAAAGTGAAATATTTTTAATGGCTGACTTTTTGTGCGCCGTGAAATGTTTAATATTTTTAACGACTAGTGTACGTGTGTCGTGTATAGTTGATGTATTAATGGCATGTCATATGCACGTCATTGAAAGTTTTATTATTTGCGGCTAATATTGCAAGCCGTAAAAAAAATCATCATTATTAGCATTTATGGCCTACGCAATAGACATGTCGTGGTTGGAAAATTATTTATGAAATGCAAAAAAAGCAAGTCGTAGAAGTGAGAAACCACGACTTGCATTTACTGTTTGTCGTTAATGTGGAGCCATAAAAACTCAGTTTTGTTGTAGTGGTTGTTGTGGATAGATTGACTAAGTCTGCTCAGTTTTTACCTGTGAAGACTGTTTATAATGCTAATAGGCTTGTTACCGTGTACATTACTGAGATTATTCGATTACATGGTGTTCTGGTTTCTTTTGTGTCAGATAGAGATTCTAAGTTTGTGTCAAAATTTTAGCAAAGCTTGCAAAAACCATTGGGAACGAAGTTGAGGTTTAGAACCGCATTTCACCTACAAACCGAGGGACAATCTGAAAGAATAACAACAGTTTCCACTCCAGTATTAGAATGGCACCATATAAAGCTTTGTACGAGAGAAAATTTTGAACTCCGATTTGTTGGATTGAGGTTGGGGATAGGTAGTTGATTAGGCTTGAAATCGTGCAAGTTACTATGGAAAAGATTCAAATCATCCAACAAAGATTGAAAACTACTGAAAGTTGACAAAAGAGCTATGCGAATTAAAGAATGAGAGACTTAGAATTTGAAGTTGGGGATCATGTTTTTCTCAAAGTCACTCCAATGAAAGGGCACACAAGGTTTGGGAAGAAAGGGAAATTATCACCCCGGTACATAGGGCCATTTCAGATTTTGGAAATGTTAGGTCCGGTGGCCTATCAGATTGCTTTACCACCGGGCATGGAGCAAGTGCACAATGTGCTTCACGTATCAATGTTGCGAGGCTACCTTCAGGACCTTCTCATGTTATTGACTATCATCAAATTGTACTAGATGACGATATGGTTTATGATGAGAAACCTCCTCGAATCACTGATCTGCAAGTCAAACAACTAAGGAACAAAACTATCTCAATAGTAAAATTCGAATGGAAGGAACATCATGGGAACAAAGCCACTTGGGAACGGGAAGAAAAAATGAGACGACGATATCCGAAATTGTTCTCAACTTGAGGTAAATAAGTTTGGAGGACCAAATTTCCCAAATGCGGGAAAATTGTGATAACCCAACCCGTATTATGCTTAATTATGCATGTGATTATGCGTTTGATATGAATTTGCAATTTTAATATATGAATTATGTGAATTATGTGAATTTGGAAAAATATTTGTTGAAAGTACGAATATCTGTTGCAATTGAGACTTTGAACTGAAATTGAAAGCCTTAGAGGCACAATAAACAAAAACTGACTTCATATCTATGATTAGCATGATTTATAGAGCTTACGGTGAAATTTTAAAAAATTATGATTCGTAATGAATAAATTAAGATTTATGAGTTAAGTTGTATATATTTAGCCATCTTTTTGTTCTTCTTTGTTGGAGGAGACCTCTAAAGAGTGAGTTAGAGAGAGGAAGAGGGAAAGCTAGGGACTTTGAAAAGAATCATGGGGAAAACCTTAGATTTGAGTTAAGGTATGTTAATTTACTTACAATCTTTGTCTCTAACTCATCTTTGTCATAAAATCAAGAATAAATTAGGAATTTGAGCTAGGATTTTGAGTTGTGTAGTGGCTTGAGCTAAAGGCATGAAATTGAACCCTAATCTCTTCATCTTTGTTTGATTTGAGTTCATTCTTGTGATTGATCCATTAAATAAACCCTAGATGTTCATGAAAACAAGATTTGTTGGAAGATCATTAATGGATTATGTATTTTGAACTTGTTTATGTAATGCATGAATATGAGAAAGAAATGAGTCCATAAATTTGATGTTGATGCAAGATTGATATGTTTAATGTGGAATTACACTTGTATCATGCTTATATATCATGTTTTTGAGTTGTTTTTGTATGAATTTGGCTTGGAAATGAGATGAGAGAGTTTGCATTTTTGACCAATTTTTGGATTGTCTGGTTTTGACCAGACCGCTCGTGCGGTCACGGGCTCCACACGAGCAGCCTATGCCTTGAACCAAAAGTGGGTCACACTGTGCGCTCGAGCGGTTCGAGCTTCCACACAAGCGGAGCAAACCACTCAAGTGGTTGGGCCGAACGCACGTGCAGCCAGGCAGGGAAAAATCTGTGTTGTTTTGTGTTGCTACTCCCGACCTCCGAAACGCATTCCCAACCTTATTTAAACCTTTTTAGGAGTGAAATGATGATTAGAAACTCGTTAAAGATGGTTATGAATTATGAAAGATAAGTGTTCGAATTGAAACAAATTATTTATCGAATGTGTGTATGAAATGTTTGTGTAAGTTGTGTGGCTGAGGAGACGCCGTGAAATCAAACACACTGTGCTTAGTAATATTGTACATTTATGCTCTTTATTGTGTACTGTAGACACCCCATTTTTTACTGCCCTTAAGACTTGGGCGTCGCTTATTGCTTACTTGGTGATGAAAGTTGTGCAGTTTGAAAGGGTCAATTTCTTCGGCAAGAGGAGAGTCAAATCCTAACCTCACACCCCATTTTTGGACTAAAATTATTTTGAATGATTTTTAGACCTTAAAACCCTCTCTTTCAAAATATTTTTTGAAATAAAGTTCCTACGATGTTCCGAGGCTCGCATTTCGTTAAATGTTGCGCTTTTCGGTAAACCGAGCGAGGAAAAAGTGGAAATGAATGAAAGAGAGATGAAATCATTGAAAAATCTTTCAAAATAGCTTATTTAGGGGTTCGGAGTTGAAGAAAAGACGAAAGGAGAGAAGAAAACTAGTTTGGGAGAAGTTCGGCATGAATTCGGGAAGGATCGAAACTGTGCGGCTTCACCAAAATAGGCATAACATTTTGCACAGTTGAAATTTTGATGCAAGGCTGCCACCATTGGAAAACTTACTTCTGAGGCTTCAATTTGGACACTTGCCAGCCACTTACCGACCACTCTCTCTTCCTGCAGACCAGAAAAAGTAGCTAGCCGACCAGTGCAAGTAGCTAGCCGACCACTTCAACTGGTCGACAGCTTTCCTGCACTTTCTACAGATATTTTCTTGCCAGCTGTGACAGCTGGTGAGCACAAAAACCGTCCTCCATACACGTGTATAGAGGGATTGCATCTAGCTTCAAGCTTGTTCAACAAGCTTGAGGCTTGGTTTTCTATATAAGGGAGGCCCTCTCTCCCTTCTCCAGGTTCAGATTTTTGCACTGAAGCTATACATACACTTTTATCTCTATATTTCTCTCTTTGTCTCATATTTGTGCTGGAAAGTGCCTTTTCTTCACATTTTTGCACACAAACACCTACTCAAACACCATACTCTTGGAGCTGAGGCACCTTGAAGTTGGTTTTGGAGTTTTTGGATTGGTTTTGGTTCAAAAAGGATGCTAGAGTTGCTGTCTTGCTTTGATTCTTCAAGGGTGAGTTTCTAACCCCTTAAAGCCTTGTTTTGATTAAGCCTTTGGCCCCCTTTGCATGCTGATTTAGGCCTAACTCTAAGCTGAAAAAAGTTCTAATTTTAAGTGCTTGAAATGTTTGTTTAAGGTCTCTTTGGTGTTGGGGGTGGTCTACCCCCCTTTTGTGCCTTGTTGGGCTTTGTTTTGAGCTATCCTTTTAAACTATTGGGACCACCTCTTTTTGGCCTTCTCACCACTGAAACACAGAGGAATTTCAGTGGTGGAAAGTGTGTTTTGAGGTCCCAAATAGGAGGGGGTCATGCCCTCTTCTTGTATCTTGGTTGCTGGCCTTATTGGCCTCATGTTTGAGCATGTTTATCTAGCATATATTGGCTCCATCTCAGCATATTTTTGGCCTTATTTTAGTATGGCATACCTCTGTTTTGGCATAGTTTAGGCCACCCTTGCATGCTTTAAACACTTGTAGTGTAATCCTTGCAAACTAGCCTTGCATGCATCATGCTTTGGACCATCATTCTAGCATGTTTTTGGCTCCACTCCAGCAAGATTTTGGCCATGTTTTAGCATGCTCTTGGTCTGATTTAAGTGTTTTGGGTCATGCATGCCTTGCTTTGTATAGCCATAGTTCAAACTTGCTCACTAGCTTTGAATTTCCAAGTCACTAGCATGCATTGCTTGGGCCATTTGCATGATTTGGAATCATTTGGTATGTGATTTCAGTGTGTGTAGTGTGGTCATGCCCTCACATTTTTCACTCTTTCAATGCTTTGGAAAGGTTGTGCTTTATGCCTTAAAAATGTGCCATTGTGTATGCCATCTTACCTAAGCTTTTAGGTCACGATCTCAGCATGTTTTTGGTGTTATTTTGCCATGTTACAACTCTGGTTTTTGCTGGTGAAGTCATCTCATGCTTGGTTTTGGTAGGTGTAGTGTAATCCTCCTTATTGGCCTTGCATGCTCCATGCCTTCATGCTAGCTTGTTTTGGCTATACTCCATACATGTTTTGTCATTGTTTTGGCATGCTCTAGGACTGTTTTGGGTTGCCTTGGCCATATGGTTCATGTATTGCACAGCTGTAGTGCAATTGGCCTTGCTAGCCTTGAGTTTTGAGCCTCCTAGCATACTTTATTTGTGACATGTACATGATTTGGCATCATTTCACTTGTTATTTCATAGCATATAGCATTGCCATGTACTCACTTCTTTCACTCTTTGAGTGCCTTTAAGGGTTGTGCATTATTGCCTTGTTTGTGGACCAATGCGTATGCATGCATGCCTAGACTTTTGAGCTCCCATGTCAGCATGTTTTGGTTTTTGTTTTGACCTATTTGAGCTCTGTTTATGGCTGCTTCAGTCATTTGTTTCATGTATCGCATGCCTCTTGTGTAGTCCCTCTTGGTGGCCTTGTGCCTTAGGACCTCCTAGCATGCTATGCTTATCTTGCTTGGATGATTTGGCATCATTTCATACATGATTTCAGTGCTTATAATGTGGTTACACTTTTACATTTGTCACTCCTTGAGAACTTTCGAGAGTTATGCTCTTATGCTTAATTGGTGAGTCAATGCATGAGCATGCATTTTCTGGCCTTTCATGCCATCTTTTAAGAGTGTTTTGGCCATTGTCTTGGCATGCATGAAGTTTATTTGGGGTTGTTTTAGTCCATTGTGCATTGCATTAGATAGCCTTAGTGTTGTGTGCCTCAATGCTTAAGGACTTTGTTTTGACATGCTCATATGGCATTGCATTGTGTTTGGATAGCGTGTTAATCCAAACACGAGAAACGAGGGACGTTTCATACTTGAAGTGATGAAACATGCCTCATTTCTCGGTCGCCGACCCTCTTGATCATGCATGATAGAGGTTAAGGCCCTTATGTGTTACTTGTGCATTCATTTACATTAAATTGTGCAATCTTGGCTTCTCGGCCACCGTGCATTGCGATGCTCGGTTGGTGGTCCAAGAGTTGAGAACTACACACCCTTGAGCTTAAGAAATGATAGGGAGGGTGGTTGTGCACACATACCTTGCAAATACACTGCCGTGCCCCTTCTTGTTCCCTATTGCAGCAAAATGGAGTTGGGCAGAATTTTCTGGTTAGCAAACCAGAAAAAGTAGCTGGCTGACCACTTTTTCTGGTCTGCAGCAAATGTAAGTGGTCTACAGGTGGTCTACAACACCAATAAGTGGTCGGCAGCCTTCCTGGAGGTCTCCATGATGAAGGAGAAGCTATCCGGAAGCTTGTACAGTGTTTTGAGATCAAATGCAAACAGAGGCAAGTTGGGGCATAGCGACGGATTTTCGAACGAGGTGACCGAGCATGTATGCGCTTCTCGCCGTGAGGCTCCTTTTAAATGCTTTGCTTAGCTAGTTAGCTATTTGGTTTTGTACTTAAGTAGTTAATGCACTTAGCTATTCATTTGTGTTTGTAATTAGTTAACTTGTTAGTTAATTAGTTTTGTTTTGTAATAATTAATTTAAGTAGCTTAGATTAGTTAGTTAGCTTATTATTCGGACCCTCTGTCGAGAGGGCACAAATGTTGTAATAATTGTGCATGTGTGTGATGCATGTCTTCCAACCCCCATTTCTTTCTCTCTTTTACTTATTCGCTTTCAGTGGTTAATTTTAGGACATATTTCAATTAGCATACTTATGCTTGCATGTTTGCATTCATTCATCTGTTTTGCATGCATCGGGCTCGGCAGATCATACAAACTGCATTGTATCTCAATACCAATTTGAATACATGTTGTCAAGTTGCATTCACATGACATCTTTGAATAGCCGAGCTTATTTTAGTTGCATTTTGCATGTGTTGCATTAGGCATCTTACCATAGTTAGGATTCATGCATGATTACTAACTAGCTTCTGTTTTGGCTCAGAGTACACTGTGAGTGTTTATGCTTTAGCATCCTTGCATGAGTGTGAGTGTTGCCATGATAGCATGGTTGCCATGAGGCTATGTGCTTATGTGTTTAACTACATGAATGCCCGTGGATGAAGGGTTGATTGCTTGAATTGGAACAACTTGTTAATTGTGAGTTTTAAGCCCACTTGAAGTGGCAAAATCATGTTTTTCTAAGCCCACTTGAAGGTGGCAAATCCGCGACTTAGCCTACTTGCGAGTAGCATTTTCAAACCACTTTCAAAAACAAACACGAGTTGTTTTGTTCCAATCCGTGTGATTGAGTCTATACTTGTATGTTGTGCGCATCACGTAGTAAGTTAGCTAAATAACCTATAACGACTCAGATTTTAAATTCACATCGGATTGATGTATAGCGGTGCCTGTCACCTTAAAGCTTGTATGGTTGTCGGACTCTTGATATTGATGGATTGGCAAGTGAACTTTAAATATTATAATTGAGGACCCTTGGATGATGTTTGGAACCTTGATTGAAGCCTTAACAAGATATATAGATAAGATTAGATAAAAAGTCCCAAGTTTGAGTTTGAGTTTTTGACCAGCTGTCACTCTTTTGCCCTTTTCTCCTTCCATACTTAGAATTTGAATGTGAGGTTGGAACCATTGGAAAGCTTGTTTCTGGGGCTTCAATTTGGACATAAGAACGACCTAGAACGGAGTCCCGATGAGAGAATTATACCCGTTTGAAGTTTTCACAACTGTGCTGGAAGCAGATCCGCACGTGCGGGGAATAGCGGCGCACGTGCGGGACTGTGCGGGACAGCAGCTCAAAAACGTGATTTTTGGACCATTTCTTACATTTTCTTTTCCTCTCTTCTTCTCCCCTCCATGTTCGAAACCCTAGCTCCCCAAACCTTGATTTCCTCCACTTTTATCAACAAATCCACCATGAATCTTGCATCAAGGATGGAGAACAAGAGAAGATCAACTTTTTTTTTCAACCGATTGGAATTTCGAAATTTTGGAGGAATCTCATCAAAGTTTGCTTTTCTTGCTTGAATCTTGAGGTAGGAGTCTTAGTTCCCCTTCAATGCTTACATTGATAGTTAGATTTGTGGTATTTTGGGAGTATATAAATGCAAAATCTACATTTGGAGTATATAAATGCAAAATCTACATTTTGAGCATATAGTGTAAATCATGAAATTTTGGGGTTAGGGTTTGAAATGTTGGGGTTCTATTATGGGGTTTAGATTATGGTTTATGGATTATGGACCTAGGGTGCATAATAAATGGGAAGATTTGAAGCAAAGTAATGGGTTAAGAAATTTGGATTTTTCTTGAAATTTGTAGATTTTTTCTTGAAACCCTAGGTAGATTTTTTCTTGAAACCCTAGGTTGATTTTTTATGATAATCAATGTTTTGGCCCAAATTGAAAGTTGAATCATGAAATTGGTAGGTTGAATTATATATGTACAAGTTTAATTGGAATTTGGTTATGTTTGAAAATTATGTTTAAAATTTGCGAATGAACTTTGTTAAGTGCATTGTAAATCATGTTGTAATGAGAAAGGAAATTGGGGGAAATGATTTATTAATGATACAGATGGCATAAACTCGGTTGTGGAATGTTGAAGTGGGATTTAAGAATCCCTCTTGAATTATGTCAAATTTTATTTAATGATGTTGAGTTGAATCATGTTACTTATGTTGAATTGTGGTGATTATGTGGGATGGTATTAACTATGTTGATTTTGATTTTTGTGACCTAAAATGTGGAGTTTTCAAAAATGGGTTTAATCCCAAATCATTTTACTAAATACTTGTGGGCTTGCTTAGTTATTAAATCAAGAGAATGATTTAATGAGGTTTCTTTATGGGGATTGGAAATGTTTGGTTTTTGGTGAAAACCCTAGACATTCAGGGATTTTTGAAAAAATGTGGAAGATGTCCATACAATTCCTTTCTATCTTAAAATCGAAGTGATTAATTATAAACTCCATAATGTGTTTTGCAAGATTGGTAATCTTTTATATATATTGAGTTGAAGGAATAGGTTTGAAAACTTCATGTGTAGTCCTTGGTGCGGCTCGTGTTGCAAAATGTTGTTTGCTTTGTTTTACGTGCTTAACCCTCTGGTATTTTTAGAATTTGTGTTTGATGCCCTTAAGATGCCTGTAAATTCATTCGAAGTAAAATGAAGCAAGGAATGAATTAAGAAAGAAAAAGGAATTAATATATAAGTCGTGTACGTGTGTAGGGCATAACCCGGGAAGGATAAGCGCTCCGTTATAGCACTGTGAGTAATAGTACTGTAATCACACATTTGAATTCCGTTAATAATTCTGTTTATTAACGCTCTGTGCTTCACAAGTAGCTATGTTGATATTATGTTGATTGGAAATCAGTGGGAACATTGAAAAGATTTGGTGTACATCGGTATGACTCTGAACCTACCCCGTGTTTTGGTTATGGCTAAAGATTAATGTTAATGTACCATTCTAAGAATTACCTGTGATTTCGTACAAAAATTGCATACAAACTATTAACACTGTGAAGTTGGTTAATAGGAAGGAATTGTGTATCAACGACATTGTTATGTGACTCATGTTATGATATGAATGGTTCTGACCTGTTGATGTAATGGTACCCTTACCTTCGGATTATTGTTAATGTTAAGGTTCTGCTAATTACGAGACAAGTATGTCGACTTACAAAGAATCATGAAGAAATCTAAGCGCATCATTGTACCATATGTTTTGTTTGCTATTGATAATTAATGTTAGCATTCTGTTATCTGCTAACTAGTGGTACTGAAATATGTTAAGCAAATGGGATGTATATGCATTATGGAACTATGGTATCTACGTATCTTTGGAAGCGTTCAATCTGTGAAATGTGTTTACCTTTTGCTAACAATTATTAGTAATGTTCTATTAAACTTATATTATCTATGTTAATTCATGTGAATAATGGGAAGAATGTATGTATTTTCTGTATGATTTTGAAGTTAATCTGTTATGATGATTTCTGGTATGGAACAAAGTGCTGTACGGAACTAAGTGCTGCAGTGTGAGTCACCTCTAGAATCCGTACGAGCCACCTCTTGAGTCCATACCCATGTGAACTTGTGAACTTATGAACTTATGAGGCCGAGGGCCAACTTGTGAAAATATGAATCCATGAGGCCGAGGGCCAATGTATGAAACTATGAATCCAAAAGGCCAAAGGCCAAGTTGTGAAGTTATGAATCTCAGTTATGAATCTATAAAGCCAAAGGCTAATTTGTGGATATGTGAACCCACCAGGCCAAGGGCCAATTTGTGAATTTGTGAACCAACAAGACCGTTCTGAAAATTTGTACAGAATAAGATTAACCACATGATTTCTACGTTCACATACGCATTGATATGTATTATAATTTAAGTTGAACATGAAATTGTTGAAGTACTGCTATTCACTGAGCCTAGCTCACTCTGTATTTTGTCTGCTTCTGTAGGTATTCAACCTGGAGTCAATCCTGACCCTGATGCTCGTCTCTGCTCTATCAACGTCAGTATGTCCAGGCACTTAAGTGAAGCTCGTGTGTGTTGTGTGGTTTTGCCCAGCTTTTGGGCTTTGTATATTGAGAGGTGTATAACCTCTTCCTCGGTAATGCTTTTGTTATACGCCCAATCATGGGGTCGGGTCTGTATATGTGTATGTCTATTACTGATGTTCAGGTGTATATTTACTGTATGTTCATCTACCTTACGTAATGTGTGTGATCCTGGCATAATAGTGATAGCTCAATGGAATAGATTTTTGGTTATCAGGTGCTTCCGTTTAGGCCCCATACGTTAAGTATATTGGTTTTATGTCTGTTTCTGAAGTGGTCATGCCCAAAACTTTTAGGGGCGGTCATGGGTCTTGACATAACCGGAATAAGAACACATGTGTTTTCAAAAACAACATATCATGTTAGTAGAGGCCGATCCTTTGATCGGGCGAGCGGGGTGCTCATTTCAGGACTTTCCCCTCTCGTACCCAAGTTCCCGAGCCGAGGCAACTTTCGTTATGATAGACACGTGGCCTTAGGCACGAGTCAGGGTTTCCCAAATTTCCCGAAAGAAAACATTTAGGTGGCGACTCTGTGATCTGGCAAAGTAGTCCATGTTTGGCACTTCTTGATTAAAATCGATTTTCCAAAACGATTTGCCAGATTTGGACTCTTTGGTGATTTATCAGTCTTATATTGCACTTTGTGAGACTAGATATAGAACCATGACAGGAGTTCGAACTATAGTAGCTAAGAACAACGATTCGCGCCCTCGCGCGCGGAGCGGAGTTCGGGCGGTCTACACATACCTTGAACCATGAATGGTGAATGGTGCCAACATTACGAATTCAATGGAAATGAAGAAACTCCATTAATATTATAAGACATGGTCTATATGATTGGGCTCGAGGAAATCGAGTCGTGCCTCTGAAACGAAGTTTTGTATTGACTCACATTACACCTTGATCTTATTATGTTTTGTTATTATAGTCTTAGGTTTGTAAACAATGTGTACAAATTTCCTTTGGCTCTTATATTTTTGTTGGACATGTAAATGTTTTAATGTGTTACGTGGTTAACTCTATAATTTTGCTCATGATTGGCGCCGCTCAATGGACTTCTCTTTATTATTATGCTTTTGTTTATGGCCCCATTAGCATAAATATTTTTTATTTTAGTTTGAGGCCTTCGATCATCTACAAATTACTGGCCGGTTATGACCTAAACATTTAGGGTCGGGCTCGGGTCATGACAGAACATGAAGAAAATACACCTATGTACGACACAATAGAGGTGATTGTGATTGAATCTGACATAGAAGAGGAACCCGTGGAGAGCAGTATTGACAAAAGTATTGGAGATCTAGGGGTTGTATTTGAAAATTGGAATGTTCAAAATGGGCAACAAATTGGCTCTTATGTGTATGTTAGAATCTATCCATTAGGAAGCTACACTTAGAAATTCGAAAGTTGGGTAGATGCTTACATTAGACCTATCCAGATTTTGAGGCTAGAAAATACTTGGTTATACCAGTTAGGCCCTTTTTCTGATGGCTTTACTGATAGAATAGGCAATCTTTTTGATATTTGGAGCCTTCAGTATGTCATGCCCAACCTAAACCGAATAGTGAGGACAAATGGATCGGTGGATTTCAAAGATTGGAGAATTTATCGAGAGGAACCAGTGCAGCTATTAGGATATTTTGTGCATGAAATTGTTGTTTTTGTGTGGGTGTTGTGGCAATTTATGGGGCTTTTCCAAGCCACGTGGAAGCAAGAAGTCCTTGTGAGGAGGGACTCTCCATGGTTATTTGATTTTTAGGTTAGAGGTCTTAGGGAGTTACTGACTAGGCTACTAATTGTTTTGTAAGCTTACAATGTCAAAATTGCCTAGTTTAATGTTGTTAGCATAAGTAACTCTAACTAATATCTATATTAACCTTGACTAGTAGGGATTACATTTTTTCTTGTATGAGCCTGTAGTATTTTATTTTTATTTTGTTGTTTTGTAACTTGTCCCATCTTAATGAATATAATTTTCTTTTATGGAATCTTTAATTATTATCTTCGCATACTCATATATATATATATATATATAATAATGATGATGATGATGATGATAAATAAATAAATACATAAATCACAAATTACCAACAATTCCATCGTGCAAATTGGTTGGACAAACAATAAATAATAACAACGGTAATGGTGATTGTAATAACCCTGACCTGTGATTAACAGTTCAACCATGATTAAGAATGCCTAATAATTAATTAAGAGAAAATTCTGCATTAATTGCCTATGTTATATGTTATTTGCATTTATATCTGTTTATGGTAGGAATATCTATTTGTAATTCCGATTCGGTAAGCGAATTGAAGGCCTTATCGGCATCTAATTACGAAATTGACATGGTTTATGTGTTATTTGGAATTTTTAGAATTTTATGGTAGATGTGACTGAAATTCAATTTGGAACGAAATAATTAGAACAACTAATGGCCAATGCTTAGGCTAATCAAAACCTAATTAGAATTTCCTGATGGGGCCTATATAAGGCCATTGGTTTTAGAACACACACACTAAACTACATCTTCTTCATCTTTTGTGAGCTCAAATAAAGGGGGGGGGAGAGAGAGAGAGAGAGAGATGAAGAGAGAGAATTGAGATCAAACAAGGGAATTGAAGGAATTAGCTTGAAGAGTTAGAGATTTGGTTAGTTAGACTCCATTTCAGGCAATAAGGTAGGAAACTCAACCCTTAAGCTTGAAGTTTAAGTTATTCAATACATGAATTCAAGGGAATTAAGATGATTATAACATGAATTAAGCTAAGAACGTATAAAAGAAGAACAAGTCATGCATGCATGCATAGTTCTCTTAGTTTTGAAGTTGTTTTCCAAGAAATCTTATATACATGTCATAGTTTTAGCTTAATTTTCGAAGTTCGTCACATTTCACATGTTTTTACCTCATTTGATTATGTTTTGGAAGGTTAAAACTCATATCATTACATGCATGTCATGTTTTCAACATTTCAAGTTTGGTTTTGTACAATTGGCAAAACGTTTGGGCTTGATTTTGCGAAATGATTTGTAATTCATGAAGTTTTATGATTTTCTGTATGTTTCCTCAAGTTTTGGGCCCAAAAGGATGTGTTTTGTTGGTTTGAATTGAGTTTTGAAGCTTGAACATCAATTTAGAAATTTCAAAATTTGCACCCTCTGCTTGAGCAGTGGTGTCCGCGCTCGAGCGGAGAATGCGAGCTCCTTGTAATTTTATAGAGTTTGGGGGTTGGCTTGAGTGGCAGAATCTATGCTCAAGTGACCACCCTTGTTTTCGACCCTCTGCTCGAGCGACCGAAGTTGCACTCGATCGTAAAATGAAAGCTCCTAGAAGTTTTACAGAGTATTGCAGACCGCTCGAGCGACCGAAGTTGTGCTCGAGCGGACTACCCTGTTTTTGAAAATTTGACTAAGTGTTTTGAAGCGCATTTTGGCATCCTCATTGCATCTTAGGCATTCTTAAGACCTAATTAAGACATAATAATTAGGATAAAGACTAGAAACACACTAAGAACAAAATGAAATAAGGTAAGTACTATCCGAGTGTGTGTTTTAATATATGTATCTGTTCTATGTTTGTGTACATCACACGTCGTGAGCTGTTGATCCATTTGTTATGTTACCAAAGCTATCTGTGAGTAATAACTCTATAAAGCTATGTTCAAAAGGCTATTTCTGAAGAAAAAAAAATGGTGAACTGCTTCTTAACTCTGTTACCAAAGCTATATGATATGAACTGTTTCTGAAAAAAATGGTACAAAAGACTGTTTTAAGGTCACGTGAATGATGACCTAATTCTTTAGTGGTATTCTTAGCAAAGGCCCTCACCTAGGGAAAATAATATTATTGCTTATGGTCATGTGGCCCTCGCCTAGGGGCAACAATACCGCGACATGAGGCCCTCGCCCGAGAGAAACAATATCGTGGCCTACCTATGTTATATGATACCTGGTATCGGAGGTTCCATTAAGGAACTTGATATGAATAACCAATGTGATTTGTTAATGCTAATGGATGTACCATGTATGATTTGAATATGAATATGACTTTATTTCTGATACGAATATGAACATGATTATGTATCTAACTTGATAAGAAATTTGAAATCTAATTTCTAAATCTGTTATAGGCATCATTCATTAAAATGTTTATGTATGTAGGTGACCAGGCCCGTAACCTGGCTTAGAGTTAATGGCCTAAAGTTCCTTTCTGTTTGCTAGCCACAATGCCTCCTGAAGAGGTTCTCTTTTCACAGTGATCTAGCTTTTGTGTATCATGTGAAAGATCTTTTGTATTTCTTTTGTTAAGTTTGAACAAGTCTCTTGTTGGTCTGTATGTAGGAATGGTGACGTGGGCATGACATCTTAATTATGGAAATTAAGTTTTAAATTTTCTATTCCATGTACGTGTACACAGCTCAATGGACTATGTATGTTTTATATATCTGCTTCTGCAGCCCCTTATTATGTGTAATTTGTTTAGAGGCCTTGGGTAATCCTAAGATTACTGGTTGGCTACGATGCTAAACCTATTGGGGTGGGTTTGGGTTGTGACAGTGATGGAGTGTCTGATAGTGATGTCGCTCGAATTATACACGCAATTGCCAATAGTGTAAGCAATATACCACCTCGAAATTAAGATCAAAGCAAATATGAAATGATAGAAAAGTTTGAAAAGCTATATCCCTACAAATTCCTTAGTGGATCTAACCCCTATGAAGCTGAAGCTTGGTTAAGACAAATTAAGAAGTTACTAGACACTTCTGACATCCGAATGAGCAAGATAGGGTGACCATGGCAGTGTTTCAAATGAAAGGGGAAGTAGATCATTGGTGGGAAATGATCAGAAGTACCCGACAAGTAAAGACGTTGACTTGGAGGCAATTTGAAGGCCTATTTATGGAAAAATATTTTCCTAACTCACTAAGACAAGAAATGATTTAAGAGTTCCTCCAACGGAAATAAGGAAAAATGTCAGTTACTCAATATACAAACCGTTTTGAGGCTCTCTCAAGGTATGCTTCAACAATAGTAGCAAAGGAAGAGGATAAGATTAGATGATTCGAATAAGGTTTGGACACAGATATTAGAGGAAGATTGATTGCAGTACAACTTTCCAGCTATGCTCAAATGGTGGATTGAGCTTTAATTGTGGAACGTGAATTAACAGATTCTGAGCACATTCAAAATCAGCGATCAAGGAACAATAACCAATCACGAGGAGGAGGTCTAATTCAAAACACCAGAAACCATCCTGCACCAGCACCAGCACTAGCACCTTATGCTGGAGGGTTGCAACAGCAACAAAGGTAGAATCAGGGAAACTAGCAAGAAGGAAACTTTGAAAATAAATGGAAAGGAATGTGTTTCAGATGTGGTCAACAGGGGCATCATTGGAGTGAGTGTCCTCAAGGTGGGGAATATTTTATGGAGGAGCACAACAATACCATAAAGGCCAGCCAGGACATGGTTCTAAATCCATTCAAACTACTCAACCCAACAAGGGGTAGCCACAAGCCTCTACGAATGCGGGCCGACCAAGAACACAACCATAAGGAGCTGGAGATAGAAGAAACTAGGAGGGACTAACCAGCAAGCAATAGGAAGAATGTAAGCTCTTCAAGAAGAAGATGATGTTGGTAACCTATCAGTAATTCAAGGTATATTAATCCTTATGAATTCTTGGGTTAAAGTATTGTTTGACTTTGAAGCATCGCATCCTTTTATATTCCCTGCATGTGTATCAAGTCTGGGTTTGGAGCCAGAAACGTTATAAATAGCTATAAATGTTGCTTTACCCTTAGGTGGTCAAACCCAAGTAAATCTAGTATGTAAATCTTGTGAACTAGAAATCTCCGATTCATATTTGATTTGTGATCTAAGTGTTATGGAAATGTCTGATTTTGACGTTATTCTAGGAATGGATTGTTATTAGTTCATCGAGTTATTATCAACTGTTATAGTAAAACGGTGACAGTATCCTCCCTTAATGGCATAAAATTTCAATTTAAAGGAGATAGACAGGATTCTTTAACTCCAATGTGTCGCAAATCACGGTGACATGATCAACTAACTGGATGGTTGGCAAGCTTAATTTTGGAAGACAAAAATCGAAAGGACCTAGGATTACTCCATGTGGTGTGCGAGTACGTTGACATTTTCCTTAACGAATTACCGGGATTACCCCCAAAACGGGACATAGATTTTGCGATCGAGCTCCAATCTAGGACTTCACCAATTTCTATGACAACACATCATTTGGCGCCAGCTAAATTGTGGAAACTGAAGAAGCAATTGCAAGAATTGTTGGATAAAAAGTTCATCAGACCAGCACGTCTCCATGGGGAGCACCAGCATTATCTGCAAGGAGGAAGGATAGATCCTTGAGAATATACATCGACTACCAACAACTAAATCGAGTCACTATTAAAAATCGATATTCGTTACCAAGAATTGATGACTTGTTCGATCAATTAAGAGGTTCAAGATGTTTTTCCAAAATTGACCTTAGGTCTGGATATCACCAACTTCGTGTCAAAGAAGAAGATATACCAACGACTGCAATTCGAACCGTTATGGCCATTATGAGTTCATGGTAATGCCATTTGGTTTGACAAACGCACCAAGGGTATTCATAAATTTAATGAACAAAATTTTTACACCTTATTTGGACCAATTTGTGGTAGTATTCATTGACGATATTTTGATATACTCACTATCAAAGGAAGATCACGAGTAACATTTGAGAACCATTTTGCAAATTCTAAAGGAGAACCAATTGTATGCTAAAGCTAGCAAATGTGAATTTTGGTTGAAGGAAGTAAAATTCTTAGGTCATGTTGTGTCTAAATTGGAAATATTAGTGGATCTTGCTAAAGTAGAAGCAATAATGGAATGGAAACAACCTAAGAATACATTTGAGGCTCATAGTTTTTTGGGATTAGCAGGTTATTATAGGAGATTCATTCAAGATTTCTCCAAATTAGCCAAGCCAATGGCATGCTTAACACAAAAAGGAGTAAAGTTTGAATGGAACGAAACTTGTGAGCAATTGTTTCAAGAACTCAAAGAGAAACTAACAAGTGCTCCTATACTAATCATACCCGAACATGACATTGGGTACACAGTTTATTGTGATGCCTCTAAAGAAGGGTTAGGTAGCATGTTAATGCAAGACGGGAAGGTAGTGGCTTATGGGTCAAGACAATTGAAGAATCATAAGAAAAATTACCCTACCCAAGATTTGGAATTGGCGGTTGTAGTCTATGCACTTAAGACTTGGCGACATTACCTCTACGGCGAAAAGTTTTAGATATTTACCAATTACAAAAGCTTGAAGTACTTGTTCACACAAAGAGATTTGAACATAAGGCAAAGACGCTAGATAGAGTACCTTGAAGATTACCAATTCACTTTGTCTTTTCATCCTAGAAAGGCTAATGTTGTAGCAGATGCATTAAGTCGAAAGGAAAGAGAGATCGAAGCCAACATATCAAAGAATTGGAAATGATAAGTGTTGTGAATGAGTTTAGATTACAACTAGAGACTAAAAATAGAAAGGTTAGGTTGTTTGAAATAGTTACAGTACCTCCACTTCTTACCAAAGTGCTGGAAGCTCGATGATTTGATTAAGAGACTGACTTCATTAAGTCACAATTAGTATCAGGAGAGTCTTCACTGGATTGGACGCTCTATCAAGATGGTAGTTTATGATATTTAGGTATAATTTTTGTGCCAAATATCAAACAACTGAGAGAGGAAGTACTTAAAGAATTTCACTATTCAGTTTTTGTAGTTCATCCGTGAGGAAACAAGATGTACTAGTATCGCAAGTGGCAGTATTGGTGGAGTGGAATGAAGAAGGATATTGCTTAATTCATATCTAAGTGCTTAACGTGTCAGCCAATGAAGGCAGAACATCAAAAGTTGGCAAGGAAACTCCAACCTTTACAAATACCTAAATGGAAATGGGAGCACATAACAATGAATTTTGTAATGGGTCTACCCTAGTCACCGCAAGGCCATGATGTCATTTAGGTTATCGTTGATCAGTTAACTAAGATGGCACATTTCCTACCAATAGGACCGTCAGACACACTCGAATCATTAAGCTGATTATTTATTCGAGGAATCATTAGGTTGCACAAAGTACCAGTCTCAATAGTGTCAGATCGTAACCCTCGTTTTACATTACAATTTTGGCAAAGTCTGCTAAAAGCTATGGGTACAGTGTTGTGTTTTAGTATGGCTTTTCACCTTTAAACTGATGGTCAATCAGAAAGAACAATTCAAACTTTGGAAGACATGCTTCGAGCTTGTGTGATGGATTTCAAGGATAGTTGGGAGAGACACTTACCAGTAGTCGAATTCTCTTACAATAACAGTTTTCAACCCAGTATTGGTATGGCACTGTATGAGGCTTTGTACGGACAACCTTATCGATCACCAATATGTTGGATGGAAATTGGAGACGCACCCTTTTTAGGGTCAGAATTAGTTCAAGAAACTACCGAGAAGGTGAAATTAATTAGACAAAGACTTGGGACCACTTAGACTAGGCAGAAAAGTTATGCAGATCAAAGGAGAACACCTTTAGCATTTCAAGTTGGAGATCATGTGTTCCTAAAAATATAACCTCGTCGAGGAGTTGTTCATTTAGGAAAGAAGGAAAAGCTACCACCTTACTATATTGGGCCTTTCAAAATTTTGGATAAAGTAGGAGAGGTGGTGTACCGTTTGGCTATACCACCTTAACTAGCTAGGGTATATAATGTTTTTCACATCTCTATGCTATGAAAATACGAGCTACACCCTTCTCACATCATCAAATGATAGGAAATTAAGCTTGATGAAGATGTGACATTTGAAGAAAAACTTGTCAAAATTCTAGATCGTCTCGAGAAGAATTTACGAGGTAAAACTATACCATTGGTTCGAGTTCTCTGGAGACATCGTGGGATGGTGGAGTCAATGTAAGAACAAGAATATATGATACGTGTTAATTGCCCTCCACCTTTCAAAACTAAAGGTACGAATTAATTTCGAGAAATAATTTTTTTTATTTTTTTTAGGGGGTTAGATTGTGAGAACCCGCATTTAATTATTCTAAAAAAAATATTATAATTTTGCATCATAAGACATGAATAATAAATTAATTTAATCTAAAGTCACTTAAAATATATATTAATGTATAAGTTAGTTTTAAACCAATCCAATTCAATCACTAACAAAAACATTGTTACGAATAATAATTTTGTGGGTATTCAATATTTATTGTTTATAATTTAATTTAATGAGGATTCAACATAATAATTATCTTTACTAAATACCTTAGTTGAAAACTTGAATTAATTAATTTTAAGAAACCCACACAAATAAATAAATAAATAAAAATGAAATTCGGTGGCAGTATAGGTGATTAATCACCCAACACTTGTATGCATGCATGTAATAGTAAGGAACTAGGCTCATTATATATCTTGGAAGGACTTATGTAATAACCTAGACCCGTAATAAGCTCCTAATCTGTGATTAAGAATGTTAATTAAGTTTTAAGCATGAGATCATGTATTAATTGTGCATTTTGTATGTGTTTTGCATTACTATCTATTAGCCATTCGTAGGAAAATCTGTTTAGAAATCTGCTTTGTTCTGTTAATTAAAGGCCATATCGGCATCCGAACATGAAAATGACTGCGTCAATGTGTTCATTTGAATTTTTAGAATATTATGGGAAGTTTAATTAGAATCCGGCTCGGAATCAAATAATTAGAATAAATTAATTACTTAGTTGAATTACCTTAGCTCTATTCACAATTAATTAGCCTAAGCTAATTGAGCCTATGTAAGGCCAACATACCTTCTAGAACACAATCTCATCACCATTTTGAGCTAACAAATGTGTAGAAGAAGGGAAAGTGAAGGAAAGAGTTCAATTCAAAAGGGAAAAGTGGAGATTGAAGGGAAAGACCAAGGAATTTGCAACATAGAGTTCAATTGAGGAGATTAGGTAAGAATTTAACTCATAAACTATGTCTTTAAGACATCAAATGTGGGAAATTCAAGTGAAATAAGAGACTAGCATGATAAATAAGTTAAGAATGAAGAATTTTAGATCATCATAAGCTTGCACGCATAATTCATGAAGTTTGGGCTTGAATTCCACCTCATATCTCACATACATGGAGTTATTTTTGTTAAATTTTGAGAAATCAACATGATTTTGTACAAAACATCTCATTTGTTCATAATTCAAAGAGTTTGAACCCAAAACATTAAATGCATTTGCTATACATTAAGTTTGAGGTTTGGTTTTGAAGAATCATCTAGCTTTTGGGCCTTGATTTTGTGAATTTACTTTCATGTCATGTTTATTACAAGTTTTCAAGTATTTGTTCAAGTTTTTGGCCCAATGAAGTTTGAGCTTGAATTCCACCTCATATCTTACATGCATGGAGTTATTTTTGTTAAATTTTGAGAAATCAACATGATTTTGTACAAAACATCTCATTTGTTCATAATTCAAAGAGTTTGAACCCAAAACATTAAATGCATTTTCTATACATTAAGTTTGAGGTTTGGTTTTGAAGAATCGTCTAGCTTTTGAACCTTGATTTTGTGAATTTACTTTGATGTCATGTTTATTACAAGTTTTCAAGTATTTCTTCACGTTTTTGGCCCAAATGAACAAGACTAAAGTGTCGAGCATTCGCTCGAGTAATGGAAGTGCCGCTCAAGCATACATTTCAAGCTCCCAGTAGTTTTGCAGACAATTGCACGGCGGCTCAAGCAACTGATTGTGAGCTATGCAAGCATCATTTTTCTCAGTACTTGGCTTGAGCAACTATCGAGCGTGAAAATTGAGCATCCAGTACTTTTGCAGACTTTACAGACCGCTCGAGTGAACTGCCCTATTTTCAAAAAAATTACAAGTGTTTTTAAAATGCATAATTGCATCCTCATTCCATCTTAGACACTCTTAAGTCATGGTTTAGGCCATATTATGAGGATTTGAATTAGGAACACTAAGAAAGAAATGTAATAAGTTAAGTGTTTTCGGAGTGTGTGTTTCAATATGTATTTGTCACATGTTTGTGTGTAGGTCACGCGCCATTATCCAACTGATATGTCTAAGTTATCTATTCAGCTTCTAGAGCTATCTATGAGTAACAACTCTATAAAGCTATGTTTGACTATAAGTATTTTCGGAATGAAATCATATGATAAGCTTTGTTTTCTGAAATGATATTTTTTGTATAGGTGAATGATTATCTTATTTCTAAAATATATCGTGGTATCCTTAGCATCATGTGATATGTTATACGTTACCTGGTACTAGGGCTTCGAGTGGGTTTCATTCATGGAACTAATTACGCATAATGCACTATATGATCTGCAAGTGAGTCTTTATGACCATCTCATGTGCATAAGGGTATTAATGACCATCTCATGTGTACATGGGTCTTTATGACCAATATGATCTATTAGCGCTAATGGATGTACCACGTAGAACTGTTTATAAGTCTGAATAAGTATATGAATCTATTTCTGATCTGAATTTTGATTTCTAAATCTGTTATGGACATCATTCATAAAACATTTACTCTATTGTTATTCATTGGCTCCAACTCATTATTTATATTATGTATGCAGATGACCAGGTGCGCGACCAGGCTTGATACTTTCAGTCTGGATCAATTATGTCAGCCAACCATTGTGCCTCACGAGGAGGTTCCCGATAAATGGTTGTGGTCAAATTTGTGAACTAGTCTGAAGTCTTTGCTTTCTTTTGTTTTGGATTGGTCAACTTTTTGTATGATGAAGTAGGGCTTAATCCCGTTTTGATTATTTGTACTGATGACGCAAGTTGACGTCATAATATATGTATATAAAGTTTTGAAATTTTTCTATCTCATATAAGTCTGCACAGCTCTATGGACTATTATATTTTTATATTTGCTTTTGCTAGCCTCTTAATTTTGCTAATCAATTTCTGAGGCCTTCGGTAATCTTAGGATTATTGGCCTATTACGATAATAAACCTATAGGCGTGGGTTTGGGTCGTGACAGAGTGGTATCGGAACATGAATTATATTGCAAACACGAGTCCATGAACTACAAGATGTGGTAGAAAAGAATTAGGGACATTACATCAGAATGTGTGAATGTGTGTATAATTATATGATATATCCGAAATAATATGAATTGAAATGAAACTGAACACTATGAAATAAAATTGAACATTGTGACACCTATAAAACAACTATTTGGTTATGTTTATTATTGCTCTGTGTACCTATAGTAAATGGAAAGAACAAGAAGTGATGATATGACTGAGTTTTGATGCCCGAATGGAAAGAATGTTAAAAGCTTTAACTGAGTCCATGAGACAACAACAGAGACAACAACTATCTCTTCTGCCTTCTCTGGTGCAAGTGGAACCAGTAAACAATGACATTATTAGGTTGACTCAGAAGCTCAACAAGATGAAACCTCCGACCTTTTTGGGTGGTATTGAGCCACAGAAAGCTGAAACGTGGATGCTAGAAATTGAAAAATTATTTGAAGTGTTTCCATGTTCTGAAACTCAGAAGGTTTTGCTGGCAACCTACACTCTAAAGGAGGAATCTAGGCATTGGTGGATGTTAATCTGAGATAATAATGGGACTATGACAAGGAATCAATTCAAAGAGGTTTTTTATGAAAAGTATTTCTGTCAATTCTTTAGAGATTTTAAGATCTCCGAATTTGAACAGTTGAAACAAGGCAACATGTCAGTAGTAGAGTATGAAGCCAAATTTACTGAATTACCTCGGTTTGCTCCGCATATGGTAGACACGGACTACAAAAAGGCCAGAAAATTCGAAGGAGGCCTTAATTTGGATGTGTTTGATGGAGTTGGTGTCTTAAAACTAACCAAGTATATGGATGTCTTGGATAGAGCTCTTATGACTAAGGCCAATTTAGCAGCCATGAAACAAAGTAAAGCTCTAACAAATAAATGGAGAGGTAAAAGATCTGGGTTTAATTTCAGAAATAGATGGTCATTTTCAAAGAAGAAAAATACAGGATCATCGAGTAGTTCAAGTCAAAGTAGTAGAACTGCACCTACTTGCTTTGAATATGGAAGGAAACACAAGGGCGTTTACTATTGGTCAACAGGTGCTTGCTTTCGATGTGGCAAGACTGGCCACATGATAAAAGACAGTCCGCTCCTGTCCCAAAATCCCAACCATCCCGAGGCAAGTTTGGCAAGGTCTGCCACCAAGAACGAATGTGAGAACTAATGTTGGAAAGGAAAATTTGAGGCAGGGTAGAGTTTTTTCACTTGTGCCTGGGGACATCTAGAATACTAAATCAGTGGTGTCAGGTATTATCCCTATCTGTACTCAGAATGCTTATGTCTTAATAGATTATGCATCTACTCACTCATTTGTGTCGCCTGCTTTCTCCCGGAAATTGACTAGACCTCTAGAGCCTATGGATTATCTGTTGTCTGTATCTACACAATCTGGGGGTTCTATGTTATGTTCATATATATATATATATATCCTGCATGTGATGTTATGATTGGAGAAGTACTTCTATATGTTGATTTGCTGCCGTTGGATATAGATCATTTGGATTGCATATTGGGTATGGATTGGTTGACAAAGTACCATGCGGCCATTGATTGTGTTTCTAAGTCTGTGATATTTCAACCACTGGGGTTACCTAAATTTGTATTTGCCGGGAATTGTGTAGTTCCTCCCCCATATTTGATCTCTGCTATGAAAGCAAACAAACTGCTTAAGAAAGGATATAGGAGTTATTTGTGTTGTGTTTTGACTGTACCAACTGATAATGTTAATGTGGAACCTATCCCTATAGTTAAAGAATTTCTTGACGTGTTTCCTATGGAATTGCCTGGAGATTTGACAGATAGGGAAATTGAATTTACTATTAAAGTAGTACTTTGAACACAACCGATTTCTAAGACCCCAAACAGAATGTCAACCTCTGAATTGAAAGAATTAAAAATTCAACTTCACAAACTCTTAGACAAGAAGTTTATCCGACCGAGTACTTCACTTGGGAGTGCTTTAGTTTTATTTGTTAAAAAAAATGCAAAACTTTGAGATTGTGTATAGACTATCGGGAATTGAATAAAGTGACCATGAAAAACAAATACCCACTAACCCGAATAGATGATTTGTTTGACCAACTTCAGGGAGCCCAAGTATTTTCAAAGATAGATCTTAGATCCGGGTACCACCAATTAAAAGTTAAAGTAGAGGACATTGAGAAACAACCTTTCAAACTAGATATGGACACTATGAGTTTTTGGTAATGCTATTTGGGATAACTAATGCACTTGCCGCCTTTATGGACCTAATGAATAGGGTTTTCAAACAATTTCTTGATGAGTTTGTTGTTGTGTTTATTGATGATATTCTGATTTACTCTTAAAGCATGGAAGAACATGAAAATCATTTGAGAATTGTGCTACAGACTTTGAGAGAAATGAAATTGTATGCAAAACTATCTAAATGTGAATTCTGGCTTGACATTGTGACTTTTTTGGGACATGTGATCAACAAAGATGGCATATCTATTGACCTGTAGAAAATTGAGGCCATTGTAAATTGGCCAAGACCAACTACAGTGATAGAAGTTAGAATTTTTTGGGGGCTTGTTGGTTATTACCGTAGATTTGTGAAAGATTTCTCAAAACTTGCCTTGCCACTCACTCAGTTGACACAGAAAGGTATACTATTTGACTGGAATCATCAAAGAGAATAATCTTTTCAAGAATTGAAAACCAGATTAGTGACTGTACTAATTCTAACTTTGCCCACCGATTCAGATGGGTTTCAAATTTACATTGCACTTCCTACAAAGGCTTCGGGTGTGTTAATGCAAAATGGACGGGTAATTGCTTATGTTTCTCGACAACTCCGACCACATGAGAAAAATTATCTGACCCATGACCTGGAACTTGTAGCCGTAGTGTTTGCTTTGAAAATCTGGCGTCATTATCTATATGGTTCAAGTTGTAAAACATACACAGACCATAAAGTTTTTTAAAAAAATTCACCTAAAAAGAACTGAGCATGAGACAAAGAAGGTGGCTAGAACTGATAAAAGATTATGACCTGCAAATTTTATATCATCTAGGGAAAGGCAAATACTATACCAGATGCTTTGAGCAGGAAATCTATGGGCAATTTGGAATGTTTGCTCACTAGATAGAAGGAACTATTGTATGATTTGGAAAGAAATGAAATTGAAATCGTTTTACGTGAACAGAGTGGAATCTTAGCTGTTATTTCTACCCAGCCAACAATCATTGAAGAGGTGAAAAAAAATGGCTAGAAGATGAAATCCTGAAAAAGATTGTTGATGAGATTGAATTAAAACCGAGGCCGAGATTTTTATTTGAAAACAAATGTATTGAAATTTCAAGGTAGGCTTTGTGTACTGGATTGTTCAGAACTGAGAAAGAATGTTATAATAAATGCCCATAATTCCAAATTTGCTATGCATCCAGAAATACAAAGATGTACAAAGATTTGACACAAAATTTCTGGTGGCTTGGAATAAAGAAAAGCATTGTTAATTTTGTAGCCGAGTTTGTGTACAACAACAGTTATAATTTGAGTATCGGTATGGCTCCTTATGAAGCTTTTTATGGAAGAAAATTCCGATCACTAATTTGTTGGGCCAAAGTAGGCGATAGGCCACTATTGGGACCCGAACTTGTGCAAGAAACAATTGAGAAAGTGAAACTAATTCAGCAACGATCAAAAACTGCACAAAGTCATCAGAAAAGTTATGTCGATGTCCGAAGAAAAGCTATAGAATATGAAGTGGGTGATAACATGTTCATTAAAGTGACTCCAATGAAGGGTCATACACGATTTGAAGTCAAGGGTAAGATGGCACCACTGTACATTGTTCCGTATGAAATCATTGAGAAAATCAATCAGGTGACGTATCAAGTAGCCTTACCTCCAGTTATGGAAAATATGCATAATTTCTTTCATGTTTCGATGCTCAGGGACTATTTGCAGGATCCGTTACATGTAATTGAGCCGATACATGTACTTTTGAAAGATGACTTCATTTATGAAGAACAACCAATACAGGTTTATGAATTGCCAAATCAAATGATTAAGAAATAAAGAAATCCCATTGGTAAAAGTTGATTGGCAACAACATGGAGAGACATATGCAACTTAGGAAACTGAGGAAGATATGATGAGAAGATATCCAGACTTATTTCCATTGGACCCCATATTCTTCAGAAATAAAGGTACTTAAAGTTTGGAGGACCAAACTTTTAAGGGGGGAAGACTATAATAACCCCGACTCGTAATTAGCTCATAATCTATGATTAAGAATGTTAATTAAGTTTTAAGCATGAGATTATGGATTAATTGTGCATGTTGTATGTGTTTTGCATTACTATCTGTTAGCCGTCCGTAGGAAAATCTATGTAGAAATCTGCTTTGTTCTGTTAATTAAAGGCCATATCGGCATCCGAACATGAAATTGACTACGTCAATGTGTTAATTTGAATTTTTAGAATATTATAGAATTCGGCTCGGAATCAAATAATTAGAATAAATTAATTAGTTAGTTGAATTACCGTAGCTCTAATCATAATTAATTAGCCTAAGCTAATTGAGCCTATATAAGGCCAATATACCTTCAAGAACACAATCCCATCACCATTTTGAGCTCAAAAATGTGTACAAGAAGGGAGAGTGAGGGAGAGAGTTCAATTCAAAAAGGAAATATGGAGATTGAAGGGAAAGATCAAGGAATTTGCCACATAGAGTTCAATTGAGGAGATTAGGTGTAGACGTCCCCGAACGCCCCGGGAGGGAAATCCCGTTTTGTTCGTTATGGGCTTACTACAATTCAGGACTCAAATGTCACGGTCCTGTATCTAATCTCGTAGAGTGCAATGCAAGACTGATGAATCATCAAAGAGTCCAAATTCGGCAAATCGTTTTTTAAAACAGATTTTTTGAAAGAAGTGCCAAACAGGGACTGCTTTGCCAGATACAGAGTCGCCACCTAAATATTTTGTTTTGGGGGGAATTTAGGAAACCCTGACTCGTGCCGAAGGCCACGGGTCCGTCATCACCAAAGTTGTGTCGGCTCGGGAACTTGGGTACGATTGGGGAAGGTCACTTCGTGAGCACCCCTGCTCGCCCGATCAAAGATCGGCCTTTACTAACCATGATATCGAGTTTTGAAAACATTATGCGTTCTTATTCCGGTTATTAGCCTAGATTTACTACGTGATGCACACAACATACAAGTATAGATTGGATCGCCTGAATTGGAACAAAACACCTTATATTTGCTTTTGAAACGGTTTGCTACTAGCAAGTAGGCTAAAATGCGAATTTGCCACCCTTAGGTGGGCTTAGAAAACAAGATGATTTGCCACTCTCAAGTGGCCTTAAAACTCACAGTCAATGCATTATTCCAATTCAGATAACCCAACCTTCACCCACAGGCATTCAGGCAGATATATCACATAAGCACATAGCCTCATGGTAAGCATGCTATCATGGCAGTCACTCACACACGTGCAAGGATGCTGAAACATAAACACTTACCGAGTACTCCAAGACAAAACAAAAGCTATGTTAGAAATCCATGCATGATCCTAACTATACAGAAATGCCTAATGCAACACATGCAAAATGCAACTATAGTAGGCTCGACTATTCTAAGGATGGCATGTGAAATGCGACAACTAACAAGTATTCAACTTGGAATTGAAATACAATGCAGTTAGTATGATGCGCCGAGCCTGGTGCATACAAGATAGATGAATGAATGCAAACATGCGAGCATAAGTATGCTAATTGAAACATGCCCTAATCTAACCATCATAAGCTGATAAATAAAAGGGAGAAAGACGTGGGGTTAGAAGACATACATCACACACACGCACACTTATTACAACATTGCCCCCCTCGAGCGGTCCGAATAAATAATACAGTCCGAATAAATAACAACTACAGCTAATTATTACACAACATTAACTAATTAACAAACTAGCTAAGTAAGCATGTAAACTATATGAATGTGACTGCCTCGGCTCTGTTTTGGGTGACGATGGATGCATGCATGCTCGAGTCGCCTCGTCGGGAATTTCCATCGCGATGTCTCGTCTCGCCTTTGGGAAGGCTGCCGACCAGATATTGGCTTGGGAGACACCTCCCAGCCACCCTTTGTGGTGGAAACCAAAAAAGGTGGTCGGCCTGCTAGGAAACCTGGTCGGCCGACCACTTTCTGCCTCTGGATTCTGGTTTTTCTGCAACAAAGGCAAGATGGAGAGAAAGCAAGGTATTTTCAACATATGTGTACAAGACCACTCTCCTTGTCCTTGCACAAGCTCAAGGGAGTGTAGACCTCGATCCTCGTGCCACCAATCAAGCATCTCGATGCATGATGGCTGAGGAGTCGAATTGCACGACTCAATGGAATGAATGCAAGTATGAACATATGAAGCCAACAATTCTATCATGGGTAATCAAGAATATCGACGACCAGGGATCGAGGTACATTTCATCGCTTGGAGCATGAAACGTCCCTCGTTTCCCGTGTTTGGACTAACTCCTACTCCAAACACAATGCAATATGCATGACATGCACAAATGCAACTAGCATGCAATCCTAATGCAATGCGACCTAACCATGCAAACATGCAAGGATGAGATGCAAACATGCTACTAGCATACACAATGCTATAAACTATATCGCATACACAATGCGACTAACAACCTAGCATACGTAATGCACACATGAAGATGGACATACACAAAGGCATAATCAAAGCATACACAATGCGATGGTCAAACATGCAACAACATGAACCAATTGGCATACACAATGCAAGGTGGACTTAAATCAATATGAGTGGACCTCAGCCACACTCAAATTAGCGGCCATGTGATGAAAATGAGACAACCGAGATACATGCAAATATGTCACCCAATGCATGCTAGATGGCCCGGGTACCGAAACAAGTAAAGTGCGTTACAGTAGAGGTACCCAAAGCAATGCACCAATGGCAAAACCAACCCCAAATAGACCCTAGACAGGTCTGAAATAGTGGGGAAATGGCCTAAAATGATGGTTCGGAATGCAAAGAAATGGAGCTCATTCAATGGTCGGTAAATGAGGCATACAAGCCCGACTCTCGAACACATTTAAAGAGTACAAAACATGGCAATATGGCATTCAAACAAGCTCTAAAATATGATGTATAATAGGCCCAAAACATGAACACACCTCGGTATATGCATGGAATGGACCTCAAGACTCAAAGTTAAGCATGGGTATTGAACTACAAGCATGCAAAACAAACATCATTCAATCATGAGACCCAAAAATAGAGCTAGGGCAGTCCAAAATACGCACAATATCAGTTTAAGGCATGGCCAAAAAGTGCTAACATGAAGGGTCAACAAAGCATGCGAAGTAAGCTAGTGAACCATGATTTACACTACATGTATATGAAGCACATGAGGGCTCACCAAACCAACCAAAAATAGAAGTATACCATGCCAAAGTATGCCCAAATAACCACTAAAACTCAGTCAACACATGCAAGAATGAAGTGCTCCTTTGAAAGGCCATGCAAGAGGTTATTCTACACATGTATGGTGGACACACAAAATGGCAAAACCACCTCTGGATAGAGGTTATGAGGTCCTAAAACCCACCAAAAAGGCCCTGAAATTAGTCTAGGAAGCATGCAAGTGAAAGCCCCTTTGAAAGGCCTTGAATAGGATTGTTCTACACATGCATAATAGACATTCAAAATGGCCAAAAGGGCCCTAGAAAGAGCTTATGCAGACCTTAAAACTCACCAAATAGGGCCTGAAACATGACTTCAAAACATGCAAATAAGGTGCCCTTTGGAAGGTCAACAAAGCTAGTAAAGAGAACAAGGGGTGAGAGGGTCACCCCTCTATGATTTTGAAGCTCAAAGACACATGTTAGCCATTGAAAATATACTAGATTTCATTGGCTAAAAGGCCAAACCAAGGCCAACGCAAATGCTCAAATGCATAGCTCAAAACTTGAGGAAATGAAGCATGGAAGGGGGTACATGACCCCCAACAGAAAAATGACCTTAAGCAAACATGTTTATAAGCTCAAAAGAAAACTTTTTTCAGTTTATATCGAAACCCAAAAATGCTTGCAAATATGGCAAAGATATGAAGCAAAATAATGCAAAAAAGGGGGGAAATAGAGGCTTACCCTTGTAGAGCCGACCCTTAGCAACTTCTGGACCAAGGTAATGAGCCTTCAACCTCTGCAAATCAGTTCCAAGGTGCTTGGATGGATGGTGGAGGTGTTGTGCTAGGAGGTGTAGTGTAATGGGAGCAAGAATAATGGGGTTTGGAGCTTGAAGAAGAGAGCTATGGAGGGAGAAGTGTATAAGCCTCAGCCAAAAATTTCTAACCCTTGCAAAAGGAGAGGAGACCCTCTCTTATAGAAGACAGAGGGCCAAGGCTTCTCTAAGAAGCTTCAACAAAAGGTCAAAGCTTCTAAAAGAAGCTTAACCAAAAGGGTCAAGCTTCTCCTAGAAGCTAAGCAAAAGGACCAAAGCTTCCTTAAGAAGACAAGCAAAGGGGCTAAATCCCGGAGGATGGGTCAAATGCTTCCCAGTTGGCACAGCTACGTTGCACTCAGGAAGGGCAAAAAGCAGATGGCCGGCCGACCAGTTCAAGTGGTCTGCCGACCACTTGCCCTGGTCGGCCGACCAGGGGTCAAAAGGATCAGGTTGAAAAGGTGGTTGGCCATACCGGATTGGTGGCCTCCTAGGTGAATGCAAACACAATGGTGGTATGGAAAACCAGAAAAAGTGGCTCAAAAGAAAGGGAGACCAAGGGGTCAAAAGAGTCAAGCACCAAAGGTGGTCGGCCATACCAAATAGGTGGCCTCTCAGATGAATGCAACACAATAGTGGTATGGGATACCAGAAATTATGGCCCAAAAGTGAGGGAGACCAGTTTCCTCACAAGAAAACTGGCTGGAGGAGAGAGAAAAGTGGTCTCCAAGGAGAAAGCTGGTTTCCAAGGGGAAAAGGTGGTCTCCCACCCTTGTACCACCTTCCTAACAATGAAAATAGAGTCCATGCCAAAATTGAACCCTAACCAATGCAAAACGAGGGTTCGGGGGTCAAAACGCAGAGCCGGGGGCCTCAAAAACTGACTGTTAAGTGTCGGAAGTGGCGTGCGACCCCAAAGGTGGTCTCTCGGGCCACAGTGTCCCTCTAAGGAGAGGAAATAAGGTGTGTGCCGAAAACCGAAGAAAACGGAGGTAGTTAAGAGGTTCCGAACCGAGGCACACGGCCGATGGCTCTGAAAAACTAAAAACTAGTCTCCAAACGGGAAAAATGGCCTACGACCACGAAACGTAGCCTGCGGCCACTGAGAGATGGTCTACGAGACCTCTCTCTCCCTTCGGGAAGAGAAAACGAAGAAAACAGGACCTGGTTCGCAAACTGAGACAAAGCACAAAAGAGTCCCGAAGTCCGGAGGCAAGGCTCTCAGCCGAGACTCCGCAACCTCAGAACGAGCACAATATGCATCATCACTAAGCGCTCAATCGGTGACGTCTGAGTCTTAAGGTCGGTCGAAAATGGGGTGTCTACAGTTGCCCCTCTTTGACAGAACTCAGAAGTCATAAGTGACGGGAGTGAATGTCAAAGCCCAGAGACGACCCATTTTTGACAAGGCCGAAGACTTAGACAAACAGGCGAGATAAACAAAGATGTGCCTGCAGGCAGGGGGCAAAATGCAAAGCGAAATGCACAAAGCCGAACGTAACTCATGATCATGCAAAGCAGCAAACTATAATGAAGCAAATATTCATAATAGATGCAACAGTTTTAAGCAAGAATGCAAGGCAATAACTACATTTCATGCAGTAAGAATGTAAGAGAATCACAATTCTCGCTACGTCTCACACGGAGAAGATACAATACCTATGCGGCTCATCTGGTCGCACTAGCCTCAAATGAACCATACATACAATATCGTACCTGCAAAATAAAGAAACTTAACAAGCACAACATAGTTAGCAACATATGTTCAACGCTATATCGAACGTAGACAAACATGGTGTCGATGGGAGAGTGCATCGCAATGCGAGGAGAAATGTGCGTGACAACGCAAGTTAAGCATGGAGGTATGACAATGCCGGTGAAATGTGCACAATAATGTAAGTGATGTGCATAACAATACAAGTGATGTGCATAACAATACAAGTGATGTGCATAACAATGCAGGATAAGTACAACTTCGAATGCACATTTGACACAAAACAACGGGCAAAGAAATGCAAGTTTCGACGAGGGTAACTCAATCACGACCTCTGGTTTACCTCCCAGAAGGGTCACAACGTACTCAAAAAGGGTACATCTTGCTCTTGACAAGTAACAATGAAACACGCATCGAAAGTTGGAGTTGAACTTCCCGCGGAGGGATTTTGCGACGAAAAGTGCACTTTTCTTGTACTTTCTCGGGTGCCAAGGACTCCAATCACTACCAAAATTTGCAGGGAGCTCAAAGAGGCATTGGGGACCACCTTGGGAACACCACCGACCAGGTTTGGAGGCCACCGACCAGGTTTGGTGCAGGGGGTGGTCGGCCTACCAGAAAAGGTGGTCGGCCGACCACCTAGCCAAAAACAGGGGTAGTTTTGTCCTTTCACCCTCGGATCTTTAAATATACACGACCAAAACACTTTTCTTCACAACTTCAAGTCCGAAATTAGCTCCTCCTCCTTTCTAGACCATTTTCCCTCTCAGATCTGAGCTCTATACGTGTTTTCCAACGCCCCACGCAAAGTTATTTCGCGAAAACTTTCAGTTCTCTTCACTTTGAACCGATTAAATTTTGATTTCGGTGCTTCTTTCTCCATTTTCACCACTTGGGGTAAGTTTGTCTCAATATTTGGAACATTTTCTCGGGAGTTGACTTTTGTTGACTTTTTCCAATTTTGGCTCATTTTGCTCATTTTTGCTTCTTTTTGCAGATTTCTTGAGATGGCGGGTCATTTCCCTCATGGCGAAGGTCCTCTAGGTGTAGGGGGTGAGCCAGATATTATGTCTTTGCCTCCAAGGGTTCGGCCATTCGATCCCGAGAGGTATCACCCTCGGAAGCATATCCTTCCTCGGGCCATTTTCTACAATTTTACCGATTTTGATGATCGAGCACCTGTGGATCTACTATTGTGGGAGCCGGAGTCCCACCTCTCTCATCAGGCACGAGAGGTATGTACTTCACTTTTACATTTTCCGCAATGTATTATGCATTTTTCGTGCATTTCATGCTTTCGCTATGCTTATCTGCTCATTCTAGCGTGTAGCTTGTTCTGAACACTTAGTCTATAACACAGTATTCCGTTTGCATCTTGAACACATAACTCAATCACTTAAATTTCTGAACACAAAGCCCACATATTGATTGTGAACACACAGCACACACTTGTTGAAAGTTGAACACGCAGCCCAAACTGTTGAATTTCTGAACACGCAGCCCATTGTTGATTGTGAACAAGCAGCACACACTTTATTAGAGTTGAACACGCAGCCCAAACTTTGAATTTCTGAACACGCGGCCCATTGTTGATTGTGAACACGCAGCACACACTTGTTAAGAGTTGAACACGCAGCCCAAACTATTGAGGTGAACACAGCCCACTATTTTTGAAGTTTGAACACGCAGCCCAAAACACTTAATGTTGAACACACAACTCGAACTTTGAGATGAACACACAGCCCACTATTTCTGAAGTCTGAACACGCAGCCCAAACACTTGATGTTGAACACACAGCTCGAACTTTGAGATGAACACACAGCCCACTATTTCTAAAGTCTAAACACGCAGCCCAAAACACTTGATGTTGAACACATAGCTCGAACTTTGAGATGAACACACAGCCCACTATTTCTAAAGTTTGAACACGCAGCCCAAAACACTTGATGTTAAACACACAGCTCGAACTTTGAGATGAACACACAGCCCACTATTTCTAAAGTCTGAGCACGCAGCCCAAACACTTGATGTTGAACACATAGCTCGAACTTTGAGATGAACACACAGACTACTATTTCTGAAGTCTGAACACGCAGCCCAAACACTTGATGTTGAACACAACTCATATACTTCATGTTGAACACACAGCTCACTATTTCTGAAGTCTGAACACGCAGCCCAAACACTCGATGTTGAACACAGCTCATATACTTCATGTTGAACACATAGCTCACAACATTGTAATTGATTTGATTTGCAGCCAGCTCATATTTTCATGTTGAACTGAATACATGTGTTCATTCTGAATGCAGGTATCTTTCCATATTACGCGAGGATATGGCTCCATCGTTGCGAGAGAGTGGTACACGGAGCTCCCGGAGGCCATTCGTGATTGGGTTGACCAGGCAGGGTTCGGACCCTTTTGTACGGGGATATCTCGCTATCCCGCTAGCAGGACGTTGATGGGCGCCCTTGTAGAGAGATGGTGGGACACCACCAACTCCTTTCATTTCTCAGCTATCGGGGACATGACTATGACCCCGTTTGACTTTGCTGTGCTGACAGGCCTTGACGTGGGAGGCTGGTCGATCCCTTATGACGAGGACATGGGCGAGTAGGAGGTTGCCTGGATTTATCTATTGGGAGCTCGCCCATCGGTTGACAGATCATCGGGCAGGGTCCGGTACACTTGGTTTTCCACACATTTCAGGAGGACTGAGCCCGAGACTCCCGAGGAGGTAGCACAGTACACTCGGGGATTTTTTATGTTCCTTTTTGGGACCAGTCTGTTCTCCGATAGGGGGAACATCGTTGGACACTATCTGCTGAGTGCTCTGGTAGACCTATCATAGGTCAGCCGGTATGACTGGGGTGGCGCCGGCCTAGCTACCCTCTACTGCTACATGAGTGCGACCTCCCGCGGACGGGAGAACATAGTTGGCGGCTATTGGAGAGCCTGGGAGGTACTTTCTGCCCTCTTGATTTACATTTCTGCTTTTCGTTATCTGTACACTGCACACACGACACACTTTATATTCTGTACTTTGCATTCTGTTCTCAGTATTCTGCATTCTCTGTACATTCTGCATTCACATCCTGCACTCAGCATTTTGTATTCTGATGGCTATTGCCTTGTTTTCCACAGCTATGGGTTTTCGCATACTTTTCGATGCTAGCCCCGGAGCTCGAGGTGGCGGTGCCTCTTATGATTCCTTACTCGCTTGTATTTGAGGGCCAGTACCGGCCGAGAGCTCGGGAGTCTCTCCCCTACCTATGGCAGTTTTTTGATACAGTGCGGCCGACACAAGTAATTCAGAACTCTCAGTTCTCCATGTTTTCATCTTTGATTCATCTTGCACATTTACGATTTCTAATCGGCTTATGCATTGGTTATCCGCAGATCACATGGCAGCCCTGGGCGCCCTTGGATGGAAATACCCAATTTCAGTTTGCTGGGGGGTGGGCCGCTTCTCAGTACAGGATCCTATTTGAGGGGCCCATTGGTAGGGCTTGGTTTCTGGGGGACCGCTTCATGCGTCAGACTATGGGCTACCAGAGCAGAGTGTCCCTGCAGCACCTCCGGTTGATATGCGGTCTACTGAGGGGCTCACTCCCCAGGATGTCGGTAGCGCCATGTTGGGTACCGACGTACTTCTACATTTAGAGGAGGGGGAGTACGCGACTTACCGTCATACATACTTGATGCCTCCATTGACAGGTGTCCGTACTCCCACGAGGAGGCCTGCTGGCATGCCATCATTGAGCCGGGCCTAGGCTACAGATATTCTTTCGACCAGCAGGGCCGGTACATCGAGAGGTGGGGCTGGACTGCTCCCCCCGATTCCCCGAACTTATCATCAGGCCGGATGGCCAGATATCCCGACTGAGTTGACAGGATGGCGATACGGGACTTCCTACCCGATTCCAATAGAGCCCCCTATGCCCGATCACCGATACATCAGTGATCCTGACTCACCACCGGTATGTTCCACTGCTTTTCGCTTACCACTCAGGTACTTAGGCATTTATTTACTCATTGATGACTTGAGCTTGTATCTGCAGCCTACCAGGGAGTATACGGAGGGGTTACTTGGGTTAGTAGCCTCACTCGAGGGCATAGTCCTGCGGAGAGAGACGCAGTTGTCCATCGTCGGTGTCCCGGTACTCTTTAGTTTTCTTGCATTTATCATACTTCTGATAACATGCTGAACTTGAATATTTCACTGTATTGATTGACCGTATGTGTAGAGCACATCTGATACACACCACATTCATGTACTGTATCTGCATACACCAACTCTTTATAGTTTTCTTGCATCTGCATCTGATATATATACTTTGGCTGATGTATCCAAATTGCGCTCTTTCTTTTCAGATGCCTCCGCTACATACTGGGTCACAGGCCGGGCCATCCAGGCCTTCTTGGGGAGCTGGGAGAGGGGGTTCGACTCGCGGCCGAGTCAGACGCAGAGCACCTGTCGTAGAGGAGGAGTCCAGCAAGGAGAAGGAGCCTGCACATCTCCAGTCAGAGACATCCATTGGCAGAGAGGATGACTCTGGTTCCGATTCCAATAGTGGAGATGATGCCGAGGAGGATTCTGAGGACGGCGACTCCGATTCTGATGGTGATGATGGTGCAGAGGTTGTCCCGTAGAAGAGGACGAAGAGGGCCTCTTATTCCTGTGCTTGATAGCACTGATGTAGTTGTTCCTGCTTTATTTTCTTTTTTACTAGTAGTTGTAGCACATTGTACATTATTAGGCAGTTTTATTTGCTGTAAAACTTGTACCATTGTTGTAAAATATTGTAACAAAGGAAACATGATGGAATGAAATAGCTTTTTGAAAAAGTGTTGCATTTTATGTTCTTAGCATTGCATCGTATCATTTTGCACGAAAATGAGATTGAATGGAATTGTGCACTGAAAATTGCCAAGTCAGGTAGTGAACCGACACAACAAACTAAATAACTTAACATACTAAGAAACAACAAAACCTTAGCAAGTTTACAACTCGATAAGCAAGACACAACAATGTTGATTAAACAGAGAGTAGCAACTCAATACACGAAACTCGATGACTCGATAAACAAGACTCGATAAACAAAACAACAACTTGATAAGCAAAACAACAACTCGATCAACAAAATGCATTTCGGACGATCGGAGTGACAGAACGCATCCGAAACAGAGGAAAACTCGCACCTTTAACACTCCCGATGCATGGAAATGCTAGGAACTTTCTTCTAGAGGCTAGGATCAGACCAAAGCCCCTGTTCTCTTCATGGTCGACCATTAGAGGGAGCTGGCCGACCAGCTTTTTTCATTAGAAACCAAAGGGGTGGTCGGCCTACCAGGAAAGGTGGTCGGCCGACCATCTGGCTTGGCAACCACCAAATTGTTGACATGTGTCCCCCGAACAGTGCCTTATCCTCTATAAAAGTTCTAGCTTCATGGTTCATCCATTTTATCTCAGTTTTGCACCAAAATAGAGGCGTTCCTTGTCCAAAATCTCACAGCTTGGATTGCTTCTCTAGATGGCTCGGAAAAGTTGAACTTCTGGGGCTTCGACTGGAATGCACTATTCACGCTGGGCCGTACTCCGCTGCATCTTCCTTCCCTCCATGCCGCGGCAAGGTTTTGGAACCCGGTAACACACGTCTTTAGCTTTAGCGGGCAAGAGATGTGTCCTACTTTCGAAGATTTCCAAGCTTTGATGGAATCCGAGCGCAATGAGGAGATCTTGCCTCAACTCTGATTTGGCCACGTCCAAACCCTAGGACGAATGTGCGGCCTCACTTTGCATGATGCTCGATCATTGGTTCACGATGGGGAGCTGGACATCCCAAGCTTGGTTCGCTGGTTTTCTGATGCTGGTGACCGCGGCGACCATCATTGGCAAGGCTATCGGGGACACGCACTCTGCCTATGCTTGCTATCTCATTTCTTGCTTGCCCCGAGCTCCGGTGGATTCAGTGTCCGGTTGATCAAGGTTGCCCAAGGTTTGAAGGAGGGCAAGAGCTGCATCGCCATGACATTGGCTGAGAAATTGATGGGCTTAGATGCTTTTCATCGCCGGGAGACGGCTAGGCTTACGGGGAGCCCACTACTATTGCAGGTAATGTTTCCCACCCAATCTCACATATGTATAGCTCACATTACTCGGCCCTCAGGCTCAGTTTTTCTCACAAAACCCTTTTGTTTCTATTCTCTCATCGTACATCTCTATTCTTTATTCTCTCATTTTTCATCCCTCCCCAAGTGTGGTTGATGGACAAGTTACAGATTGAGGAGTCTTGCCCAGCATACTCAGCTCGCGGCTACTTTTTCCGACAACGCTTGGTCGATGCCCTGGATAAGGGGTGGTGGTACAACTGGCTGTGCAGCTTGTCTGCAAACCGCATCGCTTGGCGCTGCCCTTGGCTTAATCTGCCGGCAATGAGTTACAACATGACCCGTCAACCTGGGATTCAATTGATTGGAATGACACACTGTGTCTTCTACTTTCCGTTCCGGTTCCAACGCCAGTTCGGCCATGATCAGACTTGCCCGCCAGAGGGGATAGAGTACCCGGCCGTATTCCCAGTTCGAGGCGCACAGCTTGCTCGGAATGCTACAGCATGGAGGACGCGAGAACTCCTGGCCCCCGCTCCCATTTTCAGTTGCACTTTGTCTGATGAGTGCTTGGATTGGCTCAATGAAGAGGCATAGAAAGGGCCCGCTTTGGCATCGGAGGCTTCGACCAGCTCTGGGACGGGGCGCAGGAACACCTGACTTATCTATGCCCTGGATTTATTGCTTTATTAGTGCTTTCAAGTTTTCTTTATGAATGTAATAAAAAGCAACTTCAATTTGTATGCAAGAACAGGAGAACTCTATATTGAAATGAATGAAATTGAAGGTTGTAGGTACTGGAAATTTTTCGCTTTGGTCCAAAAATGGTCTAAGTTGTAAAAAGATTAATTTTGAACAAAGTCAACTTTTATTAAAACTTTTCAAAACCATTTTTGATATGGATCAGAACTGGACATGCCTGAAATCTGTCACTGAGATGCACAACCTCGGATCCTAGCAACTGGAAAGTTGCTCCTAGTCTGAATAGTACTGCGGCACTGCATATCAACGGAAAGCTGCCCTAGTCTGAAAAGCACTGCACCGGAGATCATAACCGAACTCTTGAATGCTGAATAGACAAAGAGGGCCGAGATGATCAAATGGACAAAGTTGATCGGGAAAAGTTTATCGCCGAACTTTAGGATGACGTTGCCTACGTATCCCAAAGATGGGAATCAAGCCTTATGTAGTTCAAGCTCGAGTTCACTCGAGTATTTTCACTCTCCTTTTTCGTTCTAACTTTTGCCAAGGCCGCCCTTTGCGGGTTTTCAACCTTGCGAGCTCAGTTTTTATAATTTTAAATTTTTTTGCTCTAACTTTTGCCTAGGTCGCCCTTTCAGATTTTCGGCCTAGCAAGCCTCTCAGGGGGAATATTTCTTCAACTTGTCCATGTTGATCGGCTGTGAGAATTCTAGGCCATCTAGGTCCATCAGAACCATAGCTCCACCTGACCAAATAGACTTGATGATGTAAGGGCCAGTCCAATTGGGTCTGAACTTGCCCCTAGGATCGTGGATGGGAGCTCGGTTGTCCTTGAGCACCAAATCTCCTGCTTTCAAATTTCTGGACTTAACTTTGTTGTTGAAATCCCTGGCAATTCTGCACTGATAACCTTGAACATGGTACAGTGCTTTCAGTCTTCTCTCATCAAAGAACATGAGTTCTTCAAATCTGCTCCACTGCCAATCTGCTTCGGCTATTTGACACTCAGCCAACACTCGTAAAGACGGAACCTCAATCTCGATAGGTAGAACGGCCTCCATCCCATAAACTAATGAATACGGAGTCACCCTAGTAGAAGTTCGAATTGAGGTCCGGTAACCCCACAGAGCAAACGACAGCTTATCTGACCAATCCCAGTAAGTTTCCACCATCTTCTGCAGTATGTGCTTGATGTTCTTGTTGGCAGCCTCAACCGCTCCATTGGTTTGCGGCCGGTATGTGGATGACTTATGAAAAGCCACGTTGTATTTCTCTAACAAGTCAATCATTTCCTTCTTGAAGTGGGAACCATTATTTGAAATGACCTCGTTTGGGACCCCATAACGACAGATGATGTTGTTTCTGATAAACTTTGCAACATGCGATGCCTTCAACACCACATAAGATTGGGCATCAACCAACTTCGTGAAATAATCTATCGCGACTAGGATGAACTCATGCCCATTCGACCCTTTTGGAGTGACAGCCCCGATCACATCGATTCCCCAAACTGAAAATGGCCATGGCGAAGTCATATTGTACAGCTTCGACGGCGGAATGTTCATGCGGTTTGCATGGATCTGACACTTGTGGCGTTACCGAACAAAGCCGATACAATCCTCCTCCATGGTGGACCAATAATAACCTTGTCTGAGGATCTTTCACGCTAGCATGACCCCGTTCATATGTGCACCGCATTCCCCTCCATAGATGGCCTCCATCAGGCGTTTCGATTCTTCAGCTTCAACGCACAGCTTATGCATTCCCAGATGACCTCTCTTATACAATTTACCTCCGCAGATGATAAACTGAACGGCCATTCTTCTGATTGCCCTTTTATCCTTGGCATTTATCCCTGGTGGATATGCTTCCTTCTCCAAGAAATTCCAAATATTGTAATACCAGGGGTTCTCACCTTGAACCTCATCTATAGTAGCAATCGACTCGTAAGCCGGCACAAATTTCTGGTCGATAATGACTGGACGCATCCAGACTCCAAACGGGATGTCTATCATGGAAGATAGAGTTGCTAGTGAATCTGCGAACCTGTTGTTTTCTCTTAGTAGATGAGTGAAGTTTAGCTTCTCAAACCGAGGAATTAACAAGTCCAAGGTCTGGTGATACATTATCATCTTTTCTTCTTTGACTTTCCAGTCTCCTTTTGCTTGAGACACAACAAGGTTCGAGTCCCCGACGACGTCCAACCGTTTTGCCCCTAGTTCTAGGGTTGCTTCTAGGCCGGCAATGCATGCCTCATATTCTGCTTCATTGTTCGAGACTTTGAATCGAAGTTTAAATGTTAGAGGGATACGGGAATTGTCGGGTGCTATCAGTAACACCCCTATCTCATACCCGTACTGGTTTGACGCTCCATTAAAGTACATCGTTCAAGTTTCGTCTTCAATACGCAAAATGGCCTCATCTGGGAATAAGTACTCAACTGCTTCACCTCCCCACTGGATGATTGGCTAAGAATCCTGCTATTGCTCTTTCTTTGACTGACTTGCGCATCACATATTTCAGATCGAATTCGGAAAGCAACAGCAACCAATGAGCTAGCCTACCCGTAAGTGCCGGTTTCTCGAAGAGATATTTGATGGGATCTAGTCGTGAAACCAACATTACAGAGTGAGCTAACAGGTAGTGCCGTAGCTTCCTGGTAGCCCATACCAAAGCTAAGCAAGCCTTTTCCAATGGTGTGTAGCGAGTCTCATACTCTAGCATCTTCTTGCTCAGATAGTAGATGGCTCTCTCCACTTTGTCCTCTGATTCTTGCGTGAGCATGCAGCCCATTATAGTCTCAGTTACTGAAAGATACAAAATCAACAGTCTCCCCAGCTCTGGCGATGACAACACGGGCGGGTTCTGTAAGTATTCCTTGATCTGTTCAAAAGCAGCTTGGCATCGGCCGTCCCATTGGAATTTCTTTCCTTTCTTCAGGAGGCCAAAAAGTGGTTTACAAGTCAAGGTTAATTTTGAGATAAACCGTCTTATGAATTGCACTTTACCCAGAAAGCGTTGCACCTCATTTTCAGTCCTTGGTGGTGGCATTTCTAGGATGGCCTTGATTTTGGAAGGGTCGACTTCGATACCTCTCTGTGTAATCAGAAACCCCAGCATTTTCCCTGCTATAACACCAAACGTACACTTCTGAGGATTCAGCCGCAACCGAAATTCTCTGATCCTTTTAAAGAACTTTTGCAAGGCGGTGTAGTGGCCCTCTCTTTCTTTGGACTTGACAATCATGTCGTCCACATACACCTCAACCTCTTTGTGGATCATGTCGTGCAATATTATGGTCGCGGCCCATTAATATGTAGCTCCAGCGTTCTTCAGCCCAAATGGCATTACCCTGTAGCAATACGTCCCCCACGGGGTGGTGAATGCAGTCTTTTCTCGGTCTTCAGGTGCCATCACTATCTGGTTGTAGCCCAAAAAGCCATCCATGAACGAAAGCAAAGCATGTCCCGCTGTGAAGTCCACTAACTCATCGATATGCGGCAAGGGGAAGTCGTCCTTCGGACTAGCTCTATTCAAGTCCCTGAAATCCACGCATACCCGGATCCTACCATCTTTCTTCGGTACCGGAACGATGTTGTCCAACCAAGTTGGGTATTCGGATACCAGCAGGAAACCTGCGTTGATTTGCTTGGTAACCTCTTCCTTAATCTTGAGAGCCCAGTCCGGGCAGATCCTTCTGAGTTTTTGTTTAACGGGTCGGGCCTTGGGGTCAAGAGGGATCCGGTGCTGTACAATCTCAGGATCGATTCCAGGCATGTCTTCGTAGGACCACGCGAAAACATCTTTGAAATCTTTTAATAAAGCGACTAAGCGCTCACATTCCTCCAAAGACAACGTGGACCCGATCTGGACCAGCCGCGGGTCCTCCTCAGTACCAATATTCACAGTAGTGATTTCATCCATTAAGGGTTTAACAAATCTTTCCTGCTCTTGTTCAATTAAGCATTGCAAAACTGGAGGAATTTCTTCCTCGTTGTTTTCATCAAAATTTTGAAAGTCTGAGTTAATGCAATAAATCAAGGGCACATAAAAGTACTCAGAAACCACAGCCACATCATCTTCATTAAGCACATCCAAATTGTCCGATTCTTCGGTTACAACAGACTCAAAAGAGAAAGAAAAAAATGACCTGGACAGGATTGTGGTATCCGGGTTGTCACCCCCAGGAATACCAGACTCAACTCAGTCGAGCTGGAACCTGATTCCGACTCAACAGATTTGGTGGAATCAAATTCTGGCTCACTACTTGACCCGGTGCTGCTTGACAAAAATTCCTCTTCATACTGCCAAATGAGAGAGGGTGTGATAGATGCATCCAAAATGTTTGTTGGTAGGCCCACAGCCGTTTCATTCCCGATCACGCATACCGAGAAGTTATTCCCCAAGCACTTCTATTCGATCGGAGGATCTGAAAGTAGACACGCCAGCGCTACCCCCATTTCACTTTCGGTGTCCTCAGACTCCACTTTCTTGCTCTGCTTAGCCTCAGCTAATGGGTATTCCTGCTCTTCGACAACGTCATCCCTGGATAACTGTAGGTCGAAGAAGATCTCAAACTTTGGTACGCGCTTCCTCTCCGCGTTCAACTATGGTTCCGGGAAGCCGCAAAATGGAAAGTCCTCCCCATCTCGGACAAAGCGTCCGTTTAGGGTACCCTGGATGGGTCGGTGCATTAACTCATATGGCTTCCCTACCTTCTTTGCTCTGGCTCTCCCAGCCATCTCCTTGCCTTTCCTTATCCAATCCTCTTTGGTGGGCAGATAACCCAAGCCAAAGGTGTGTGAGTTGTATGGCACTTCGGCCAACGCTGCAACGCCCTTCCGGCCGCTCTTTTCCAATCCCATCCCGGGGATGTGTTGAAGCTTGTTCATGAGGTATACTGATTGAGCACTGACATACACCCCCTCATTAACAGCCAAAATGTTCTGCACGACCTGGACCTCAGCCAGAGTGAAACTGGATAAGAACACATCCTCCATACTGTGCTCAATTTCCAGGACTGGTGTAGACACCTCTGGCGGTGGATGGATCGATAAATTCCCAAAAACAATGGCTACTCCCTTCCCATGGGGGTATTTCACCATCTGATGTAAGGTGGACGAAACTACCTTCACCTGGTGCAGTCACGACTGCCCCAAGAGTAGATTGAAGGTTGCGGGAACTTCTAAGACGTGAAAGTCTACCTCATGCTGTCCCAGCCCAACCTTGGTCTGAATTTTTACTGTCCCCATTACTTCTCTGCTCGTGTTATCATATGCCCGAATCACCTGGGCTGTCGGCAGAAAGTCCGCAGTCTTTAAACCGATTGCATATGCAGTTCTTGCCGGGCACACATTGATGGCGGACCCTGTGTCAACAAGCACCATGAGTATCCATTTGTTTCTACACTCCATAGAGATGTAGAGTGGCTTGTTATGGTTCGCACCCTCAGGTGGCAGTTCTTTGTCGGAGAAAGTCAACATCGGGGTAGCTCCTCCCGGAAAAACAAAGCCCACCAGCTGTTCAGGCGTGGTGTCTATTGAGAGCTTGGCCTTGTCCATGGCCGATAAGATAACTTGTCGATGCACTCGCGATGCCATAAGCAGTCCCCAGATGCAGATGTCTACTTGTATCTTTTTCAACTGCTTCAGTACAGCCTCTTCTTCGAGTTATTTCTCTTTCTGTTTCTCGGCCTCCTTATCCTTCCCAGACACCTCTGGCTGATCTAGATGTGGGGGCTTGAAATACCGCCCACTTCTAGTCATATGATCGACTTCGCCAATGTACCAAGTATCGTCTGGCTGGTTGCTCCCCCAATCCTCATCCGTGTGGGCAAGACATAGATCATCGTCTTCCCACCACATTCCGTCAGCAGCCAACAGACACCTGTCCAGCTCCGGTACAATTGTGCTTGCAATACTTTCTGTCCACATGCTCGCAGCATTCTCTATCCTCGTGCACACAGTACTGGCAGTCCCCACGGGGGCCTTGGCTTTTCTGATTCTCTCAAACTCCTCGATTCCTTTTTGCTCCAACTGCGTCAGTACAGCTGGCTGCCCTATAATTCCTGTATTCAAAATGCCCAGATCCTGAGCGAAATTCTTAGCACCGGCGCTCTCCGGCGATGCATTCTGATCTCCAGCCCTTCCGGCCACAATTAATATCCTTACCCCTACCGGGCCCTGTTTCAACTGAGTTTTGTCGACAACATCTGGGAGGTCATCAAGCCACCCGGTGACCTCTGCTTACTCCTCAAAATCTGACCAGTTGACTACCATGCCCTCTGGATCTTGTTCATTGAAAAATTAGAGGTTAGCAAAGTCCCCTTCCATAGCTGCCAAGTCATCTATCCTCTGACCAGATTCATCTCCCTGTATCACACAAAGCTCTGCCCCTACCGGCAATTCCACATTTGGCCCAACCTGGCCCACTGATAGAATGTAGTCACTCGGACTGTATACCTCCTCAGTAAAACTCCCAGCTTCCTCAAATTCTGACTCAACAATCCCATTCTGCCCTGAAATCTCTCCTATTCTGTCTTCGACAGTCACCACCATTGGTTCAGGTTGGGTTCTGGAGATGTCCAGCATGCACCAGTCAGTGCAGTCAGGAAGGAGCACCTCTGGCTTGGGTAGAGGGGACTGGGTGATATATATGCTAGGATTGTAAGATATGACCCCAGTCTGGATAAAGTTGATACGTTTGGGGGGTGGAGCTTGGTTGTGCGGTGAGAGAGGGTTTGTTGTGACATTGGGTTTTTCGAGAGGCACAATCACCTACTTGTCAATGAGATCCTGAATCTCGTGATGCAATCTAAAACATAGGTCAGTGTCGTGACCATGTTGTTGGTAATATGCGCAGCATTTTGTTGGGTTATGAGAGGAAGGGAGTGGATTTGGCAATGGCCTCGGCTCCAGGGGCTTTAAGTGCCCTTTCCTGATTAATACCCCCAGAGCCTTGGACAGGGGCATATATAATGGCGTGAAGGTTCTCTAGCCTCGAGGTTGGTATTTGGTGGTTTGTGTGTTGCTTCAGGACGCACCAGAGAAAGGTGTAGCTTCCATGGGTCTTGGAGGGGGAATGATGGTGACCATGCTTACTTCTGAAGCTCTAGCATTTGCAGCATTGCTGGTGCCTGTATTGTTGTTGTGGTTGAAGGTTCTTCTGGGTTGCTCTCTGTCATTATCAATCAAGCCCTGCTTCAAGGCATTCTCAATCTGTACTCCCATCTCATGCAAATCTGAAAAGGTAGGGAAAGGAAGCATGATCATTTTCTGCATTAGCTTAGGTTGGAGATTGTGCACAATCATCCGGATTTGATCTTTATCAGTAGGCCTTAGGGTCATCATTGAGGCCTTCGCCCTCCACCTGGCTACGAACTCTGAAAAGCTCTCCTTAGGCTCCTACCTTGTTATCTCAAGATCACAGGTTGTAATCTCGATTTGTGTGTTATAGGAGTACTGTGCAATGAAAACCTCAGTCATCTCATCCCAGTTTCGCTTGACACCATCTTCTAATTTTGCGTACCAGATAGCGGCCACACCCGACAGGGTCCGACCGAATAATGAAAGCTTCTGCGGTCTGGTGAGGCCCATCAGCCGTAGTATATCTGAGAACAATAGGAGATGCACCATGGGATCCCCAGATCCGTCAAAGCGGTCGATTTGCGGCATTTTGAACCTATTTGGCAGCGTCACAGCCACGTCAGTATACCCATCCTCAATGTCTGGGATGGACTTTACCCCTTGGGATTTCTTGAACAACTTCTCAAGCTTGCTCAATTTCAATGCTGTAGGGTCGACCTCAAACTCGAAGGGAGAGTCCGGTTGATTAATAGGTGTTTTGGATAACTGGGGTGAGATTGGGGGCGGAGCCGGCCCTATCGGAATGTCCGTACCCTCCTGGACATTTGGTGTTTCCCCGGGTGTCTGAACCCCTGGTGGTGGAGGAGCTTGATGCGAAGCAGATGCTTCATTTTGCTATTGCAACCTAGTGATTAGCTCGGCCTGCTGGGCCATGATCGCAGCCTGCTGCTTGGCAAATTCCGCTTGGCGGACGGCGTCCTGCTGCATAAGTTTCATACTTTCTTGGAGTTGACGCATCATTGCCTTCATCCCTGACGTGTTCTGCTGATCTATTTGACCGACTGGTATATCTATCTCTATGGCAACAATTGAGACCTCAGCCCGACTGTCCACTGATGGGATAGACCACTTCTCTGGCAACCTCTGCTCAGATACACTGTGTTTTCTCGGCCTCCGTCTGAACCGGGGGTAGAGAGTGGAACATTGGTTGTCCGTCGACCAGATCCTCAGATCGATTGAGTCAGCGACCTCTTGTCCAAAGTGCTTGGGGAATATCTGCTTGGTCTGAAGCAATTGTGCTAAACTACCTAGCAGAAAGATAAATAAAGCAATAATAAGGAAATAAACAACCAGACAAATGGATAGCATAACGGCTTTAAATAAATACACAACACAGTCGATAAGCTGAAAATACTGTTCTCAAACACTGATCATTATCCCCAAATTACTGCCCCCAAAGACTGAATCTGATACCCGCAGATAACTGATTCCCAAAATACTGAACTGGTGCCCACAGGCCTGATGCCCCAAACTTGCAAACTGATACATGCATTCCTGTAGAGACGCACTCTAAAAGCACGTAACAAGCAAGTGAGAGCCAAAACACCCCTATGTTGGGGTAGGGTTTCCCTGTCCTATTTTGTCAGGAGCTAGGGTTTCACTACACACGCAGCGGTTTCAAACAACCTCTAATCTGGTAAGCAACCTGTCCTAGCTTTGGAATGGTCACTATGGATTCCGAATATGCACTAGGTCGAATGGTCAAAAAGGGTGCCCCGGTAAAACCGGGGTTTGTGTTCCCGTCGTGGCAGAGCCCGCAACCGATCAGCCTTATGGTACGCTTCTCAAAGCGAGCCTCTGGCAAACCGTTCAGGAATAGCATACGGCAAACACGGTGTCCTAGGTGCACCAATGCAAATGCAATGCAAAGAAACACATAAGTGTAATCAAAACAAGATATCATGAGTTCGAGTCAAGTTCTCTAACTCCCCAACAGAGTCGCTAGAAACTGTAGACGTCCCCGACCGCCCCGAGAGGGAAATCTCGTTTTGTTCGTTATGGGCTTACTACAGTTCAGGACTCAAATGTCACGGTCCTGTATCTAATCTCGAATAGTGCAATGCAAGACCGATGAATCATCAAAGAGTCCAAATCCGGCAAATCGTTTTGGAAAACAAATTCTTTGAAAGAAGTGTCAAACATGGACTGCTTTGCCAGACACAGAGTCGCCGCCTAAATATTTTATTTTTTTGAGAATTTAGGAAACCCTGGCTCGTGCCGAAGGCCACGTGTCCGTCATCACCAAAGTTGTCTCGGCTCGGGAACTTGGGTACGATTGGGAAAGGTCACTTCGTGAGCGCCTCCGCTCGCCCGATCAAAGATCGGCCTCTACTAACCATGATATCAAGTTTTGAAAACATTATGCATTCTTATTCCGGTTATTAGCCTAGATTTACTACGTTATGCACACAGCATACAAGTATAGATTGGATCGCCTGAATTGGAACAAAACACCTCATGTTTGCTTTTGAAACGGTTTGCTACTCGCAAGTAAGCTAAAATGCGAATTTGCCACCCTCAGGTAGGCTTAGAAAACAAGACGATTTGCCACTCTCAAGTGGGCTTAAAACTTACAGTCAATGCATTATTCCAATTCAGATAACCTAACCTTCACCCACAGGCATTCAGGCAGATATATCACATAAGCACATAGCCTCATGGTAAGCATGCTATCATGGCACTCACTCACACACATGCAAGGATGCTGAAGCATAAACACTTACCAAGTACTCCAAGCCAAAACAAAAGCTATGTTAGAAATCCATGCATGATCCTAACTATACATAAATGCCTAATGCAACACATGCAAAATGCAACTATAGTAGGCTCGGCTATTCTAAGGATGGCATGTGAAATGCTACAACTAACAAGTATTTAACTTGGAATTAAAATACAATGCAGTTAGTACGATGCGCCGAACCTGGTGCATGCAAGACAGATGAATGAATGCAAACATACGAGCATAAGTATGCTAATTGAAGCATGCCCTAATCTAACCATCATAAGCTGATAAATAAAAGGGAGAAAGACGTGGGGTTGGAAGACATACATCGCACACACGCACACTTATTACAACATTGCCCTCCCTCGAAGGGTCCAAATAAATAATACAGTCCGAATAAATAACAACTACAGCTAATTATTACACAACATTAACTAATTAATAAACTAGCTAAGTAAGCATGTAAACTACATGAATGTGACTGCCTCGGCTTTGTTTTGGGTGACGATGGATGCATGCATGCTCGAGTCGCCTCGTCGGGAAATTCTATCGCGATGCCTCATCTCGCCTTTGTTTGCAACTGATTTTAGAAATTTGCACAAGGCTCCAAGACGCTAAAACTCCACCCTGGGAAGGCTGCCGACCAAATATTGGCTTGGGAGACACCTGCCGACCACACTTTGTGGTGGAAACCGAAAAAGATGGTCGACCTGCCAGGAAACCTGGTCGGCCGACCACTTTCTGCCTCTGGATTCTGGTTTTTCTGCAACAAAGGCAAGAGGGAGAGAAAAAAGGTATTTTCAACATATGTGTGCAAGACCACTCTCCCTGTCCTTGCACAAGCTCAAGGGAGTGTAGACCTCGATCCTCGTGCCACCAATCACGCATCTCGATGAATGATGGCCGAGGAGTTGAATTGCACAACTCAATGGAATGAATGCAAGTATGAACACATGAAGCCAACAATTCTATCATGGGTAATCAAGAATGTCGACGACTAGGGATTGAGGTACATTTCATCGCTTGGAGTATGAAACGTCCCTCGTTTCCCGTGTTTGGACTAACTCCTACTCCAAAACACAATGCAATATGCATGACATGCACAAATGCAACTAGCATGCAATCCTAATGCAATACGACCTAACCATGCAAACATGCAAGGATGAGATGCAAACATGCTACTAGCATACACAATGCTATAAACTATATGGCGTACACAATGCGACTAACAACCTAGCATACGCAGTGCACACACAAAGATGGACATACACAAAGGCATAATCAAAGCATACACAATGCGATGGTCAAACATGGAACAACATGAACCAAATGGCATACACAATGCAAGGTGGACTTAAACCAATATGAGTGGACCTCAGCCACACTCAAATCAGCGGCCATGTGATGAAAATGAGACAACCGAGACACATGCAAATATGTCACCCAATGTATGTTAGATGGCTTGGGTACCGAAACTAGTGAAGTGCGTTACACTAGAGGTACCCAAAGCAATGCACCAATGGCAAAACCAACCCCAAACAGACCCTAGGCAGGTCTAAAACAGTGGGAAATGGCCTAAAATGATGGTTCGGAATGCAAAGAAATGGAGCTCATTCAATGGTCGGTAAATGAGGCATACAAGCCCGACTCTCGAACACATTTAAAGAGTACAAAACATGGCAATGTGGCATTCAAACAAGCTCTGAAATATCATGTATAATGGGCTCAAAACCTGAACACACCTCAGCATATGCATGGAATGGACCTCAAAACTCAATGTTAAGCATGGGTATTGAACTACAAGCATGCAAAACAAACATCATTCAATCATGAGACCCACAAACAGAGCTAGGGTAGTCCAAAATACGCACAATATCAGTTTAAGGCATGGCCAAAAAGTGCTAACATGAAGGGTCAACAAAGCATGCGAAGTAAGCTAGTGAACCATGATTTACACTACACGTATATGAAACACATGAGGGCTCACCAAAACAACCAAAAACAGAAGTATGCCATGCCAAAATATGCCCAAATAACCACTAAAACTCAATCAACACATGCAAGAATGACGTGCTCCTTTGAAAGGCCATGCAAGAGGTTATTCTACACATGGATGATGGACACACAAAATAGAAAAACCACCTCTAGAAAGAGGTTATGAGGGTCCTAAAACCCACCAAAAAGGCCTTGAAATTAGTCTAGGAAGCATTCAAGTGAAAGCCCCTTTGAAAGGCCTTGAATAGGATTGTTCTACACATGCATAATAGACATTCAAAATGGCCAAAAGGGCTCTGGACAGAGCTTATGCAGACCTTAAAACTAACCAAATAGGGCCGGAAACATGGCTTCAAAACATGAAAATAAGGGGCCCTTTGGAAGGCCAACAAAGCTAGTAAAGAGAATAAGAGGTGAGAGGGTCACCCCTCTATGATTTTGGAGCTCAAAGGCAGATGTTAGCCACTGGAAATCCACTGGATTTCAGTTGCTAAAAGGCCAAACCAAGTCCAATGCAAATGCTCAAATGCATAGCTCAAAACATGAGGAAATGAAGCATGGAAGGGGGTACATGGCCCCCAACAGAAAAAAAAAACCTTAAGAAAACATGTTTATAAGCTCAAAATAAAAAAAAAAATCAGTTTATGTCAAAACCCAAAAATGCTTGCAAATATGGCTAAGATATGAAGCAAAATAATGCAAAAAAAAAGGGAAAATAGAGGCTTACCCTTGTAGAGCCGACCCTCAGCAACTTCTGGACCAAGGTAATGAGCCTTCAACCTCTACAAATTAGTTCCAAGGTGCTTGGACGGATGGTGGAGGTGTAGTGTAATGGGTGCAAGAATAATGGGGTTTGGAGCTTGAAGAAGAGAGCTATGGAGGGAGAAGTGTATAAGCCTCAGCCAAAAATTTCTAACCCTTGCAAAAGGAGAGAAGACCCTCTCTTATAGAAGACAAAGGGCCAAGGCTTCTCTAAGAAGCTTCAACAAAGGGTCAAAGCTTCTTGAGGAAACTAGACCAAAGGGGTCAAGCTTCCTCAAGAAGCTTGACAAAAGGGTCAAGCTTCTCCTAGAAGCTAAGCAAAAGGACCAAAGCTTCCTTAAGAAGACAAGCAAATGGGCTAAATCCTGGAGGATGGGTCAAATGCTTCCTAGCTGGCACAACTGCGTTGCACTCAAGAAGGGCAAAAAGCAGATGGCTGGCTGACCAGTTCAAGTGCTCGGCCGACCACTTGCCCTGGTTGGCCGACCAGGGGTCAAAAGGGTCAGGTTGAAAAGGTGGTCGGCCATACCAGCTTGGTGGCCTTCCAGGTGAATGCAACACAATGGTGGTATGGGAGACCGGAAAAAGTGGCTCAAAAGAAAGGGAGACCAAGGGGTCAAAAGTGTCTAGCACCAAAGGTGGTCGGCCATACCAAATAGGTGGCCTCCCAGATGAATGCAACACAATGGTGGTATGGGAGACCAGAAATTATGGCCCAAAAGTGAGGGAGACCAGTTTCCCGACAAGAAAACTGGCTGGAGAAGAGAGAAAAGTGGTCTCCAAGGAGAAAGCTGGTTTCCAAGGGGAAAAAGTGGTCTCCCACCCTTGTACCACCTTCCTAACAATAAAAATAGGGTCCATGCCAAAATTGAACCCTAACCGATGCAAAACGAGGGTTTGGGGGTCAAAACGGGGGCCCCAAAAACTGACTGTTAAGTGCTGGAAGTGGCGTACGACCCCGAAGGTGGTCTCTCGGGCCACAGTGTCCCTCTAAGGAGAGGAAATAAGGTGTGTGCCGAAAACCAGAGCAAACGGAGGTAGTTAAGCGGTCCCGAACCGAGGCACACGGCCGACGGCTCTGAAAAACCGAAAACTGGTCTCCAAACGGGAAAACTGGCCTACGACCACGAAACGTAGCCTACGGCCACTGAGAGATGGTCTACGAGACCTCTCTCTCCCTTCGGGAAGAGAAAACGGAGAAAACAGAACCTAGTTCGCAAACCGAGGCAAAGCACAAAAGAGGCCCGAGCTCCAGAGACAAGGCTCTTAGCTGAGACTCCGAAACCTCAGAATGAGCACAATATACATCATCACTGAGCGCTCAATCGGTGACGTCTGAGTCTTAAGGTCGGTCAAAAATGGGGTGTCTACATTAGGTAAGAATTTAACTCATAAACTATATATTTAAGACATCAAATGTAGGAAATTCACGTGAAGTAAGAGACTAGCATGAGAAATAAGTTAACAATGAAGAATTTGAGATTATCATAAGCTTGCATTGATAATTCATGAAGTTTGAGTTTCAATTCCATCTCATATCTCACATGCATGGAGTTATTTGTGTTAAATTTTGAGAAATCAACATGATTTTGGGCAAAACATCTCATTTGTTCATGATTCAAAGAGTTTGAACTCAAAACATTGCATGCATGTGTTATACATTAAGTCTGAGGTTTGGTTTTGAAGAATTGTCTTGCTTTTGGGCCTTGATTTTGTGAATTGGTTTTCATGTCATGTTTTATTACAAGTTTTCAAGTATTTCTTCAAGTTTTTGGCCCAAATAAACAAGATTGAAGATCTGAAAATTGAGTTTTCAACCTTAAAGAGCAATATGGAAATTCCAGAATTCGAGCAGTTCGTTCGAGCGATAGAAGTGTAGCTCGAGCGTATAGTTCAAGCTCCCAGTAGTTTTGCAGACAATTGTACGGTGGCTCGAGCGACCGATTTTGTGCTCGAGCGAGCATCCTTTTTCTCAGTACTTGGCTCGAGCGACTGTTGAGCATGAAAATCGAGCATCTAATACTTTTACAGACTTTGCAGACCGCTCAAGCGACAAAGTTGCGCTCGAGTGAATTGCCCTATTCTTTGAAATTTTACAAGTGTTTTCAAAATGCATAATTGCATCATCATTCCATCTTAGGCACTCTTAACTCATGGTTTAGGCCATATTATGAGGATATGAATTAAGAACACTAAAAAGGAAATGTAATAAGTTAAGTGTTTTCGGAGTGTTTGTTTCAATATGTATTTGTCATGTGTTTGTGTGTAGGTCACATGCCATTATCTGACCGATCTGTCTAAGTTATCTATTTAGCTTTTGGAGCTATTTGTGAGTAACAAGTCTGTAAAATTATGTTTGACCATAAGTATTTTAGGAATGAAATGGTATGATAAGCTCTGTTTTTTGAAATAATATTTTCTGTATAGATGAATGACTGTCCTATTTCTGAAATGTATCATGGCATCCTTAGCATCATGTGATATGTTATATGTTACCTGGTGCCAAGGTTTCAAGTGGGTTCCATTCATGGAACTGGTTATACATAATCCACTATATGATTTGTAAGTGGGTCTTTATGACCATCTCATATGTATTAGGGTCTTCATGACCATCTCATGTGTATATGAGTCTTTATGACCAATCTGATCTGTTAACGCTAATGGATGTACTACATATGATTGTTTGCAAGTCTGAATAAGTGTATGAATCTGTTTCTAATCTGAATTCTGATTTCTGAATCTGTTATGGACATCATTCATAAATATTTACTCTGTTATTATTCACTGGGCTTCAGCTCATTATTTATATTATGTATGTAGGCGACCAGGCACGCGACCAAGCTTGAGACTTCCGGTTTGGATCAGTTCTGTCAGCTAGCCACTGTGCCTCACGAGGAGGTTCTCGATAAATGGTTGTGGTCAGATTTGTGAACCAGTCTGAAGTCTTTGATTTCTTTTGTTTTGGTTTGGACAACTTTTTGTATGATGTAGCAGGGCTAAATCCCCTTTTGATTATTTGTACGGATGACGCAAGTTGACGTCATAATATATATATATATATATATATAAAGTTTTGAAATTTGTTTGTCTCATATTAGCCTGCACAGCTCTATGGATATCATATTTTTGATATTTGCTTCTGTTAGCCCTTAATTTTCTAATTAGTTTCTACGACCTTTGGTAATCTTAGGATTACTGGCTGGTTACGGTACTAAACCCATAGGGACGGGTTTGGGTCGTGACAACTTATTAAAATGATGAGAGAGAGAGAGAGAGAGAGAGAGAGAGAGAGATAGCCGTGCATCAAGAAGAAGATGAACTCATATATATATATATATATATATATGCTTGCATTCTTCTCTGATCGGAGAAAACACAAATAAAAAAATTATGTGAGCAAGCTAAGTAGGAAGAAAAAGAGTAAAAGATCAAGGAAGTTTATAATTTTCCCTACCATTTCATCACCCCATTTTAATCCTATTATTAAGTAAGAAAACCCTCTCAACCCTTTCATTTTTTATTTTTTTTTTTTGGTTGAAATTTTCAAATTTGTGTTCATATGATTGTATATAGAATTTTATTTATAATTGTATGTAAATTTTGTGATTTGTATGTCAAATATTTAAAGGTTAGTAGTAGCCTTAAAATCATGGTGAAATTTTGGAAATAAACTTGCATGTGTAGTTTGTGCCATTCAAGAGATGATTAAAGATTAATTTGATTTGGTTATATAACTATTAAATTTTCAAGAAACTTGTTCGAATTCTTAGACAAATTTTATACTCAAAATTTTGAGATGATGTCTTCTAGAAAATTGTTAAGAATGATGTCTACTTAATTCAGGAATTTTTGTAACAATTATTCTAGTGTTGTACAAATTTGTATAAAATTTTAATTAAATCTGAAACTATAGACAGATTTTACTACATGTTTGAAAAATCATTAAAAATCTTATATTAAACCAAATCTTTTAATTTATAAATAAAAAATGAAATTTAAGAAGTCTAACTTCATTATAAATTTTTAGATTATGGAATTGATTTATAAATTTAAGTGTGGAATTATTTTAAGAAAATGTGATGAATTTGTGTCATGGAATTTCTTGAAATTTTACAGAATTATTTATAACTTCTTTTTGGGAATTTATTTCTGGAAAATGACCATAACATATTACTGAATATTCCATGCAATTCCATGAATTTTAGAATTGTATAAATAATTTATTTATAATTTTAATTACGAAAAGTATGTTCTTAAATTTTTTGGGCAGATTAAGAAAGAACAAAGATTATTACTTCAATTATTTATTATGACTAAAAATAAATATTTTGCTGGTCCAATTAATTAAATCATGTAAATTAGTAGTTCATGCATGTGTGTGGTTGTGGTTCACTTTTAAGTATCTAAAATTATCATTTCATATCATGATTTAATTTACTATTTATTATAATTTTGTACATTGATTGATTATTGTATACCATATGTGTAATATTTTCTGTTGAGAATTTTAATGAAATGGTATAACACTTATAGTGATTGAAATTTGTAATTATATGTAATTAGTATAAAAACTAACTAAAATGATTAATGGCATGTACCAAATTAACGATTGAGGGTTAATACCGATAGTTCAAGATGAGCCCTGGTTTTTGATAACTTTTACATAATTGTGTCGTGAAACCTTAAGATAACACGAGACTTATTTGAACCCTTATCGGTATTTGATTTTAGGATAAGGGTGGGTGTGCGAGTGACACGCAGGGAGATTACGTACTCCTGGCAGACCATTCCCTTGGGGCAGACAACGGATGCTACGGATTGGGTATATAACTCTGGGTATGGATATCCTTGGTAGTTACAGTTATTAACACTTGAATATTTGACCAATGGGGGGTTTTTAAATTAATCGTGGCCTTGACTTAGTAGTTTGTAAGAAAATCTCTTTGGTGAAATTTTGAGTGTTGCCTAAACTATTAAAATTGTTAAAATTATTTTAATGGTTATTATATTGTTATTCTATTAATTTCGCTATTTTCTCTTAATGGTCATGATTATTAATCTGATTATTTTCTCTTAAAAATAATGGTAGATTTGTTATGTTTTTTTTACTATATTACAAAACTCATGGCATATGTTTTGTTACCCTAACATTTTATGTCAGATTTTGACGAGGAAAAAGTGGAAGTTGAAATTAGAGTCATGGCTATTTTGAAGCCATGACTTTAGCAAAATAAAATTTTATTATTTTATGTATTAATGATTAAGGATGTTATAATGTTGCTTAATGTTGTATTTGAACTTTTAAATTATTTTATTTTATTTTATTTTTTAAATTTAGTGTTAAACTTTTGGTTGTGTGAAAATTGAAAATTTTCAATTAAGATGTTAAATTTTCAATTTAATAAGTTATTTTGTTATTTAATTTCTTATGATGTTCCCAAAAAAAAATAATAATAATAATCTTTTGGGGTGTCACAATCGGGTTTTATCCCGGGTCACTATAATTGATTAAATGTGAAAATTTTATGCATGTTGTTGAAACTTGATGTGGGTTTTATTTAGATATGTATATTTGTTAGAAGAGAAATAACGTAATATCTGGCTTATAGAATCAATTAATTAATGAATTTTCAGACTGATTTCTTAAAACATAGGTACGTTTGAATTCAACTTGACATAGAATGGGGATTTAATTAAAGGGAAGAACTGATAAAAGAGATGATGTAGGAGGAATGCTTCGCTTTCAGTTTACAGAGGCCTTTGAAAAATAAATCTTATCACTAGTTAGAGGGAGACTCTGAGAGAAATAATGATTGAGAAACAAGGAGAAACAGTGTTTGAGAGATGTCAAGGGTCAAGTTGATAATTGGAGACAGACATTTTCTTTCCATCAAATTTACGTGGCAACACAGAAACGTGGCATAGGCTGAATGGAGATAGCATTGCAACCGTAGCCGACTGTAACTTTCATAACTACAGCAAAAATGCACCCTCAATAGATGCATTCGGAAACGTTGTTACCCACGGGTTGAAACTTGAGACCCTCCAAAAATCTCGTGAAACTGTTGGAAGGGGCAGGGTGAATGGTGACCGAAGAATATGAACGACATAATGAATGGTGATTTGTAAGAGAGTATGGCCAATTGTTGAAAAATGCTTGGGAGCACTAATTAGTGCTCCCACTAATTAGGTGGCAGTGGGTCTCGCCATTAATGATGTGATGTTTTGGTCTTAGAGTTGTGTTTTTTTTTTTTTTTTTTACTTTTTTAATGTATTAGTGCTATTAGTGGTGATGTTTTTAGTGGGATGAATCATTGTTGCCAATTGTTATTTCAGGACTATTGTATAATTTTCCTTATTGGAAGTATGAAACAAGTAAATAAGTAATTTTCTTATTTTAATAAGGGCATTTGTGAAAAATGAAAATGTACAAAACACTCATAATTCTTCAGCTTTTTTAAGTTGTAGTAGATATATTCCAAAAAAATAATATAAATAATAGATAGATTTTTTTTTTTTTATAAAAAAAAAACACAAAAAATCAACAGATAAGTTCAAAACAATTGAATAGATAAAAAAAAAATTCAACAAAATTTAAACAGATAGATTAAAAGATAAAATTAGAAATAAAATATCCTACAATATAATAAAAAAGACTTTTGAGCAAACTATTTCGCAAATAATAGATCTCTTATTAACAATCTAATGCCTTAGATAATTATTATATTGGACTTTTTAATAATTATCTTTTTTTTTTCTTTTTTTTCTTTTTTTTTTTTTTCAAAGTAGTGAACTTTTTACTTTTCTAGTTTTGGAACTGGACTGCCTCTAGTCCTTCATTAGACTAGAAAATCCAGTTCGATCTAATGAGTTAGTTTTTGGGTTTCACTTTGATAATTCGAATCATTCACATTTTAGAATTTGTCAAATATATCATCTTCGCAGAAAATCAAATCGGTTGAATAATGAAAATTGTATATTTGGATTAATTTTGTATGAACGGTTTATTTTCTTACCATTCAATTTTTCATACAAAATTGATCTGAATACATGATTTTTATTATCCAATTAACTTAATTTTTTATCAAAAATAATATATTTAACAAATCCCAAAATATAAATAACTCAGTTATCGTAATGGATCTCAAAAATAAACCCATAAACCCAATAATACCTCTCTAGTTTGATTGGATACTGGGGAGCCAATTAGTTTTCTAGGCTTTATCTCTAAAACAATACATTCATTTTTGGCACGCACGCCTAGGCTAACTGAACCATTTTTCTGAATTTAACCTGATTCCATTAACAACAATGATTCATCCCACTAAAAACATCATCACTAATAGCACTAATGCATTAAAAAATTTAAAAAAAAAAAATACAACTCTAAGACCAAAACATCACATCATTAATGGCGGGACCCACTGCCACCTAAGTAGTGGGAGCAGTAATTAGTGCTCCCAAGCATTTTTCTTCCATTAATGATTACAGTATTGGTTGGTACCACTAATTTGGTATCACTAAATCACTACTAATGAAATAAAAAATTACAAAAAAAAAAAAAAAAAAGATCAAGAGCACATACCCTTATCTTTCTAGCATCAGAACCATCGAGAAGTTTTATTAAACCGTCCCTAGTACTAAAAAATACCTTGAAAACCGTCATGTTTTCAAGTTGAGGCGTTTTAAACAATTCTACAAGCAATTCATACATATCCTTTTGCTTCTTTTCGTCTGCATTAAAAATTAATTAGTGTTCTTCGATCGGCCCATATATAAAGAATCAAAAAGTAAAAAAAAAACATTATATGCTCTCTCTCACCGATGCGTTTGTTGAAGGTATTCAGATGAAAAGAGAGCTGGTTGTGTTCGTTGCTGATTTTACGAGCCAAGTGTGGTAGTTCCCAACCCTCCATAGCTCCTACTCTGTGCCTGAAATATTACTCGATTATAAGTCAAAAAAATAAATTAATTATTATTATTTTATTTTTTTTCAAATGAAAATGAAACGTACTCATGGTCAATCCCCATAAGGCTAGCAATTTGAAAAGCACAAGCTACAGCACTTCTGATAGTCCAATAGGTAGCAGTGGCGATATGGGAAACGACAGTGGACATATCTAGTAGATCTGTCGTGGTGGTCGTGTACCGAGATGAAAGGTCCATAAACTCAACGACGCACTTGGTAATGGCTAGCAAGTCTTTTAGAAGACTTTTGATTTCATCAAATTGGGGTTTCGATATGTTTGATTTCTCCAAGATGAAATGCACTTGCTTGAGGACTCCCACCGATTTGGCAAGTTGGCTCGAGGTTTGGAACTGAGCAACAAGCCAGAATTCTCCGTAACTCACCGCGAATGCAGCCAAGGCTAGCACCATTTTGGCCTCCCATGAATAGCTCGTTAACATTTTCAACACTGACATTGTTGTTGCATGTGTATCTACCCCATCATGACACTTGCACGAGAACTGTCATGCAATAATTATAAATATAAATATATTGCACTTAATGACCTTTTTCCTTCTGAGAAAGGTTTAAGATATCATCACAAGGGAGACTTGGGGGAAACAAAAATGGGAAGACCAAAAAACAATTGCAAAAACAAAGTTGGATTCAAAGTAATTGCAAAATGGCCATGAAAATATATGAAATTATAAAAATACCCTTCAACCTTTTCTCCTTTCCATGTGATTATGATTATGATTATGATTATGATTGTGATTATGATTTGGTTTAGGGTTTTGGCAATTTGGTCTTCTTCGTGATCTAGTACCAACGTCATAACTGGTTGTCATTGCGAGAGCTAGAGTCACACCATGCAGAGAGGGACAAATGTAGGGGAAGGCAAGGCAATAAGGGCTTCGAATTGGGGATTGGAGAGGGTGGAGATGAACTGTAAGAGGTAACGGAGGACAAAAGAGGGTAGAGGCTAACAACAGCGTGAAGGGGTGAGAGAAGAGCTATCGATGCTAGATTTTGGAGCTAACCAATAGTGGTATAGGGTTTGCAAGTGGGTTAAGGTTTACAGAAGAGAGAGAATGAAGAAGAGATTAGAAAGAAATATGTAAAAGGGTACGTCATTTTTACCCATTGAATGTTGCTATTAGTATCCCATCAACTATTTTGGATATCTCATTTTTTGTTTTATTTTTTCTTATAATAATAATCTCAAATAAAATTATTAAAAAGGACATCAATAATTTTGAAAAACTCCATCTCACAATTAAGCCCACACACCCACTACATCGTGAATTAGGGTTTGTGAGAGCACCCACCTCCATCACCATCTATCCATCTTCCCCAAATCCAACCTTCAAAACCTACTCACTCTCAAAATCTTAAAAACCCTTGGCAACCATTTATTTGGCAATGACAATAAATAGAAGTTTTTCTGGCAACCACAACTCCATAAAATGAGAGGAGTACAACAAGAAAAGCTCAGAAAAGGTTCATAACTTTGATGGTGTTCTTAGCTCAGAAGAGATTAGCCTTATAAAATTTAATGAGAATTTACTGAGTAATTTACTGGGAATTTACTGAGTGATTTACTTGAAATTTCCTGAGTAATTTACTTAGCAATTTACTGGGTAATGTTATGAGTAATTTACTAAGAATTCAATGAGTAATTTACTGAGATTTTATTGAGTAATTTACCATGAAATTATGAAAAATTTACTTCAAATTTTCTAAATAGTTTACGGAGGATTTACTAGGAATTTACTGAGTAATTAATTGAGAATTTACTAAATAATTTACTGAGAATTTCTTGGGAATTTAATTAGTAATTTACTGAGAATTTATAGAAAATTTTCTAAGTAATTTATTTTATAATTTACTGGGAATTTTCTAGGAATTTACTGAGTAATTTAATGAGAATTTACTGAGTAATTTACCGAGTAATTTACACGAAATTTACTGAGTGATTTACTCAGAATTTACTAAGTAATTTACTTAGCAATTTACTGGGTAATGTTCTAAGTAATTTATTGAGAATTCAATGGGTAATTTACTGAGATTTTATTCAGTAATTTACCGTGAGATTATGAAAAATTTATTTCGAATTTTCTAAATAATTTACTGCGGATTTACAAGGAATTTACTAAGTAATTAATTGGGAATTTACTAAATAATTTACGTAGAATTTCTTGGGAATTTAATTAGTAATTTACAGTGAATTTACTAAGTAATTTACTGAGAATTTTCTAAGTAATTTTGTAACAACCCACATTTATGGCTTAGTCATGTTTGCATGCATTTATATGTTTTGCCATGTTAAGATTGCTGTAGCAACCCATATTCATGTTGTAGTCATGTTCATGTTCATTTACATAACTTTGTCTTGTTAAGTTTGCATTCATGAATCTCGTCTTGCTTTGTGTTTTATGTGTTATGTCTAAGTGTTGCTTGCATGCTTTGCCCTTCCCTGCTATGTTAAGCCTAAGTTATGTTAAGCCGAAGTCATGCCAAGCCTAAGTTATGTTACGCCTAGATCATTCCAAGCCGAGGTCATCTTTAGTCTAGAAGTATCTTGGAACCCCTTTGTCTGACCTCCACCTTTGCTTTGACATATTGGTCGAGATGTCATTATCTAGGCCGAGGTGTTAATCACCAAGGCCGAGATGTGTATTATGTAGGCCGAGATGTTACCTTTGCACCCAAGCGATCTTGTCCTGGAATGGTATGACCTAGACCGAGGTGTGGCACATCTAGGCCAAGGTGTGGCACAGCTTAGTCAACTGTTGTCCTTCCTAGCCGAGGTCCTTATCACCTTAGTTGCCGAAGCTTTGTCCTAAGCCGATGTCATCACTTGCCGGAGTGCCTTACCGAGTAGCTTGTTAGATACGCTTTGTCATAATCTTGTCTTGTCAATCTATCACCTTTTTGAAGAGAACTAACCAGCCGTTGCCATGTGTCCGAGCTGAGAGTTAAGTCAGCCGGCAGAGAGAGAAACCCATGATTTGTTTCTATACTTGTTTTGAAGAGCAGAGAGAGAAGCTCTAGAAGAGGGAGAGGAGTTCTTGAGGGAGAGAAAATTTCCAAGCTTGATCCCTAAAGATCGAACCTTAGATCTGTGTTCTAAGGTTAGATTCTTGATCTGTGCATGTTAATTCCTTATGTTTATGATATTGCATTGCATGATTGAATATGATTTGTAAGCCATGTATTGCTTTGAAGTTCGGTTTTAGAAAGAGAAATAGCATTCATGTGTTCTTCAAGAAAAGTCATGTTTTGATCCAAAAGTTCATGCCTAGATCCGTGTTTTGTGTTTGTTTTCACATGATTTTCGAGTATGGGTACCCAGGTCCATGTTTTCGAACTCATAGCATGAAATCCCAGATTTTTGCAATAAAGAAGTTATGATTTTGGCATCCATGTTATCATGATCTTCATGTTCATGTTCTTCCTATTCTTCATGGGTGGAAACCCAGATCTCCAGACCTCACTTCCCGAGGTGTAGTCACCGAGATCACTCTTACCTAGACCTCACACTTAGGCCAAGTATCGTATCTCACCTTGGCCTACCTTGCATGATCACTTACACCTTTAGTTTGTCTTGCACACACTCGGCATGCAGCCGCTTGCCGAAGCCAGGGTAGCCACACCTCAGCCAGAAGGTGTGGGACCTCGGCAAAGACCTGGTTGGTACCCAGCATGTCTCCCTGACATGTAAAACAGTGTTTTGACTTCCAGTATGTTTCCCCAAGATCATTTGCATGCATGTAAGACTTGTTTTGAGAAGTATGTTCAGTATGCTTTGCTATGTGTTTGTAGGACTTGGACCCTTGCCTTGATCCCGACGTCCCAAGAACTAATGTGAGTGGTATTTTTAATAAAGTTATGTTCTTAAGGATTTGATAAAGCTTTGCCTTGTTTTGATAAAAGTATTTGTTAAGCATGAATGATATCCCTATTTTATGTATCAAGTATAAGCTTTGTTTTGAATGGCAATGTATCAAGTAAGCTTTGTTTTGACGACATTCTCGGAAAGTCCTTTGTGCTGGAGGACTCTAAACTTGTGCAGCACCCAAGTGTTAAAGGGCTACGGGCCCTTGTAACATAGGTCCCTTGTGTTGGAGGACTCTAAACTTTCGCAGCACCCTTGTTTGGGATATCTCCCTTGCTTTGCCTTGTTTTGCCACTGACGGTTTACCGCGTGGGTCTTGTAAGTAAGCAAGTAAGTTTTGAAGGACCAAGGTTATGCTGAGGTTATGCTTTTGTTTTGCCGAAATGTCATCACCCCATGTTTTAAGGTTTGACGTATGTTAAGTATGTAAGTAAGTTTTGTAAGATCAAGTTTGATGAACTTGCTTCATCCCATGTTTTGATACAAGTTATGCCAAGTGCATGTTTTGAACAAGCTATGCTATGTGTATTGTTTTGACAAGGACCTCGGGAATCATTCATTCAACCCCTTTATTACTTATACCATTCACTGAGTATCCAAGCTCACCCTCCCTATGTATGTATGTAGGTAGCAAGCAAGAAGTTGGCTACGATGAGATGTGTGTTTTGCAAGATGTTTTGGATGCATGTTATGTCGGCAATGTTGATGTCGGCAATCCTGAATATTATGTATCTTGACTTGTATTTCATGTATTTTGTTTATGTCGGCAATTTTGAAGCTTATGTATTTTGAACATGTCGGCTTGAGAAGCCTTTTACCAAGATGTAATATGTATTTTTGTACTTCATTTCTATTTGTATTCAAGTTGTAAAGCTATGTAAAGATGTATGCCATTTCATTTGACTTATGCACTGCTCTTGTGGACCACTTGTATTTTAGATTATTGCTTCCGCACTTGTGAGCCCCCTATATCTATACTCTGATTGTGTGTGAATTTTGAAAGTTGGCTTTCGGTAACCTCGGATTACTGGCCATCACGGCACCAAACTACTAGGGGCGGTTTGGGGTCGTGACAAATTTACTTTATAATTTACTGGGAATTTACTGAGTAATTTAATGAGAATTTACTGTGTAATTTACCGAGTAATTTACTGGGAAATTACTGAGTGATTTACTCGGAATTTACTGAGTAATTTACTTAGCAATTTACTGGGTAATGTTCTGAATAATTTTCTAAGAATTCAACGAGTAATTTATTGAGATTTTTATTGAGTAATTTACTGTGAAATTATGAAAAATTTACATCAAATTTTCTAAATAATTTACAGAGGATTTACTAGGAATTTACTGAGTAATTAATTGAGAATTTACAGAATAATTTACTGAGAATTTACTAAGTAATTTTATGAGAATTTATTGAGAATTTTTTAAGTAATTTACTTTATAATTTACTGAGAATTTTCTGGGAAGTTACTGAGTGATTTAATTAGAATTTACCGAGTAATTTACTGGGAATTTACTGAGTGATTTACTCGGAATTTACTGAGTTACTTAGCAATTTACTGGGTAATGTTCTGAGTAATTTACTGAGATTTTATTGAGTAATTTACCGTGAAATTATGAAAAATTTACTTTGAATTTTCTAAATAATTTACTGAGGATTTACTAGGAATTTACTGAGTAATTAATTGAGAATTTACTGAATAATTTACTGAGAATTTCTTGGGAATTTAATTAGTAATTTACTGAGAATTTACTGGGAATTTATTGTCAATTTTCTAAGTAATTTACTTTATAATTTACTGACAATTTTCGGGGAATTTATTGAGTAATTTAATTAGAATTTACTGTGTAATTTACCGAGTAATTTACTCTGAATTTATTGAGTGATTTACTCTAAATTTACTGAGTATTTTGCTTACCAATTTACTGGGTAATATTCTGAGTAATTTACTGAGAATTCAGTGAGTAATTTACTGAGATTTGATTGAGTAATTTACTGTGAAATTATGAGAAATTTACTTCGAATTTTCTAAATAATTTACAGACGATTTACTAGGAGTTTACTGAGTAATTAATTGAGAATTTATTGAATAATTTACTGAGAATTTCTTGGAAATTTACTTAGTACTTTACTGAGAATTTAATAAGTAATTTACTGAAAATTTACTGAGAATTTATTGATAATTTCTAAGTAATTTACTTTATAATTTACTGAGAATTTTCTGAGAATTTACTGAGTAATTTAATGAGAATTTACTGAGTAATTTATTTACCAATATACTGGGTAATGTTTTGAGTAATTTACTGAGAATTCAATGAGTAATTTACTGAGATTTTATTGTGTAATTTACCGTGAAATTATGAAAAATTTACTTCACATTTTCTAAATAATTTACTGAGGATTTACTAGGAATTTACTGAGTAATCAATTGAGAATTTACTGAATAATTTACTGAGAATTTCTTGGGAATTAAATTAGTAATTTACTGAAAATTTACTGAGAATTTATTGAGAATTTTCTAAGTAATTTACTTTATAATTTACTGAGAATTTACTGGGAATTTAATGAGAATCTATTGAGTAATTTACTATAGCGATCCCGGGTTTACCCTTGTTGTACAGTGATCCGGACATGTGTCCGTGGATGTTGGTAGTTGTTTATCATCTTGTTTGCATCCTTTTACTTCGTATTTGAGTTATAGGATGTGTTGGGCAAGCTCGTTACAGGTTGGTTGAGTTTAGAAACCAAAACTAGTTGCCCAGATTTTTGGCCTTGAGTAATTTACTGAGATTTTATTGAATAATTTACTGTGAAATTATGAAAAACTTTTTTTGAATTTTCTAAATAATTTACTGAGGATTTAGTTGGAATTAATTGAGTAATTAATTGAGAATTTACTAAATAATTTATTGAGAATTTCTTGGAAATTTAATTAGTAATTTACTGAGAATTTATTGGGAATTTGTTGAGAATTTTCTGGGAATTTACTGAGTGATTTACTTGGAATTTACTGAATAATTTACTTAGCAATTTACTGGGTAATGTTTTGAGTAATTTTCTGAGAATTCAACGAGTAATTTACTGAGATTTTATTGAGTAATTTACGGTGAAATTATGAAAAATTTACTTCGAATTTTCTAAATAATTTACTAAGGATCTACTAGGAATTTACTGAGCAATTAATTGGAAATTTACTGAATAATTTTTTGAGAATTTCTTCGGAATTTAATTAGTAATTTACTGAGAATTTACTAAGTAATTTACTAAGAAGTTATAGAGAATTTTCTATGTCATTTACTTTATAATTTACTGAGAATTTTCTGAGAATTTACTGAGTAATTTAATTAGAATTTACTGAGTAATTTACCGAGTAATTTATTGGGAATTTACTGAGTGATTTACTTAGAATTTACTAAGTAATTTACTTAGCAATTTGCTGGGTAATGTTTTGAGTAATTTACTGAGAATTCAATGAGTAATTTACTGAGATTTTATTGACTAATTTACCGAGAAATTATGAAAAATTTACTTCGAATTTTCTAAATAATTTACTAAGGATTTACTAGGAATTTACTGAGTAATTAATTCAGAATTTACTGAATAAGTTACTTAGAATTCTTTGAGAATTTAATTAGTAATTTACTGAGAATTTACTAAGTAATTTACTGGGAATTTATTGAGAATTTTTCTAAGTAATTTTTTTTATAATTTACTGAGAATTTTCTAGGAATTTATTGAGTAATTTAATGAGAATTTACTGAGTAATTTACCGAGTAATTTACTGGGTAATGTTCTAATAATTTACTTAGAATTCTTTGAGTAATTTACCGAGATTAAGAATTCAATGAGTAATTTTACTGAGATTTTATTGAGTAATTTACCGTGAAATTATGAAAATTTACTTCGAATTTTCTAAATAATATTAATGAGGATTTACTAGGTAATTTACTGAGTAATAATTGAGAATTTACTGAATAATTTTACTGAGATTTCTTGGGAAATAATTAGTAATTTACTGAGGAATTTATAGAATTTACTAGAGAATTTACTGCGCAATGTTTAATGAGAATCTATTGAGTAATTTACCGAGAATTTACTGGGAATTTACTGAGTGAATTTACTCAGAATTTACTGAAGTAATTTACTTACCAATTTACTGGGTAATGTTTTTGAGTAATTACTGAGAATTCAATGAGTAATTTACTGAGATTTTATTGAATAATTTACCGTGAAATATGAAAAACTTTTTTTTATTTTCTAAATAATTTACTGAGGATTTACTTGGAATTAATTGAGTATTAATTGAGAATTTACTAAATAATTTACTGAGAATTCTTTGAAATTTAATTAGTAATTTACTGCGAATTTATTGAGAATTTATTGAGAATTTTCTAGGAATTTACTGAGTAATTTACGGTGTAATTATTTGGGAATTTACTGAGTGATTTACTTAAATTTTCTGAGTAATTTACTTAGCAATTTACTGGATAATGTTTTGAGTAATTTTCGAGAAATTCAACGAGTAATTTACTGAGATTTTATTGAGTAATTTACCGTGAAATTATGAAAAATTTACTTCGAAATTTCTAAATAATTTACCGAGGATCTACTAGGAATTTACTGAATAATTTTCTGAGAATTCTTGGGAAATAATTAGTAATTACTGAGAATTTACTAAATAATTTACTGAGAAGTTATAGAGAATTTTCTATGTAATTTACTTTATAATTTACTGAGAATTTTCTGGGAATTTACTGAGTAATTTAATTAGAATTTACTGAGTATTACCGAGTAATTTACTGGGAATTTACTGAGTGATTTACTTAGAATTTACTAAGTAATTTACTTAGCAATTTGCTGGGTAATGTTTTGAGTAATTTACTGAGATTCAATGAGTAATTTACTGAGATTTTATTGACTAATTTACCGAGAAATTATGAAAAATTTACTTCGAATTTCTAAATAATTTACTAAGGATTTACTAGAATTTACTGAGTAATTAATTCAGAATTTACTGAATAAGTTACTTAGAATTCTTGGAATTTAATTAGTAATTTACGAGAATTTACTAAGTAATTTACTGGGAATTTATTGAGAATTTTCTAAGTAATTTTTTTTATAATTTACTGAGAATTTTCTAGGAATTTATTGAGTAATTTAATGAGAATTTACTGAGTAATTTACCGAGTAATTTGCTGGGAATTTACTGAGTGATTTACTCGGAATTTACTGAGTAATTTACTTAGCAATTTACTGGGTAATGTTCTGAGTAATTTACTAAGAATTCAATGAGTAATTTACTGAGATTTTATTGAGTAATGTACCGTGAAATTATGAAAATTTTACTTCGAATTTTCTAAATAATTTAATTGAGGATTTACTAGGAATTTACTGAGTAATTAATTGAGAATTTACTGAATAATTTATTGAGAATTTCTTGGGAATTTAATTAGTAATTTACTTAGAATTTACTGAGAATTTATTGAGAATTTTCTAAGTAATTTACTTTATAATTTACTGAGAATTTACTGGGAATTTACTAAGCAATTTAATGAGAATCTATTGAGAATTTACCGAGTAATTTACTGGGAATTTACTGAGTGATTTACTCAGAATTTAGAGTAATTTACTTACCAATTTACTGGGTAATGTTCTGAGTAATTACTGAGAATTCAATGAGTAATTTACTGAGATTTTATTGAGTAATTTACTGTGAAATTATGAAAAACTTTTTTTGAATTTTCTAAATAATTTACTGAGGATTTACTTGGAATTAATTGAGTAATTAATTGCGAATTACCAAATAATTTACTGAGAATTTCTTGGAAATTTAATTAGTAATTTATTGCGAATTTATTGGGAATTTATTGAGAATTTTCTGGGAATTTACTGAGTAATTTACTGTGTAATTTACTGGGAATTTACTGAGTGATTTACTTGGAATTTACTGAGTAATTTACTTAGCAATTTACTGGGTAATGTTTTGAGTAATTTTTTGAGAATTCAACGAGTAATTTACTGAGATTTTATTGAGTAATTTACCGTGAAATTATGAAAAATTTACTTCGAATTTTCTAAATAATTTACTGAGGATCTACTAGGAATTTATTGAGCAATAATTGGGAATTTACTGAATAATTTTCTGAGAATTTCTTGGGAATTTAATTAGTAATTTACTAAGAATTTACTAAGTAATTTACTGAGAAGTTATAGAGAATTTTCTATGTAATTTACTTTATAATTTACTGAGAATTTTCTGGGAATTTACTGAGTAATTTAATTTGAATTTACTGAGTAATTTACCGAGTAATTTACTGGGATTTTACTGAGTGATTTACTTAGAATTTACTAAGTAATTTACTTAGCAATTTGCTGGGTAATGTTTTGAGTAATTTACTGAGAATTCAATGAGTAATTTACTGAGATTTTATTGACTAATTTACCGTGAAATTATGAAAAATTTACTTCGAATTTTCTAAATAATTTACTGAGGATTTACTAGGAATTTACTGAGTAATTAATTCAGAATTTACTGAATAATTTACTTAGAATTCTTTGGGAATTTAATTAGTAATTTACTGAGAATTTACTAAGTAATTTACTGGGAATTTATTAAGAATTTTCTAAGTAATTTTTTTTATAATTGTAGTGACCCTCATTCCTCACCTTAGCCTCGGGCATGAGCGTTTGTATAATCTTGTTTTGCTAAGTTGTAGTAGTGAATTTTCTTGGCTTGTCTTAACTAGAATGAGATTTTGTCTTGGTTTGTACTTATGTGAAATTTACTTGTTGAGTCTTGTTCTCTTCTGGTGAGTCTAGCCGAGGTCACCTTAAAGCCAGGACCACCTTGGAACCACTTTGGTTGACCCCTTCCTTCGTCCTGGCATATTGGCCGAGATGTCATCTTCTAGGCCGAGGTGTATCACCAAGGCCGAGAGGTGTATCATCTAGGTCAAAATGTTATCCTTGAACCCAAGTGATCTTGTTCTGGATTGGTGCGACCTAAACCGAGGTGTGGCACATCTAGGCTGAGGTGTGGCACAGCTAGGCCAAGTGTTGTCCGTCCTAGCCGGGATCATAGATACCTCACCTACTGGAGCCGATGTTTTCACCCGATGTCAATACCTTGTCAGAGTGCCATGCTGCTTTACTTGTTAAACACCCTTTTGCCATACTCTGTCTGGCCTGTCAGCCACCTTTTCGGGGAGAACTAACCAGCCGTTGCCACGTGTCCGAGCTGAGTGTTAAATTAGCCGGCAGTGAGTAGAACCTATCATTTTCGTATCATATCTTTGCTTTGAGAGAGAGAAGCTCTAGAGGGAGTTTTAGAGTGAAAGAGTGGATCTTCGAGCTTGATTCTTAGAGATCTAACCGTTAGATTCATGTATTAAGGTTAGATTCTTGATCTACTCTTGTAGTTCTTGTTAATCATCTAGCTGCATTGCATGATCGAACCTGATTTGCAAGCCATGCATTGATTGAAAGTTTGGTTTTAGAAAGAGAAAGTGGTGTTCATGTGTTCTTGAATAAAAGCCTTGTTTGATCCGAAAGTTTGCATTAAGATTCATGCTTTTGTGTTTGTTTCCATAAGATCTTCGAGTATGGGTACCCAGGTCCACGTTTTTGAATTCATAGCATGAAATCTCAGACTTTGTAATAGCAAAATTATGATCTTAGCATTCATCTTCCTCATGTTCATGTTCTTCATGTTCGTCATGTTCTTCAAGAGAGGGAAACCCAGATTTTCCCGACTTCATTTCCTTGAATATGGCCATCGAGGCAGCACCTCGGTGAGGAGGTGTGGGACCTCAGCCTAGACCTGGTAGTCGCCCAGGAAGGTTTCCTGAGATGAGAAACAGTGTCTTGTTTTGACTTAGCTTGGTTTTGAAAGATGCCGAGAACATTTGCATCCATGTAAAGCTTGCTTGAAAGTGCATCCAGTAGACCTTGCCATGTGTTTGTAGGACTTGGACTCTCACTTGGCCCCAACGTTGAAGAACTAGGTGAGTGGTATTTTTAATAAAGTTATGTTATAACGTTTTGATAAAGCTTGCCTTGTTTTGATAAAAGTATTTGTTAAGCATGAATGATATCCCTATCTTATGTACCAAGTATGAACTCTGTTTTGGATGACAATGTATCAAGTGAGATTTGTTTTGATGACAATCTTGAAAGTCCGTACGTGCTAAGGGACTATAAGCATTTGTAGCACAATCTTGAAAGTCCGTACGTGCTAGGGGACTATAAACCTTTATAGCACAATCCTTGTTAATGTCACCCATGAAACTTGAAAGACTTTGATTGATGGGGCCCGACAGATTTGTTGAATGAACTCGATTTATCCTACGTTTGTCATAAGCTATGATTATGTATTGTTTTGTTAAAGATCTCGGATGTCATACATGCAAACTCTTTATTACTTGTACCATTCACTGAGTATCCAAGCTCACCCTCTATATATATATATGTAGGTGATGAGCAGGAAGGCGGTGTCGCCTAGGTGTGACTCGCAAGCTTGTTTTGGGTTTTGTTATGTCAGCCTAACTTGTATTCATGTCGGTAGTCTTGAAAATTATGCTTCTCGGCTTATAATGCTTGTAATTTACACATGTCGGCTGGAGAAGCCTTTTGATCAAGATAAAAAAATGTATTTTTGTACTTCATTTCTATTTGTATTCAAGTTGTAACGCTATGTAAAGCTGTATGCCATTCCATTTGACTTATGCACTGCTCTTATGGACCACTTGTATTTTAGATTATTGCTTCCGCACTTGTGAGCCCTATATATTTATACTCTGATTGTGTGTGAATTTTGAAAGTTGGCCTTCGGAAATCTCGGATTACTGGCCATCACGGCACCAAAGTACTAGGGGCGGGTTGGGGTCGTGACAGATTGGTATCAGAGCGCAAATTTCTTACAGTACGTGGTTCACACACCTTGAGTCCTAAAGAGCATAGGATTTCCCTTAGAAAGATGTTAGGATTGCATCATGTTGCTTGCTATTTGACGAAGTGTGCATCATCTCGGTTTGATTGTTTGTTACTTGCGTACATGTCTATTTGATTGTTTTGTTTTAAAGTCACGTTTTGCATACTCCTAGCATCATGAGAAGGGGTAGACCACCGGTTGGCCGAGATCATCTCAAAGATAGATTGGACAGATTAGAGAGATTGGTCGAAGGTTTGGTCCGTGAGTTAAGACAGCCTAGGCTACAAGACACTAGTACCACTTCTACCCAGGCCGAGCAGACAAACGGCTGACATACAGTTACACCTCTGCCTCCTCCAGTGCCGCAGGTGCTTCCACAGCAAGCTTTATATGGGGATGGCACCATAGCCTTGATCAGAGAGTTCAAAAAGATGAAACCGCCGAGGTTCTCTGGAGGTATTGAACCGATGAAGGCTGAAGCGTGGGTCTTGGAGAAGCTGTTTGAGATCTTTCCCAGCACCGACGCCCAGAAGGTGTCATTTGCAGCATTCACACTAGACGACGATGCACGAAGATGGTGGATGATGACCCGAGAAACCAACCCAGGTCTGACTTGGGCCAGATTTTTGGAATTGTTTTACAACAAGCATTTCCCCCTTAGTGTTCGGGACCGTAAGACCACAGAGTTTCAGGCTTTCACACAAGGCAACAAGACAGTGGCAGAATATGACCGTGCTTTTACCGAGTTGGCGAGAT